>CM021103.1:26612628-27148451 GCA_007115665.2 Sequoiadendron giganteum | reverse complement strand
GATTGTTATTCTCAGGAATGAACTTACTACTGCAAATGAATACAAGGAGAAGTTTAAGATCAGTTCTATTAAGCTTGATGAGCTGACTGAAGGGCAAAAGAATGCTAAAGACAAGCGAGGTCTTGGATATGAGAAAGGAGAAAGTTCTAGATCTGAACAAAGAAATTTTAGGCAAGGAAATCAGATGAACAAAGGTGGAAGGTATCCGGTAAGACAACCCAATGCTCAAAATTTTAATGGATATTATTTTTCTTGCAATAAATTTGGTCATATGGCAGCTCAATGTAGAAGTAAAATAAAATCAAGTGATTCATCATTCTTTGGTCAGTGTTTCAGTTGCAAAAAGTTTGTTCATAAGTCAATTGAATGTAGAAATATGTCAAACAACTCTGTCAGTAGAAGGAATGTTGAATGTTATACTTGTGGAAGATTTGGGATATTGCTAACCAGTGCAAATTAAGAAGAAATCAATGGAATGACTAGTCTATACAAAGAAATGTTGTGTGTTACAATTGCAATAGATACAGTCACATTACAAGATTCTGCAAAAACAAAAATGTGGATAGAAGAGGTTCAGCATATAGAGGCAGAAATACACATAAAGATGATAAAGGAAAAGGGAAAGTGACTGCAAATGAAATAAGAGATCAGATGAAGAAGACATGGGTAAGGAAGAACAAGTCTGATGCTGGAAATGGTTCTGCACTGGAACCTGCTTCCAATAATTCCTCTAGAAATTGATCTCAGGCCATTGGCCTAGGGGGAGTTTTTCAAGAAAATCCTGTGTCCCCCTGTCGGTAGTTAGCACCGGAATGCAGGAGATTATCAATGGTTATGCTAATAGTTTATGGCTACATTGGAAGATCACTTGTACAAAAATCTGAGAAGTTAAAAGACCGTAGAAGAATTTTTCTCTCACTGTCTGAGAAAGCAGGGTATCCGGAACATCTAGGGAAAAAGCATTTATGACAACATAAGGTTAAGTGTACGAGTTACAAAAGGACATATTTAAACCCTCATTTTCCACTTTGCATCAAAGAAGAGAAGAAGGAGAGCACTTTGTAGCAAAATTTTGAAGGAGTGAAGTTAATTCAGTGGAAAATCTCTAAATCAATCAGGTATTTCAGTTGTTTGTGAAATTTCCATTTAATTTGGTGCTCGGTAGAAGAACTTGTTTAGTACGCAAAATGGAACAAATCAAAGTAATTGTGAACTTAGATGAGTTTAGTAGTGAGAAGATTAGAGTTGTAAGAAACTTTTTGTCACCCAACGAATAAAAATGGCTGGAAGATGTGAAACACAAAAGCCTGGACATTTGGAGTAAATTCCCCTATTTCGAAAACGTAGAAATTGTTAAGTGTATTCTGGATAGATTGAACAATGGCATTCTAAATCTAGACAAACCTTATCATATTTCGAAAGAGGTGATTGGAGTCCTAACTAGATTATACAAAATTGGGGATATACCTAGAAAGAAGTCAATCTGAAACAAAGAAGTCAAAACCTTAACTGGAGTTATTGGAGATCAAAGGGCATTGATAATTTCTACAATCAGAGATTCAGTAACAAGGTACATTGTGCATGGAGTATCCTATAAAATCTTTTTCAGAAATAGAGAGGGAGCAACCTCAGCTGGTGTAGTTTACATCTCTCACAAAATGATAATGGAAGATCAAGAATTTGACCTGTGTGGACTGCTAAAGGATCAACTAATGGAGAATGCGCAATTAACAAAGGAGATAGGTTATCCTTTTAGGTTTGGCAATTTGATTATATGTCGTTTGATGTAATTTCTAAATTGTTTGCCACTGAAGAACAATATTGTATGGAAAGAGAATGAACTAGTTTGCAAGCAGATTTATGAACACTAACATTTTGGAAAACTATGATCAAGTATATGAAATTTTCTTTAAGGGTTTTTAAGAAAAGTTTGGGTCAGTTTGCATTTCCCTTCCAGTAAGGGCATTTGAAGTTGGCTCCTCTTTCGGTGAGATGGAGAGAAAAAGGAAAAGAGCAAGAGAGTCTATTGTTCTAACATGCAAGACCCAATCGGTTGAAGGCAAAGGAAAAGAATAGGTGGTTGTAGATATTCCAGATGAAGAATCTGATAAGGAAACTGAGGACACCCTAAGGGAAGAATTGGAATCAGTTGAACCAGAACAAGAAAAAGCAGAAGGAAGTGAAGAAGAAGGTGATTTAACCAAAGAAAAACTATTGTAGCTTATTCATGAGGAAGATGGAATGCAGACAATTGCAAAATTATGGTCTATCAGACCTTCATATGAACAGGATATGATTTTAAGTGTACTAAGTGCTCATGTTGTGCACAACCAAATCAAATTGGAGAGTTTGCATGATTTGTGTTAGAACCAAATATTTCCATTAATATCCTAAATGATTTTTCCATTTTATTCCTAATATTTTACTATCCTTCAATAAAAATTCATTTTACCGCCATTTAAAAGGCCAAACTTGACCTATTTATTTCATTGTGGTCATACTAATTTCCTTTCATAGTCTTACTGCTTTATTGCTGCCTCCCACAATGGGCTCACGGTATGGCGGTGACGGATAGTAGGCTGGCATGAAGTTTTACCACCACATCATGTGCAGTCAATTCATTGACCATGGTATCGCGGTGGCAGTGAGATAATCGGTAAGCAACGAGGTGATGAGCGAAGGTGGTGGTGCAGAGTGGCTATTGCGGCACCGTGGTTGTTTGGGATGGAGACCGCGGTGACTATGGTGATGGTTAGCAACTACCATGATACCGCACGTAGCAAAGACATAGACCACGGTGATTGCGGTGGGCAGTGAGACAACCGACGAGACATCAGTGAAAGGTTACCGCTTAACTGCAAGGGGTTCTAAAGCAGACCTCGGTAAGGCGATGAAAAGGAAGTAAAAAATGAATCGATGGTTAAGGTGGCTACCATAGTATTGTTGGTGGTTAGGCCAGTGACCGCAGTAGTGCGGTGAATAGTCAGGGGAGTAGTCAAAGTCAAAGATATGTGATAACCTGAGGAGCAAAAATGAAACCGCGATATCGTGGGTGGTGGAAGGACAGGTAGCGGTAGAGCAGTAGGGAAGGAGGAAGTTGTAGAAGTCACCGCTATACCAAGCTTGGTCAACATGTTGACCACGGTAGAGTGGTAAGCATAATAAAAGCTACGAAGATGGGAAATTTCATGGCAGCCAATAAAGTGAAATGCAGGCTAATTTTATTTCATTGTAGTCATACTAATTTCCTTTCATAGTCTTACCGATGCCTCCCACAATGGGCTCGCAGTATGGCGGTGACAGATAGCAGGCTGGCATGAAGTTTTACTGCCACACCGCGTGTGGTCAATTCATTGACTGCAGTATCGCGATGGCGGTGAGATAATCGGTAAGCAACAAGGTGATGAGTGAAGGCGGCAATGCAAAGTGGCTACCATGGCACTATGGTCATTTGGGATGGAGACAACAGTGACTGCGGTGATGATGAGTTAGCAGCGAAGATGACGGTTAGTGGCTATCGTGATACTGTGTGTAGCAAAGACATAAACTGTGGTGATTGCGGTGGACAGTGAGACAACCCATGAGACATTAGTGAAAGGTTACTGCTCAACCGCAGGGGATTCTAAAGCAGACTTTGGTAAGGTGGTGAACAGGAAGTAAACAATGAACGGGCGGTTAAGGTGGCTATTGCGGTACCATTGGCGGTCAGGCCAGTGACCATGGTAGTGCGGTGAACAGTCAGGGGAGCGGTCAAAGTCAAAGGTATGTGATAACTGTGGGGGGAAAAAATGACACCGCGATGCCATGGGTGGTGGAAGGATAGGTAGTAGTAGAGTAGTAGGGAAGGAGGAAGTTGTAGAAGTCACCGCTATACTGCAGCCAATCAACAAGTTGACCACGGTAGAGCGGTAAGCATAATAAAATCTACGGAGATGGGAAATTTCATGGAAACCAATAAAGTGAAATGCACAGAGCGATAAAGTATTAAGGGAAAAATTAAAATGCAGAACTATTTAAAAATATTTAATTTGTTGAAAGGCAACTCAATTAAATATTTTAAGTTTTTGTCATGGAATATCAAACGGCTGTAACAGAAAATGAAGGGTCACGACCCTTGAGATATGTATTATATAAATATTTTGAAAATCAGTTTGAGAAGATGGTGGTTGAGTGACAGTTAGGGTAGTAGTTAGAATAGATAGATTTTTCAAACTGGGAATGGAAATAATGTACAGACCTTCCTGAAACAGATCAATGGAAATAATAAATATTTTTTGGTGTTTTTCTTTCTGTGTTCAGTTGTTGTGATGAAATAATTTACAATTTTTATCTGGTTGTCTCCAACTTGAGGTCTTTTATCATTCAAATCCATATATCAAGTATATTTCTGATTTGTCAAAATATATTCCATTTTGTGTGATTTTTATTTGCTAGTGTCTGCAAGTCAGAATTAAATTCCTTCAAGTAAGTCATAGTGATTTTTAAGATTTATTTTGGATGGTTAAAGTAGAACCAGATAGAGAAACATTCCAGCACAGTTTATGCAAGTCATAAATTAATGAAGTTTTGTGCCAGTCATATAGTTTCATTTTTCAAAGTGCCTAGCAACTTGAATTAAGCCAAATAAGGAAACACACATAATTCTTGATATTTGAATCCGTTGCCCATGTGGATAGAAGGCACTGATATGCCACAACCCAGAGATTTAATTCCATATCAAACAACTTATTCAAAACCTTTAATTTGTGCAGTAGGAGTAGGAGTAGTTATAGTGATTTTATCTGTCCACTTCCCTTCACCATTGTGGATAGATTGTTTCACTAGGAAGTACATTTCAACTTGCATCATTCATATAGGTTCACCCACCTTGGTCTAGCAGAACCTAAAGAGAAGAAGGTTCAATTGCATTGATTGGCCTTGTACGTTGGCCAAAAGCATTGTGAGAGCTTGGCAACCTCTCATGGTTCAAACCTGCATTTTTGAGACCCAAAAATTTTCTACCTGAAGAGATGATTGAATGCATTAAATAAATCATGGACTCTGAGTCTCAGAATAAGAAAGAAGAAGAAATAATTCTACACTTGAAGGAGCAATTCAGGCTATCACTTACCAAGTTGAAAATAAAAATGAATGAGTTGAGGCAATACATAAGTACAACAAACAACATCTATAATTATTGCATTTGTTGGCCTCATGTAGTTGGAAAATACAAAGAAAAGTTGGAGCAAATTGAAACAGAGTTAAATAGGATTGGACAAGTTTTGATATGTTTCAAGATCATAATGGTGCAATCAAGAAAATGATTCAAGAGTTATAGTCTGAGCATACAAAAGTTCAATTCACTAGAAACAAGCTTCTGGATACTTTTTGGAAAGTAAAGGACTTAAGCAAATGTAGACTTGATCAGTTAATTGAGATTTTGAGGGAAGGAGAGAAATTAGAGGATGCAATCACAATTCTGGAATCTCTCATCAAGATTATCAACCAGACATTTGAAAATAAGAGCATGATCATAATCATTGGGATTGCAGTAGAAGCTTGGAAGAAGTTTTTTCCAGAGATGAAAGAAAAACACAAGATAATATTGTGACTCAAGTAGCAGTTGTTCTTTTTCATATTTTGAATCAGTTTTGAATCAACAATTTTTTGGTCATATTTCAAAGGGGGAGATTGAATGCATGTTTTTCATTGATGTCAAAGGGGGAGAGAGAGCAGTGAAAAATGCCTTATCAATTTTAGGGGGAGCTATGTTTTGAAGTTTTCAAGTTTGGCAGCATACTTATATTGGTTTTGACACTTAGTCATTTTTCACTAAGTGTTGCCATCAATGTCAAAGGGGGAGATTGTTGGCATATGAATTCTAGTGTTGTCATTGATGGAAACCTAAGTCATGGATCCGGTATGCACCAAAAGTCAGAGTGAAGAATAGGGTATCTAACTAGAGTTGAGTCTGTCGATCAATATGCATTATCAATTTATCAGTTCGAGTTGCGCATCTCAGGGAAGGTCGTTGGGTATCTGGAAGACCTTATTCTCATTTTTTGTGCCTGCACATCAATCGGTGTACGAGTTTGGAGATCCAGTGTATTGATTATTTGTTTATCAATGCTAGAAGGGTGACTTGGTGGATATAGTCGTTGCAAATGTTTAAGGAGTAATTTTTTAAATGCTTTTGTGTTCGAACATGCTTATTTAGGTCCTCACTATGCTATGGTTGACTTTGGATGGTATGCATTAAGAATCATTTGTGGATTTGGCCGACCGTTGGAAAATATTATATGTTTTGGTAAAGCCGACATGAAGATAATATTATCCTTTGATGCAGATATATAAGATCGATTGTTTATATCATTTTAGTATCGAATCATGATGGATTCAAAGTGTGTTGTTGTGTGATGTGAAATTCAGAAGAGAAGTTGTGTGAATTTATCTGCGCATATAAGATTTATGATGTGAGTTGCATCAGAGTAGAGCAGAAGAGCAGAATCAAATAGAAGGTCCAAATCTGATCTACGAGCTTAACCAGAACTATAATCAGGCATTAGAAGATGTTATTCCTTTACTTCAACCCTTCAAATGGATTTAATCTGAACATTTTTTTAAAGCAGCGAGCCTTCCTATTTTGAGCAGTGAGCTCTAGGCAGTGTGCCTGAATGCAAGTGCATTCCCATTTCATAAAACTTATATTTGAGTACTCAAATTGTGGATTTACCTCCACCGTGGTTTTTCCCCTAACAGGGTTTCCACGTAAAAATCCTTGTGTTATAGTGTTGTGGATGATTGCTTTATGTGTTTGCATTTTTTCCTTCAGCTCAAAGTTGTAAGTGGTTTAAATATTAGAATAATAAAGTTGAAGATTGTAGAACACTGATTCAACCCCCCCTCTTAGTGTTCCCAGATTCCAACACATAATATATTCTAAGCTTCTCCTTTCCCTAGTATACAATACTAACGAATACAATCATTCCTTAATATGGAGTATGTATAAACACTCAAGTAAGGTTCATTAGATTTAAATAAGATTCTTTCAACCTATAGAAGCAGCATAATCTTTCCCTATTCTTAGAAAATAAATGCATTTTCGACATAAGACACTACAACATTCAATCTTTTCAAAAACATAAAATGTAAGAGGGTAGAGGGCAGAATAACATGCCTGCTAAATGCTAATCCCAAATGAAATAAGCTGAATTCCAAGCTCAATCCACTCCAAGACTCTTCAGTAACTTCCCAATTCTACGCACAAAAATTCTCTCAATAACTCTCTCTTAATTCTCCTCACAAACAACTCTCAACTCAAACAAGGATAACTCAGGCTAAAAACAATAGAATGCAAGTGAATAATGTGTCCAAATGAAGTAATCTTCTCCCTTATTTATACAGAAATATGAGACTTAGTTGGTTATAAATAAGCTATGTTTAATGACACTTATTAGCTATAAATTTTGAATCGGCAACTAATTCCAACTCGTGGCAGCATTTAAAATCATTACTCATCAAAATAGAGCAGCAGATCAATTGAAATAGAGATAGCAAGAATGCATTTCAGAAATGTAAGGTAAAAGATAAATAGGTTGACTCCAAATATGCCAACTGTAACATGACCTATTCCAAATTTTACTTGGTCTTCCATCACTGGACAATACTTAGTAATTTATACTTCTATTTGCAATGCAACTTTCATATTTTGGCACCACCTAAATACCTTCTATCGTGTATTTTGGTGCTTGTTGTTCCATGACCAAGTCAGCATTCAAATACACTACAAATATCTTTAATAAATTTTGACTGAGTCTTACATATATATTATGTTATAAATTTGCAAGCTTGTTGATGTATATTAAATGTCCTTAGTGTTGTCTTGAACTATCTTTTCTTGTTGTTTCAAAATAGTTATACCCTATTTCTAATGTGGCTCCTTAACCTCAAATTGATATGCCTATTCATGCGCTAGTTGGTTGTATTACATACCATTCAAATCCCTTATGTATTACTATGTGTTTATTTGTTGCCTCTAAATACATTGCATTTCTCTTTGTTTCAATGCTTAACAAATGCATTAGACGATTTAAACTATGCATTCATATCATATAATTTTTGTGTTGGTTATACCCATTCAACTTGCAACGTAGGAACTTATTTCCTTTCTCATATGCATTGTTTCCAACTCAGCATTACAAGATTTACTTTCGGAATTTATATTACTTAGATATGTTTTAGAATCTACTCTTTAACATGGCTTATGTGCAGCCTATAAGCAATGCCATAGTTTGTGCATTATGCATTCATTATATATATATATATATATATACATAAATTATTCTTTGATATATATCTATTAGTATATCTATAAATGATTCAATATACATATATACATATCTCAATATCTTTAATATTCACACAAAGATGTATGGTAAAATAATCATACACACACACACACACACACACACACATATATATATATATCATATTGCTACTTCATCATTATATATTTCTATACATATATATTAAACAATCTTTTGTCAATCAAAAACATAAATATTCCAAAGGCATTAGTATACTAATACATATGTGTATGTATGTATGCATTATCAATTACGTGCATATATACATATATATTAATATACACAAGTATAATATTATCTAACATTTAGTAATATTATTCACATATATATTCATCCTCTTCAATGAGTACATACACAAAATGTGTACATATGTATACATTTCATAAACGTGCAACTCATATCACTATGCATATTATGTAATCGTATGCATGAGTTACTATTCATACACATGTACATGTATACATTTGATGTATATAGTTGTCGACATAGATAAAATTAAGAACACACAATGAAGGACTTTCTCACATATTCAAATTATGATCATTCAAAGGAAACACCACAAACCCACACAAAATGTTCCCAAACCAAGACCAATTCAAATTATTTTCAAACTATGATCAAGGGTATACTTACCCGATTCCCAAGCTATTGACTTGAATTAACCAACTAAAAGTGAGTGTGTGTAAGCTCAGTTAGGTTTCATTAAGGCTTACCCGACCAATCACCTCTCCTGAGTGATACTTCCCCTCTCTTTTGGAGGATTGAATCTATCCTTGCATCCAGCTTAGTTCAACACCAAGGTAGTTAGACATTCATAATAAATCCATTTACATCATTATAAATTTCTATCAAAAAAGCATTAGAACATTCACATTTCAATACATATCATTCCATTAACCCAAAACATATTCATTCTTTTGAAATCAATAACATCTTATTGCATATTCACATATTTCATTCACCAACAAACATATTAAAGTCACAATTTTCATTTATCAACATTTTCACTCATAATGGTAAAAGTAACTCGGTAACTACGAAACATGATGTAACAAAGAGTTTCAAAGTCAAAGAACAATCTTCTACCAGACCTTTGGAGTTGGTGAATACAAACCTTTGTGGACCTACAAGAACAATAAGTTTTCAAGGTGATAGGCATTCATGTTGTTGATTGATGATTATTCTAGAATGACTTGGGTTACTTTTCTCAAAGAAAAATTTGAAGTTCTAGATAAGTTTAAGGCATTCAAACATATGGTTGAGAATGAAATGGATATGAAAATAAAAAATTTAAGATCCGACTTAGGTGGAGAGTTCACCTCTAATGATTTTAACAGTTTTGGTGAAGTTCAAGGAATAAAGAGGTATTTGTCAGCTCCTAGGACTCCTCATTAGAATGGAGTGGTTGAAAGAAAGAATAATATTGTTCAAGAAGTAACAAGGACAATGATGAAAGAATAAAACCTACCAAAAGTCTACTGGAGAGAAAAAAATCATACTATAATTTACATACTTAACAGAGCACAAGCAAGGACAAACAATTAAAAGACTCCCTATGAGTTATGGTATGGAAGGACTCCTACTGTCAAATATTTTAGAGTATTTGGAAGAAAATTCTATATTAGAAGTTTGAATAAAACTTAGGAAAGTTTTATTTTAGATATGATGAAGGAATCTTCCTTAGATATTCTACAAAAATAAAATCTTATTGATGCTATAACAAGAGGTTGAAAAGGATTATTGAAATTACAAGTGTCAAAGTGGATGAAGACTTACATAAAATCTTAGTACTGATAGATGGATATGAATCAGGCAATTCCTCTTGCAAATAATAAGAAAAGGATGAAGGTAAGGAAAAAGAATTGCATATTGAAGAGGGAAAAGCTTCAAAAAGGATACCTAAGACCCATAAGTATGTCTAGAAGAATCATTGTGAAGATCAGATGATTGGTGACAAAAGTAGAGGTGTATTGACAAGAAGAAAGGTTGCTATGGAGGAAGAACAACTAAATTTGTGTTTACTTTCCAAAGTTGAACCTAAAATAGTGATTAAGGCATGCAAAGATGAATTTTGGATCAAGGCTATGAAAGAAGAATTAATGCAGATTGAGAAGAATTGGACTTGGGAACTTGTCGCAAGACTAGTGGACAAGAATGTGATTGGAATTAAGTGGGTGTTTTGAAACAAATTGAATGAGAGTGGAGAAGTTAGGAATAAGGTAAGGCTTGTGTGTAAAGGCTACTCACAAGTAAAAGGAATAAATGTTGAGGAGACATTTTCTCCAGTGGAAAAAATGGAAGCTATTAGGATGTTTTTTTCTTTTGCAATACACAAGGATTTCAAAGTATATCAGATGGATGTGAAGTATGCATTCTTAAATGGTGAATTGAAAGAAGAAGTATGCATTGAACAATCAAAAGGGTTTTAGTTATCAAATAATCTTGATATGGTCTACAAATTGAAGAAGGAATTATATGGACTCAAGCAAGCTCCCATAGCTTGGTATGCAAGGATACAATAAAGGTACCACAGATAATAATCTTTATTTCAAAGTTGAAAAAGATCAAATCTTGATTATGGTTGTGTATGTTGATGACATAATCTTTGGAGGTATTGAAATTATGTGCAAGAAACTTGTTGAAGATGCCAATGTTTGGGGAGATGAATTTCTTCCTTGGACTACAAATCAAACAGATAGAAAAAGGTATATTCATTTCACAATCAAAGTATGTCAAGGAAATGCTAAAGAAGTTTGGAATGGAAGACTCTAAACTGATATGTACTCCTATGGTTACTGGTTGCAAGATGAGTAAGAATGATGAATCTCTTAAGATTGATCAAAGCAAGTACAAATCAAGGATTGGAGGACTGTTGTATCTAACTAATACCAGACTAGATATCATGCATGTAGTTTATCTTGTGGCTAGATTTCAAGAAGATCCCAGAGAGTCACATATGGCTGTAGTGAAGAGAATATTGAGATACTTGAAGGGCACTTTGGAACATGGCTTGTGGTAACCAAAGGATATTTATTTCTCTCTAAGTGCTTATACAGATACAAATTGGGTAGGTTGTATAGATGACATAAAAAGTACAAGTAGTGGTGCATTCTTTCTTGAGAATAGGTTGGTTTCTTAGATAAGCGAGAAGAAGGATTCAGTGGCATTATCTACTGCAGAGGAAGAATACATTGTTGTAGCATCATACTACACACAGGTATTGTGGATGAAAAATTTGAAGGATATCAGAGTGGTATATGATGAGCCTATTTCTATCTTCTATGATAATACAAGTGTTATTAACATTTCAAAGAATCTAGTAATGCATTCAAGGAAAAAACATATCTCAATCTAGTATCACTTTTTGAGAGAAAAGGTTGCAAAGAATGAGGTGAAGTTTGAATATGTACCTACTAAATATCAAGTTGTAGATATCTTTATTAAGGATCTTCCTGTAGGATCTGAGATATAGCTCATAGAACATGTTTGAGTCACTCAAGGACTCAAGCCTCTAAGATCATCTGCAAAAACCAACAACAACCTTCTACAAGAGAGAAAGGCAAGAACATGAAATTGCAACAATCGATGCAAGATGTGGCCAATATGAAATACTAAATATTGTAATGATCTACTGGACTTACACAACACTCAACTGATCTTTGGATGAATGAAATGTACATATGAATCTTTGTTTATATAGGCAAGGTGAGAGATAGGATTAGACAAGATCATGACAAGTGTCTTAATCCTATCACATGAGACAACTAAGTCATAACAACCTCAATGCAAATATTAAATGCATGAGAGAATTATTAAATTTCTAGATAACTAAAATTAAATAATGAGACATGATCCCATTATAACTAACTTCTATAAATGACAACTAGGAAACTTAACTCCTAAGTAAACTTATAATAATGTGAATAGGTCCTCACTAATAACTAGTTAGGAAATAATCCCATTCACACCAACACCCCCCATAAGTGTAACTTAGGGAGTGTAGTTATTATGAAAATGGTGCAAGGATGGGTCTCAGCTACAAGGCCATGTTAGGTACCCATGTACAAATAAAATGCAAAGAAATCTCTCACAAACAAAGAAAAGGATAAAACCCAATGGGACAAAAATCCTCTCCAAAAGAGAGATGAAATACAAAACAAAATGCTCCCATTGACCAATGAGAAGGAAAAAACCCCATGCAAGGAAAAATTCCCCCCCATAAGAGAGACGTAGAAGAGAGACCATGGAACCCCCCTCAATGTTGAGTCTCCTACAATGTGTTGCAAGAATTATGGTGTTGTCATTGATGTCAACAGGAAGTTTGTTGACTGATGTTGTCATTGATGTCAACTATGGGATGCAGATGTTGAGGATATTGAGAAAATTGTGGAAAAGAGAATAGGTTGTGCATGTGTGGTTGAGACCTTGAGGAAGTGTTGTGAGGACATGGAGATATTATTTTATTGTAGATGCCTGAAGATGAGTTGGAATGAAGTAATGAGATGACATGGTGTTTCTGGTACTTGGTTTCCAAGTGCTTTTGAGAAAATTTAATAAACAAAATAAACAGTGTTGTGTAAATGTTCATAGTATGCTCTAGTATTGTGCTTTATGTCCTTTCAATGTTGATTCTATGCATGTGTGGATCTTACAAGTTATTTAAGGTTGATAGAGGTTTCTATATTCAAAATTTTGGTTTCTGGATCATTATACAATGCGAGATATTTTCATCAGTGTGTGAACCAATTGTTCAGTGATGTTTTTTGTGGTCTGGGAGAAATGTATTTTCTTTGCATTTCTTCATTGGTTGGATTCAGGTTGTATAGATTTGAGAAGTTTCTTATAATGTTTTTATCTTTCTTTATTCAAGTTCTTACTTGATTTGGTGTAGTACAGTGAGAGTTTCATTTATAAATTTGCAATTAAGGGTTATCAATTGTTCTGAGTTAAAGTATTTGTTAATGTGAGCTTGAATTAAGTGCTTGATGAATCTTATGTAGTTCTTTGATTGTTTTGGATTAATTTAAAGTGAGTTATGTTATCTGGATCCTTTAGCTTGATTTAAGGAAGAGTGTACTTAATGTTGATGGTGTTTTGCACGGGTGTTGGCCGACCTTATGTTTAACACTACATGTGAGGCTTGTGGAAGCCTGTTGAAGTGTGTTGGGATTTATTAGGGTCCTAACTAAGGATTTATGTAGGTAACCTTTTGTTCCTTTCCATTGTGGTAATGTTTATGTGCTGACCTATTTCAAATTTAAATGTACAACGACTAGTGGCTGACATTAGAGAAAGTTTTTGAGGTAGATCTTGATATAAATATGTATGGTGTTGATGCAAGAATGTGTGATGAAAGAGGAAGAATCAAGATAGATGCAAGATTGTTGCAAGTGATGTGTGTGATGCGAAATTGAGTAGAGCAGTGTGAATTTCATGTTAGGGTTCCTTAAGGCAGTGAGCGGAAGGCATCTGAAATCTTTCATGTGAGACTGTGAAAGTGTGCGAGCAATTGTGGTGGACTCCTTGTTGCATTGAGAAGTGTTTTATTTATGTAACATTCTTCTTCTATATTATTCTTTTCTTTCTATGGTAGTGAGCCCTAGTTGTGAGCCTTTTTGGACAGTGTGTCCTATTCTAGCAGTGAGCCTCCTTGTACCATTTTTTCTATTACTTATATTGTGAGCTAATCCTCACCGTGATTTTTCCCTCATTGGGTTTTCCATGTAAATCTGGTGTTCTCATGTGTATGGTATTATGACTTAAGTTTCTATTATCTACATTTCATGTTTAATCATTCTAATAGAATAAGGGTTTAATGAATGCTTGTGGATCTGATTATTATTGAGGTTTTTGAAGGTTTAATTTGCTAAAACTAATTTACTCCGCCTCTCAATTGTCTTGTTTATTTCGACACAATGATGGTAGAAGATCGACACTAAATTTTGAAGATGATCCAATAGCATCAAACAACGTTCCTCCCATTAGGAAGAAAAAAAAAACAAGATGATATGCATGATATCAAGAAGATGTATGATGTATAATGTCTGTAAAGAATGCTCAAGTGTCTCCATGTTGATCTCGAAAGGTTTCTCACTCCAAATATGCATTCTAGGCCACACTACTGAAGAAGACAATTTAGAATCACCTAGAAACAATTGTAGAACACAATCCAAAGACAAGGAAATCTCCTTTGAAGAAGCCTCCTCCAAATGCTATCCAAAAGTATCCACACTAATATCAAACTACAAAGAATGATCATGTAGAGAATGAACAAGAAGGTCAGAGAATTCTCTCACAAAAACTAAAGAAGAACCATCTCCATCAAAGAGAAGATGAATGCAATCGATGATGTCTTCGAAATCTGAAATATGAGACTCAATAAACAATCCACCAATGTTTGTCAAGTATGCATCCCAAATGGATGTAGTTGGAAGATGATGTAGATCCCAATACACTGAATCACAAGAGGCCATAATTGTGCCAATGTGAGCATCATCAAATGCAACAATAGATGGAGGAGATGAAATACAAGGCTCAAGAACGGGATCAAATGTGAGAACACCCAAGTTCAAGAAGCCAAATGTCTCCTTTGAATCATGGTTCACACTAGAAGTGTGATCAACAACTAAAGGAACACTCTCACCATCAGGAGAAAAATCTAGAAAGGTATACAACCAAGATGAATGATCAACCATCCTTAGTAGCAATAATCTCTCTACTCTCCAAGTCTCAAATGATAATTGAATTAGGAGTGAAATCCATAGTCCTCCCATCTCCACCATTTGTAATCTGATATATGGAAAGAGGATTGTTCATCAAATGAGGAACACATAAAAAATCTTGAAAGGTGTTTTCCCCAAAGCTAATAGATCCCTTCCCAAGTAAACTCATGTATGTATTGTTTCCCATCAAAATAGGAGACATAGTGCATGTCCCAAAAAAAGAGAACATAGACTATTAAGATGCCATATGATGAGAAGCTCCTGAATCTAGAAGTCATCTCCATGATCCTGGACCTAAAAAAGCACAAAAATCTTTCCCTTTATTTCCTGATGTAGTAGCCAAATCAGCATGACCTTTGCCCTTATTAGACTATTTTGAAGATGATGAAGAAGAAGGTGGAGACTCAAACATTTTAGATGTAAAATCAATATAATTCTTTTTGAGGATATGCTTCAACTCATCAATATCCTTCCTATAACAAGAATTTTCATCATGCCTAAGCTTCTTGCAATATGAAAAAGTAGACTTCTCCTTCTTAGATGATTTATCTGAGGAAGAGGATTTATCCCATGGTTGATCAAAATATGGCTTGTTCTTTGACTTCTTCTTCTTATCAGTAGTATCTAATTCTTTCACCTGACTATCCAACAATGCCTGAGATTTAGAAGACTTGATGAAACCCATCAAGATAAGCTTTTGTTTCTCATGTATCAACATCTCAAAAAATGATGCAAATGATCGTGTAGTATATGCAGACCCCATAGTCAACCTATGAGTATGAAAGCTAGAAACAAAAGCAACATAATCATGACCAAGTTTTTTCAATGAATTGTAGACCAACTAAATGTCCTTCTTATCAATACTACATGTTTTACATTGCTCCCTTAGATCATTAACCTTAGTGATGCAGTCTTGTATGTTGTCAAAGTTCTTAGGATCAAGGCTCATCAATTCATTATCAAGGTTATAGCCTCTAACTTCATTTGTAGAACCATATAAGGTTTCCAATTTGTACCAAGCCTAATGAGAATTATTTTACGATTCAATTTGGAACAAAAGATATTGAGAAACTAGTTTACGAAGACATCTAAGAGCTTTGGTGTGCTCAATCATCCATTTAATCTTTTTGTCATCATTAGTAGGTTCAGGTACCTTATTCTCAACATATAGAGAGTGAAACTCATTAATTAGTATACTCCATGCATGTTGATGCCATGTTGAATAGTTATATGATGTCAGCAAAGGAAATTTAGAATGATCCATGAAAAATAAAGAGAGCACAAACAAATAGATCAAAATAATACACCAAGAGACCCCCCCCCCCCCTGAAATCACTCAATCAAGAAATCCCCCAAGAAAATGTGATTTGTGTCACTTTATACTTAGTGTGATTACAGGTGCCACTTTCCAAAAATAGAGAAGTGGACTTGATCTTAGTGCATACAGATTGCTAAATTTAGCCTCAAGCTCAAAGTAAATTTTTTACAAAGAATGATATCAATCTAATTACACCCTTAGAAATGAAACAAAAAATTATACACTTTCAAAAAAAAAATCACTTAAAAATGTTACTGTAGGAGTGAGAACAAAGCCCTGAAAGTTTTGAAAATGAGAATGACTCAACAACACTTGTAAGAATCTGAATTTTTTGAAAAATTAAAGCACCAAAATAAAAAACTAACAGCACCACTACATAGAGTGTGAAATTTTTCCCCAAATAAGAAAACAATTCTCGAAAAAAGGAGTTTGTATGACCAAGTTATGAGCCTTTAAAGTTTACCTCCACAATAAAAATTGCCAACAGAGAAGGGGTCCAATTTGAGCGACCAGGTGACGGCCATTTGACCGTCAAACTTAAGAAAGTAAATCTCGGCAGTTGACTAAACGTCAAACTTAACACAATGTTATATGATGTTCATTGGGATGTCAAATTTAACATAGTGTTTTCTGACGGTCATTTGGCTATCAAATTTAAGATAGTCGCGTGAAAAAAAATAAAAAAATTTGCATGAAAATATAAAATATTATATATGAAAATGGGGGTTTCTAGGCCTTCCAAATGCAACCATGAGGTTCATTTTGCTCCAATATTCACCTTGCAAAATCTCAAGCTTGAATTACCCTCAAATTTAAGGGGTTTTGCAACTCTGAAGCTCTAATACCATGTAGGAGTTGAGATATAGCTCATAGAACATGTTTGAGTCACTTAAGGACTCAAGCCTCCAAGACTATCTACAAAAACCAACAACAACCTTCTACATGAGAGAAAAGAAAGAACATGAAATTGCAACAATGGATGCAAGATGTGGCCAATATGTGATACTCAAGATTGCAATGATATATTGGACTTACACAACACTCAACTGAGCTTTGGATGAATGAAATGTACATATGAAGCCTTGCTTATATAGGCAAAAGGAGAGATAGGATTAGACAAGATTATGACAAGTGTCTTAATCCTATCACATGAGACAACTAAGTCATAACAACCTCAATGCAAATATTAAATGCATGAGAGAATTATTAAATGCCTAGATAACTAAAAGTAAATAATGAGACATGGCCCCATTATAACTAACTTCTAGAAATGACAACTAGGAAACTTAATGCCTAAGTAAACTTATGATAATGTGAATAGGTCCTCATAAATAACTAGTTAGGAAATAACCCCATTCACACCAACACTTCCTAAAGATAATTTTGAGTATAGCTAGGAGAAGTTGGGGGTTATTGACTCTCCTCCTTTCAATTAGATGCATAAGGATATGCATCGGTTCGGTAGATTTCAAGATTCATTCCTTATTCTAGACTGATGTTGGTGGCTACCTCTCAGGAGAAGTAGGTAGTAGCATTGTTGGTTGTTGCAGTCAGGGGGAGTAAGTGGTGTCATTGTATGGTATACAGGTGTTTTCCTTTGTCAACTATGTCAAAGGATATGTGCAATAGTAGTTGAGTGTGCAGAGAAGGTGTGAAGAAAACAGAGTGCAGTAAAAGAAAAGGTAGATCCAAAGCAATTGTTGTCCCTTATAGTTGTTTTCTTTGGGGGAGAGAAAGTGTGTGTGATTGATGTCTATAATGTCCCTGAATTGGAGGTGAAGTAATTTAATTAAATTAATTGATTAAGTTGTCCAAATTAATGATATTTCAAAAGGATAGCTTAATTGATTATTTTAATTAAAATAAAGTGGAAACATTAAATTAATTATTTATAAAATTATTCCAATAAATTAATATCAAAAGGATGAATTTATATTTAATTAATTTAATAAAAGTGACTAAACAAAATAATATATTATAAAGTCACTTTGGAGAATAAAATAATATTATTTCTAGAAGCTTCCTGGAAGTCAACGAGAATTCTTTATAAGGAGCTCATTGAAAGCCATTTCATCGGGTCTTGAGTTATTCTATTTTCATACCTATGTGGTAAGAGTTGAGTGCTTGCATTGCTCAAGGGTTTTATTTTAATTAAAATAAAGTGGAAATATTAAATTAATTATTTATAAAGTTATTCCAATAAATTAATATCAAAAGGATGACTTTATATTTAATTAATTTAATAAAAGTGACTAAACAAAATAATATATTATAAAGTCACTTTGGAGAAAAAAATAATATTATTTCTAGAAGCTTCCTGGAAGTCAATGAAAATTCTTTATAAGGATCTCATTGAAAGACATTTCACCGGGTCTTGATTTATTCTATTTCCATACCTGTGTGGTAAGAGTTGAGTGCTTGCATTGCTCAAGGGTTTGAAGAATCTAGGGTACCGGTTTCGATTGTCAAAGATCAACCCTAGTTAGAAATTGTGGAGGAATCCATCTAGGGTTTCTATAAGTGCTTTATTGGAGAGTTTTGATAGGTGCAATAGATGATGTATTATTTCCCTACTTAAAAAGAAGTGATTGAATGCAATAGTTGGTTTATTATTGCATTTATTTAAGGAGTTTACACAATTGAAATAGTTGGTTTATTATTGCAATTATTAAAGGATTTATAGGTTTGCAACAACTAGTTTATTGTTGCATTTGACGGATATTATTTCTACTCTTTTAATTATTCTAAATTTAATGGTCTTTGACCAAATTTGTGGAAGCAAGAAGAAATCATTTTTTATTGAAGCTTCATCTATTTGAGGAAATTCAATTTAATCTTTGGACAATCATTTTGTAGCAAATTGATTCTTGCTAGTTAAAAATCGTGGCTTTGAAGGAATCAATTTTACTAATATTGAATTTGGGTGAATATTTGATTTTTTTCTAGGCACAACAATATATGTGATATTTAGTTTGATTTTGAAAAAATAATTGCATCCTTGTTTTGTTTATTGGGATTATTCATTGGAATTGAATAAATGTTAAGCTACTATAACATAGTCAAGCTCAACCAGGAATCTGAAGATCTTGTGAATAATAGATTGATGTTGGAGTAAATAGGAATTCATCAAGAAGTGGTGCAACACTCTAGTAGAAGAAAATATGAATCGGAGGAGAGCTCAGTCGTGGCTCTTAATAATGATCTGGGCACAGCTAATTGATACAAAGTCGGTCAACTTTCCTAGTGACTATCATTGCTTGTGGTGTTGGAAGATAAGTTTGATTTGGAAGATTAATTCTTTTATCAGATATGAATCAAGATAGAAAATATTGCATTGTAAGCACTACAATTAGGAGGATGTGTTAAGTTGTTTAGTGTCAAGGAGATCGCAGTTTATCACACATCTACACAACACTATCTTTGTGGTAGGACGGTGTCCACCAGGTTCCACATATCATTGTCTACAATTACATTTTAGTAGCCTTTTTTTCATCATATTATATCGTTGTCTTGACATCAGTTGTAGCTTGCATCATTATTATCATTTTAGTCTGATAGTTGCATTGTAATTCATCACTCTCATAGAGAGTGGTCATCATTGGTATAGTGAAACAACCTTGTAATCCAATTCAATTCATTGCAACAATATTAAGCAGTTTGGGGTTGTTTGCATATGAATTGTTTGTCATAATTTCTCATGATTGTAATAGTAGATTGTAAGAATTTTGTTAGTTGCATTTCAATAATTGTTGGAGCTAGGTGCATGATAATTGTTTGTTGAAATTCTTCATTGTTGTAGCTAAGTATTTGTATATATCTCTAGTCATATTATTGCATTGGAAAATCAAAAGAATTATTTGCATTGCATCTTTCCTTAATATTTCAGTCAATGGCATATTGCAATTAGAGCCTCTTGTGCATATGTTATTCTCTTATAAACTCAACAAGACAAAAGGAGAACTCATTTTTCAGCTGAAAGGAATTAGAAGACAAGTGTTTGACATAATTCTTGAATATCAAAATCAAAAAAATTAGACCATATTTAGCAAGGGACTTTACAATGTCAAAGGGAATTTTTCCCTTTACCATTGATGTCAAAGGGGGAGAGAGTTAACTAAAAAACCTTATTAAGCAAGAGGGAGAAAGAGAAAGTGTTGGAAAGAATTGATGTTGGTGTAAGGGGGATTAGTGTGCACTAATGTGTAGTAAATTTGTTGGTGATCAAAGGTTGTTGGTTGTTTGGTTATTGATGTTTTTCATGTGTTTTCATCAATTACAAGGGGGAGATTTTTGGAAGTATGAGTATCTTGTGTTGTCATTGATGTTAATAGGTCTATGGGGAGATCGTTGAAAGTTTGTGATTTTATTTGTTGCATTATGTTGCCATTAGTACTATCACTGATGTCAACCTCTAGTGTTTCCTTGATAATCATGTGTGTGGTTGAGTTGCTATAGTGTAGTTGGTTTGGTGCTAATGAGGAATTTTTTAAGATGATGAAAATATTTTTTTGGTGCTTGGTTTCCAAGTGCTTTTGAGAAAATTTAAATAAAAGAGAAAACAATGTGGTAAAGAGTGTTCTGTGTAGTAGAGTAATGTTCTAGTTTTTTCTCTGGATCTTTGCATGGTTGAATATTTTCTTGTGTGGTTTAGATATATTGATCAAAGGTGTTCAAAGGTGTTATATCTAGATTTTCAAGTTTTGGATCATTGTGCAAAGAAATTTGTGTTCACCAAAGTGTGAACAGTGAAAGCACTATTGTCTAGGAGAAATGGTTTTGCTCCACATTTCTCCATAGTATGGTTTCTGTTCTTGTGGGTCTAAGGGTGTGCTTATATTTCTCATAGCTATCTCCAGTCCGATTTGTTCGAAGTTTGGGTCTCTTCAAGGTTGGATTCATGTGTCATAGTATGTAGAAGGTTAACTAGGTGTACAGGATGAATGTGTTCTTTAGGTGTATGATGTTGTGAAGAATTTGTTGGATTTCAAGGTGTTGATGGAATATTCCAAATTGTGTTTAAATGTTGTGTGGTCCACAATTCATATTTGGATTTGAGGAAGTGTGTACTTAATTGTTGAATGGTGTTAACAGAGGTTTCGACCAACCTTGGGTGTTTACACTAACTACAGATATGCTTCGATGTTTGTGAAAGTGTGGTGTGGAGTGTATGAGTGGATTTAGGTCCAAGTTAAGGTATGATGTGGTCCACCTTCATTCCTCTCCATCGTGGGAATGTTTTATAGTCAACCTAATTTGAATTTTCACATTTGAGGTGCATAGCCGACCTTGTAGATTGTTTTCAAGGTTGAGGATGGTATATATGTGCTTTGAGTTCATGGAGGATGATGATATGAAGTGTGTATGATATGAATATTGATGTGAAAGTGTGAAATGTTGTGTGAGCCTTAATGACTAAGACTAGTAGAAGCAGTGAGAAAAATGTGTCTACATTCTACAAAGAGAGTGTGAATGTTATGGTAAAGTAGTGGTGGAAATTTTCTATTGCTTTGAGATGGATTTCTCATTGTAAAAATCTTCTTTCTTCTTCTTTATATTATGGAAGTGAGCCCTTTGGTAGTGATTCAATTGTATTTAGTGTTGCAACTAGTTTATATTGTGAACTAATCCTCACTATGGTTTTTTCCTTCTTGGGTTTTCCATGTCAATCTAGTGTTCTCATGTGTTTGGATGTGTTTTTCATTATTGTTCTTGATGTTTATGTTTTTCTAATGCATGATAAGTGTTTTATGGTTATTAAGGGTTTAAGGATTAATGTAGATATGAGTGTTAATAAGGGTTTGATGTTTTAATATATAACTAATTCACCCCCCCTCTTAATTGTCTTGTACATTCAACACTAGTTTCCAAACAAGAAAAATTATACCACCACATATTGGGGCTTCTTCAAGAGTTTCTAGCAACAGATGCAAGCATAGGAGCGAATTCCCTATGAGTCTATAAAGTAATATATAAACACAAATAAATTTGCAGTAGATAAATATTATGTTGGTGTTTTTTCCTGCTAAACCCTAAATTCCTCTAAAGGGTGCCAACCCTTATGTTCAAGAAATTCCTAGGTTAGAGGCCAACACAATGAGTAAAGAGTTATAGGGTCTTTACTCCTACTCTTTAGGCTCTGTGGAACCAAGGAGGGTGTTCCTTATTGTGTTCATTTAATATCTAGGGCCTCAAGAATATTTCTACACACAAATTTATCCATATAAATTGCAAACATACATTATATATTAAAGGCTTGGCTGACCTTCTACAAATAATCTTTCATTTGCTAGGAAAACACATTTTATAAGAGATTTTCATCTCAGAATGAATTAATTTTAACTAAGTAATTTTCAAACCTTGAATCCACGGTCAGTCATTTCATAGATTCATCAGACTACAAGATTCCTAACAAATAAACCAGTGCCTAGTCAATTGGGCAAGAGGAGTCAGACATGAAATATTTTGTCATACACAAAATGTTGAACCCTAAAATGAAATGGGTTATTTCTATAATGCACTACATCACAAAAACTCACAACAATTAAAGTATTACTTCTTACCAAATCCTTAATGAATTCTCATAGACCTACGATTCCTTTCAAGCGTTTAATTAACTCATTGAGTTAAGACAAGGAAGAGAATCATACATTCAACTAACCATTGAAGACAAATGAGAAAATACTTGATATTTTCATTCATAATCTATAAGAACTGTACGCAAGAGAGCACATACTTTAATTTTATAGTTTTGTTTCAATATTAGTAACTTGCATAAAACTATTTAAGAGTATTTCATATACAACTTGTACCCAAGACAACTAATTAGCAGATTTGTCAAGAATTATGCATTATATTTGTTCACTGTACATATACTCTACCTAGACCGTACCAAACCCAAACATCCGACCTTTGCCAAATGAGCCTTGAAATCTCTTTTATAGATAAGAGAGCAACAAGCAACGGGCTCATTTTCCATTACATTTCATCAAAATTTTATTTTCATTTCAAAATTCCCAGATGGTTAGATGTAATCATTTACCGAATAGGGGAATCAAAATGTGCAACAACCAAAAACTAGTTGGTACCACCACACCCGTTGCAAAATGCCATCAAGGCCTTGTTGTCCAAAACCATGTCAAACCAAAAAAACAACCAGCACACCACCACAACAAAAACTTGAAGACCAGGAACCAACACACCATCACCTAGAAATTGAACCAACACTAGGGCCATGATATAGATGCCCACTTCATGTTTTCACCACAGTTGGTGGCGAAAACACTGCTTCCTCTTTTTCATCAACACACTTCACAACACCAAAACTAGTCACATTACATGGTGCCACCATAGAGAGTGGAGAAACTGAAAGGACCTCCTCATTCACACTGACCATCTCCATCAGATCCATGAGGAATTGGCCATACCTGGAGTCAATCTCAGTATCACTATCACCAGAACTGCCTGAGATATCAATGGGCGAGTTCTACCTTATCACGGAGCCTCGACCATATCTTATTTTGGCTCTTAGTCTCTGTTCAAATGTAGCAGGCCTCTTATCCTTTCCACACACCATCTTTTTTGTAATGGCAACATGGCCCCTTAGCCGAGAGCTGCACCTAGTGACCACTGGGGCAGGCTTCTTATATTCCTCTTTCAAAATTAGAGCACCTAGTAAATCACTCTGCTCGTGCAGTGGTAGACTGCCATAAGAGCTTTGCATATTCACCCGAGAAAATCAACGCATAAAAGATGGAGAAGTAACTGACCTACTCATCTTAAACTATAATTCAACAACCTCCACAAGACTAACCACAATTTACTATAGAAGAACCATAAAACTTTAGACTCTTAATTGTAATGGTGAAAATGGTGAGCCATCAGCCATATTTATTGAGCAAATTGATGATGTTGATCATCAATGCTCCAAGAGAAGCATGAACAAGTAAGTGATTATTCGATGGTGTCTATTTCATCACTCTTAATTCCCAAGTACATGGAAAATGGTGTACAATTCATAATAATTTCTATGAAGTAGCCCTTCACACACATGGAGATCAAGTGATATCCTCTGAAGAGTATTCACCATTAATTCTCACCATTTGTGGAGCCCAAATAGTCATCACATGGCTAGTTCTATCTTTTGAATGTGAGTCATCTATGCACTAATGAAGTAGCCCTCTTAATGGCTCAGATTGAGTCATACACGTTTAAATATTCCACGCTATCACATGGAGAGTCCATCAACCAATGGTTCTCTCCCCATTCAGAAAACATGACCACCACTCGTGGGCCCCATCGAGCCTCCTTATGCTACCAACAGAGTCCACATGTCGCCATCGTGCAGACCGCACAAGGCATTAGGTAATATTATTTAATATTATGCGTGACACGCTCGCTACATCTCAAATCAAGACCCAACATAATGTTAGATCCATTGATCGACCATCAGATGAAGCCAAAGCCAGTAGTGGGGACTGGGTCCTGCATGATTCAGAAGATATGTGGCGCAACCACGCATACCGCATGATCCAAAAAAATGTACTTTTTAAATGATTTATGGTGTGCGCGCAAGGGTTGAGATTCAACCACTTCATTCAATGGCTCGAATGTCTGCATGTGCATATGTTGTTAGTAATAAAGGAAAAGGGACCAAGGGCTAGGTAAACGGGCGAAGACCCCTTAAAAAGATTAAAAGACTTAGGACCTAAGTCTTCAATAGGTAATATATTTTGATCGACTATATACATTTTTTTAGTAAAGTCCTTAAATGACCAACAGGCCTATGCGAAGGGGCTAGTAAAAACAACGGGCATGATGGCTCAAGTTGTTACTTAGATGACCTACAACCTGCTACAGAAGGTCAACACAAGATCATAACACAAGGGTTTAAGGATTTGAGAACATCAAAATGAGGGTATTAGACCCTAAAACCCTAGGCCAAACTAGTTGAGCACTAAAGAAAAAGATTATCTCAAGCATGGAAATAGATCAAAATTAACTCAAATTTTGAAAGCTCTACCAGTGGCTTCGACTCAAGGACGCATACCCTTGGTGGGTATGGCGAGAATTTAGATCCCAAGTAGAAGTAGACCAACCAAAAACAACAACAAACTAGGAGCTTGTCCAGACAAGACAAGCAAACACAACAGAAAGGAAACACACCAAATCTATATACAGAATTTACACAATTATACAAAGTTTTCCTTTGTTCAAAAAAATTACCCAATTTCGCTAGCCTCAATTTTTAAAACTGGTGTTTTAAGGTTTTTGAAGCTTTGGAGCCAGGATTTTTCTTTGTCAAGGTCTTTCCTCTCACATACCTACATTGGATGGATACTAATGCCAAGCAATTCCTAGTAGTCTGCATC
Source organism: Sequoiadendron giganteum (assembly GCA_007115665.2). Taxonomy (NCBI): domain Eukaryota; kingdom Viridiplantae; phylum Streptophyta; class Pinopsida; order Cupressales; family Cupressaceae; genus Sequoiadendron; species Sequoiadendron giganteum. The sequence continues at coordinate 27,122,698 of CM021103.1, read as the reverse complement.
ATTATGATAGATACCAACAATCCCTTTTGCCCCAAGACTACCTTATTTACCAATCTTAGGCCTCTCCAATTGTATTAGGAACAAAAAATATCCATATTCCACTTGGTCATATTCATTCTACCCATCAAATTGAAAACCTTCAACATCACTGTGCAATAGACTAGGCTAGCAATTTCCTGAAACATCATGAAGGAATAAGACAAATTCAAGAAAACCTTCACCATGTTTCACATACATACCACCCTTATTAAGTGGAAACAAATCCATAATGATATCCTAGAGGTGAGGAGCATCAGCAAAGAATTCAGCCATACACTTATGTTGGCCGATATCATATTTAACATTATTTGACTTCCCTACACATGAGCCCAATTGCCATTCATCATTTCCTAAATATTCATTATTAGACTGCATGTTCACACACTGAGTAGTAACACCTTTGTTCTTATATTCTTCATCACTTTCAGATTCAAAGTGTTCTCTATCATGTAACTGAAAAAGTTCCAAGTCATTCTCATAAAGGCAATTATACTCCTGGGAGAAACACTCAAGGAATTTGATCCCTGTTTGGTCCTTAATCCCATCCTCCACATTAGTACAAAATATGACAGCTTCAAAGGTGTTCTCATCAAGAAATTTTCTAGTGCACTTTTCTTCTTGCTCATAATCATACCTTGGCCATACATCCAAAGCATCATCAGGATCTTCAAAAAGTGGATTATCCCTACACCAATCAAGAGATTCTCCCTTAGTAACTGAAATGGATAAAGGCTCATCAAAAAGGGGATTTTCTATGACATTCACTTTGGTCAGAGAATCCATTGTTCCCTTTACATGAGGGTACAAACCTTGCAACCTATCATCACACGCAAGATCCTTACAATCTTCTGAAAGTGGATCACCCCTTATTTGGGAGGGGTAATCATACCCAACAAAAGAAAGACATGACTTTGTATCATCATTACTACCACACTAACTCATTTGATTGCAAAATCTAACAGAAATTTCCAACGAAAGCTATATAATCAGATGTATCATTGGGTACTTGTGCAAAATTTTCATTTTTAAAATTTTTTATCCTTGACGTTCATCGGAATTTCGACGAACCTTATTTTTCGTCGAAGTTTTGACGAAGATTTTTTGCCAAAATTTTGGTGGACTTGCAAAGTTAAATTGTGGCTGACATAAATAAAAATGAGCTTGACTATTTATTGCGACAGTGTTTTTCTCGACGATTTTCTTGGGAAAAATTAAAAAAAACTCAAGAAGATATCACTAGGTTGAGGGTAGTCATTGTCTTTTTCCAGAATTCATTTGTGAAGTTAGATTTGTACTTACAGGTTTGAAAATCATATTTTAAAGCAACATCTCATCAGATTTCATTTTTAGTCTTGTGCATTTTCAGAATTTCATTTCCAGATTTTAGACTTGACTTCACAAATTCTTTATAAGGGAATTGTTTATAACTAATGGAAAATTCTTGATGGATTTGGACAAAGATCATATTTGCAAGGTTTCAATTTTAACCCTAATGATCAATTTTCAATAGATTTGGGAGCCATAACTAGATAATATCAAAGACATAGGGATAGCTACAGAGTGAAATAGTTGTCAAGATTCAGGCCTAGAGGGTTGAACAAAGAATTGGGAATGTTTGATAGTGGATAGTTAGAGCCATTTAGCTATGATATTTTTGAAGACTACTTCATAAAGATGTATTTTTCCCTTTGCCAAGTTTCGGAAATAGATTTTAGACCTTAGATGCCAGTGTCTTATAAAAGTAGTTATGGTATATCTGTTACCTAAAGTTCTTAAATTCATCTTGACTCTATACAAATGTATCTATTTTTTATTTGAACAAGAAAGAAAGAAAGAAACCAATTTGTAAATATTGTGAGATATTTAGAGTAACAAACTAAAAAATGAAAAAATGAAGGTCAAGGCCTCTCTATTTTTCTCAGTTCACTTAAAAATTTTAGATGTTGTCAAACATATAGCAAGCTATAACTATCATGCAGATTATATGATTTCTATTTTTTTTGTACTTTGGAATAGTTTACAAGATGAAATTTTCTCCTCATGTAGAAGTATAAGCTGCTAAATTCCTTTAGAAGTTGGTACAGGAATCAAAAGATGAACCTGTCAAATGGGAAACCAAACTTTTTGTGGTAAGAAGAGTTGATTTTGACATGAATGGCATGTTGTAACAGCTTTATTAAGTAATACAATTTATTTAGTTATTTGACAATTTGGTGATTTGTGTGTAGATATGCCACCATATGAAATTGAGTGGAAAAGAGCACTCCTTACCTTATCAAGTAATATCCAGGTAAGATGTTATAAAAAATAACTTGTGATTTTAGTGAAGCTAGTCAACCTACTCATGATTTTCCATGCATAATTTTTTCCTTTGGATTGAGCTACTTATGATAAATTTTTAACTTTCCTTGCAACCTGTGTATTACCCTCTCAAATTTTTAACTAGTTAAAAGAAATCTCTTATAAAGGATATAAAATTCCTTAGTACTTTAGATTGTCCTTTATGTTAAGGGAGGCACCTGACTATTGTTTATATAATTCAACTTTATTTGAGAGTAAGCATATTTAATCTCTATGTGGTAGATTCAGACACTAAAAGAAAGTATTTGACCTTATTAGAAAAAATAAAGCAAAAAACATAAAAGTGCATCACATCTCTATTGAAAGTGATCCCATATCCTTTGTGATACCTACCCTCTAGCAACTTGACCATCCTTTTTCTTTTAGGTTATATATGAGTTTATTCATTTCATTTCAATGGCCTTGTATAACACTTGAAGAAATTAATTGTGGTAGTTCCTTGAGATATTGTCCATGCACTCCTTAATACAGTTGTAGGATGTCCTCTTTTGAAACTTTGTGAGATGGAAATATTTATTAGTTTACCATATTGCTATGAAGAAAATGAACCCTTGACAAGATTTATGATGTTTTAAAATCCCTCTTGACTACTCAGTTACTTTTTTGTATGTATCTTTTAAAGTTCATCATACTACCCTATCACTATTATTATTAATTTCAATGCCCCCTTCATGGTTTGACATGGACTAATCATTGTTTATTTGAATAGTCATGACTGTGATCTCCTTTTGGGAATCTATAGTAAAGTGTCATGCCTTTCTTTGAAGTCCATTTCCTTAAATATTTTCTCTTTGCTCGTTGATCCTTACCTCTATAGTATCCCTATATTTCATATACATAATAATAACAATTATGGTGATAACTAGTGGACATGGGTATAACATCAAGCATCATACAAATGTAGTTTATATCTGCATATATAATACCCCGAGATACTAATATTGTAGCACTAGTCAAAGAATCATCATCAAATTATATTTGTTGATCAAATACAATGAAAAATAAAATATATTAAAATATAAAACATTGATCATTTCTATCTACTCCACTGTAAATAATAAAGACTGCCAACACTCAAATTGGAAGGAAATTTCTACAGTCTTTATTATTTACAGTGGAGTAGATAGAAAAAATCACTATTTTATATTTTACTATATTTTATTTTGCAAATAGCATTGGACAGTAAACTGGCCAATACACTGTCAAACATAATGATTGGACCCTATGAATATATAGGTTATCAATATTTAATCAATTCACATGAGAAATAATATTGACCAATAGTATCAATGAAACTTTGATACTATATAACAATGACTAGTCTCAGTTTGATGACATTTCAAGACCAATGCATGAATATCATTTGGGCCTCATGGCATTGAACATTGTTTTCATTCAACCATGATATAATGTTCTTATAGGAAGCACAATACTAGTGTGATTGAATGTATCAAAGGAAATAGGATTTAGAGAAGATAAAAAGAGAACAAAAATATTGTTGTGTAACCTTATTATTATATAAATAAACAGAAAAATAGTAAGAGTGGGAACCCCAAATATCATGTTCATTGTCTATGTGAATATGTGTGGAATAGAGTGACCCCTTATCTATTTCAATTGTTGATAAGGTTACGGTTTATTCTTATTCTCCTTTTCATAGTATAAGCTCTAACTAATTTTTAATATTTAGCTTAAAAGTCAAGATAGTATTCCATATTGATTTTATGTTAATAGGAGGGAGGAAGTTGTATATGGGTTCTAGAATAAACATTGTAACCAAAGACATGAATTACATGGATGGAAGAAAATTCAAAACAAATGGCAATAGATTTGACATATAAAACCAGAGGATGGCCCTATGATATTTTGAAGCACTATTGTAATGGTGAAGTTAATTTAGATAGAGGCTTGCTTCGTAAGTAGATGGAAGTGTACAAGATATTTGAAGTTGCTTGTGAGAACAAGATTTAGCTTAACCTACAAAACTAGGCAAATGAAGTGTTGTCCTTACAAAACAATTTTGTCGAGAGTGTGGAAGTGAAGGTCTATACAAGATTATTTGTATGTATTGTATTCAACATAAATATGTTAGGATCGATCTCAGCAATCATTTTAGTCTTTCAAAATGATATCATCCTTATTCAACCATACACTATTTTTTGTCAGATGGATGTAATCATTAAGGAAGACCCTTTCATTATTCCCTTAATGGATTGAACTTTCAAGGAGGCCATCTAATGGTGTTGCCTATTGATATCCAAAGCAAGGATGTGAATAAGACTGATGACTATGCAGGCTATATTGTAGATAAAATTCATAGATCTTTTAACTTTATCAAGGCATATAATAGGGTGGTCCATTTCAAATGAAACTCTTTATTATGCCATACTATTTTATTTCCAGAATTCATTTGTGAAGTCATATTTGTACTTCCAGATTTGAAAATCATATTTTAAAGCAACATCTCATCAGATTTCATTTTTAGACTTGTGCATTTTCATAATTTCATTTCCATATTTTGTTGTATAAGTTCAATATTCTGATTTTAGGAGTCTAATAGTTGGAAATCATAGTAAAATCAAAATTTAATAATTTCTGGAATTAGCATTTTAAAGTGTTTTTTGGGGTCATTAACTTCAAACTATCTTCTCTTTTGCAGGGGTGGTTGCATGCCAAATTTTTTTGGTGTAAAATATCATAATTATTAGATTTTGTTACTTGTCTATGATTAAAAATTATTGGAGTGTCAGTTTGATATTTTTTGAAGATCTAAATATTCAAGCTCGGTAAAGAAAAATCTTGTCAGATAATATTAGTCTAGAAAAAAATGAAGAGTCACTTGATAGATTGTGGGCTAGATTGAAAAGAAAGGGTGATGGGAAATGTTATTGTCCTTGCAATAATTGCAAGGGCTTAAAGACGAGAAGACTTTTAATCACAACAACTGAGAAACATTGTAAGTAGCATGGTCATGTTGAAGGGAGCATGATTATCGTCCATTGGTAAGTTGTTCATTATATGTGTTTATATTGTTTTAACATTTTATATATGTATATATATATAAAATCACTTGATCATGATCATAGTTTATTTGTGTCTATCATTATTATAAAGGTGGGGCGCCCTAGGGCACATGATATGGATTATCATGGCCCAAAGAATGTGGTTTTGCAAGCGGAGGAACATGGAGCTGTGAATATCGAAGATGAAGTTAATGATCCTATGGAAGAAGATGATCATGCGCCAGAAAACACAGTTGAAGATGATGGTACAAATTGTATACATCTAAAATGGTCATTGCAAAACCTATTAATTAATTAAATATGAATTATTTAATTAATATTCTAAAGTCATCTACATATAAATAAATTTAATTATTTATTTATATTGTTCACTTTCTAAATTCCTCTAGCTTAATTAAATAAATAAGTTTATTTAATTATTACCATCTTCTTCTTAATTAAATTAAATGAATGTCATAATTTATTTATATTAATTATCATATTATTCTAAGTTTGAATGTTTAAATTCAAATAAGGGAATATTCCTCCAAACTTATTCTTCATTCCACATTTAAATTAAATATTATAAATATTTGATTTAACACCTTTTTTCTCACCTAACATTTAATTAAATATTTAAATATTTAATTACATTCCTTTTTCATCTCTCACACATAACTAAATATTAATTATTTAACTATGGAAGTTTCTAAATTCATTGTCACATGTAATTAAATAATTTTTTTTATTTAATTAGGAATTTATCCTCAACTTTCAACCAACTTTCATAAATGAAATAACAAATGGCACGATTGTTTCCATTTTTGAATGAGGATGGTTTTGTGGGTTGAGAACATTCCTCCATTATTCTCTCAACCTCTAGAATCTCTCACCATTCATCTTGACAGGTTCAAATTTGACCGTTGATCTTTGCCAACTAGATTCTTGCCTTCAAAAATCTATAAATACAACCCTTTGGTAAGTAGATTTGATCCTAGATTTTGTGAATTTAGCGTGATTACTATAGTTGCATTTGAATAAACATTTTAGCATAGCATTTCAAGTTCATAACATAGCATCTTAGTTTCATATCATAGTTTAAATCATTTAGCAAATAAACATGCATGTTGCATAATCTCGTTCTCCTAAGTTGTCATTCCAACAAGCTGTTTCTTACACCAACTGTGAGCCAGTAACTTGCATCGAATCCTTGGAGATAGAGGACAATGGAACGCTTTTGAAGGAGCTGATGTTATTTAGAGTTTGTTTTATCTTTTTAATTAGTTTCCTTTGATTTAATGTTTCATTGGTGTGTTGGTTTATCTTTTTAGTTAGCACACATATTCTCACACACACAAATACATTGATCCATGACACATTTAGTGGCACAGTTGATCATGTTGATCGAGATGACTTTGATGATGTTCATGATTTACCTATACTTGAGAAGGCATACGAGCCCCTTTATGAAGGCTCCCAAACAACTCTTCTTTTTGCTATATTGTTGCTAGTGAACTTGAAGGTTATGAATGGTTTATCCAACATAGCAATCTCACAGATGTTAAGGTATATCATAAATGTCATCTTTTTTCATCTATTTTAAGTGTTGTTAGTTCATCACTAGTAAATAAAGGATGAAATATGTACCATTAATATTCTTTATATTAAAAAATTATTTTTTGTTGTAGGTTAATTGGTGAATTTTTTTTACCACCATCAAATATTTTTCCTCGCTCATACCGAGATTTATTTGGCATTATGAAAGATATTGAAATGGAGTATCAAGCAATAGATGCATGTCCGATTGATCATATTACATATCATAAACAACATGAATTTGTAACAGAATGCTTGAAATGTCATATCAGTAGATATCAAATAGATCAACTAACAAAAAAGATGCCTCGCAAGGTTCTTCATTATATTCTCATTATTCCACATATGCAACAAGTATTTAGGTGCAAAAGCTTAGCGCAATTTATGGATTACCATGCACGGAATAGAAGTGGAGATGAAATTCTTCAAATGCCTGCGGATGGTTCTACATTTAGAGACATGGAGGAAAAATGGCCACACTTTAAAGAAGAACCTTGTAATCTCAAGCTTTTATTGGCAGTGGACGGTGTCAATCCATTTGGAGAGCTGAGATCTATTTACTCGGTGTGGCCTTTTTTTGTTATCAACAATAACATTCCTCCATGGATGTCAATAAAGAGGGAGCACATAATATTGCCAATGATTGTTCCAGGTATTTTTTTACATCAATTTTCTTTAACGTAGTAGCATCTCATTTGTCTTATTTGTTGCATAATGAATTATATTTTTTTCATTTAATAGTCATGTACATTAATTTATATATATTGCAGTAAAATGGTTATAATAATTATGTAATGTTTATGTACATTCAACTAGGTAGGTACCAAGTTAAAGATATGATGTATATATCGAGCCTCTTATCGACAAGTTACTAAAGTTATGGAATGGTGTCACTATGTATGATGTATCTAGACCAATAGGAAAAAGACAATTTCAATTCCATGTAATGCTTGTATGGACAATTCATGATGCCCCAGGGCTAACACATTTTTCTAGTATGTTATAACGTTCGACTGCACGACTTTAACGATATTTAATTTTATGAAGTAGATATCATGCATGTTTTTTAAATAATCTATTCATTATATATAATTATAAAAATTGACATATTTAATCCAATTATATATTATTTGCAAGTCTTTAAACAAAGGGAAAATTTGCATGTCCAATTTGTGGTCCAAAGATGAAATCTTGTTGTTCAACAAGTTTAGAAAAGCAGGTGTTTGATGAGTATAGGCACTTCCTCCATAGAAATCATAAGTATCGAACTACTGAAAAACACCTTTTCAATGGGAAATAAGAGACTACATCAAAACCACGAAGAACGACACCTCACCTATGGAAGTTGGAATATAATAGAATTAATCGTCAAGGTTATAAATTGGATCAAATTGTTTATCTATAATATATGATATGTTTTGAATTTATATTTTTATATTGTGTTGTGTTTACTCATGTTGTAATTGACAATGATTTTCGTTGTTAATTTGTTTAACTTATATGCTTCATGAAGGTTGTCAAGGCATTAATGGTCGGCTTCCACAAGGACTGAAAAGTTATCCCAGACAATTTAGTAGGTTGCCCTACTATGAGCAGCTACAAATTATGCATTTGTTTGATACAATGCATATTAGAAAGAATATGACAGAAACGTTATGGAAAATATTGGATGAAAGGCATGACAAAGAAAAAATTGTCAAAATTTGTAGTGACATTCAGGAAGCCAATCATGCAATGAAAAATGTCATTCAATTAAATAGCAATGGAGACCAAATTAATATAAGTGCCCTTCCTTGGTTATTAATGGAGCAGCAAAGCAATGCTATAAAAGAAGTCATACAAAAAATTCAATTTCCCACAGGATTTGTTGTGAACATAAACAATATCATAGCAAAGAAAGGTGAATTTGGGTCAAGGATGAAAATGCATGATTGGCATACCTTCATTAAGGTAATTATTTTGGTATATTATATATATATTTGTATATTGCATGTACTTTTCAGTGTATTATGTTTACTACTTTTGGAAAAATAATGAAAAGATCATTTTATAATTGTTGTAGTATGTTCTACCTCTATCTCTCTCAGACAACTTCGACAACAATGTCAAGCAAGTTATATATGATCTTGGAAAATACATGAGGTAAGTAGTGATATTTGTTCAATTTGTTGTATAGATCTTATAATTTCCATTTGTTTTACTTGTTAAGTAATATATTGTATATTTTTGTTAAATCTCGTTAATATATTTGTGCCTTGAATCACTTGTAGATGGTTGTCATCTAAAGGAATCCATAAAGAAGATATAAATTATTGGAAGAGAAAAATTCCTCGTCTAATGTGTGAAATGTAAAAGTGTCTACCTTTGACATTTTTCAATGCACAAGAACACTACCTCATACACCAAGTTGAGGAGATTGAATTGTGTGGACCTATACACACAAGGTCAATGTGGATGGTTGAGAGGCACTTGAAATTTTTGAAGGCTTCGGTTAGACAAAGAGCACATCCTGAGGGTTCTATGGTGGAGGGATATATAGTATACTAGACCATGGTGTACTTTATTAAATATCTTCCTAAGTTTGCAGCAAAGATCCATGTAGATCGCATTTGGGATCCCAACTCCATTAACAAATTTAATGGGGAGTACCTGATGGGGAAAGGTAGATTGAGGAAAGTGACAGGTAATTATAAGATAGTCATGGAGATTAATTAGAATAAATTTTACATTTGATTTCTATGTATATTGTACTTATTTAATTATTAATCTTCAATATACATCAATCATAAATTAAGGTCGTATACCATGGTAATTAACTAATTATACATCATTTGTGAATTTCAATTTTTTTATACAGTTGGTCGAGAGTGGGATGCACTACATTTGTACATCACAAACAATCTTGATTGGATGATGGTATGGATTGAACGATGTCAACAATCTAGTCACGCATTAACATGGGAAGGTGTGGCTTCATTGGTTAAAGAAGCTCATTGTAATGGAGATTCCAATGTTACACCAAGGGAAATTGATTAGCATATGGTTTAAGAGATAAACAGGTACGTATAAATATATTAATCACCCATATTATTTAATTATTTTCAATTATATTGATGTATATATATGTTGAAATTTTTTTCTTTGCATACATTCGGCCAAGAATAAATATGTTTATCAACTGACGATATTGCAATAATTTTTACATGTTTGACATATTGCAGGTGACACCACAAGGCTATATGGTGTAATGGTCATAAATTTTGAATCAAAAAGTTGGATGACACGAAGAAAACTTGTGATTCTGGGATAACTGCAGTCTTTCGGGTGACTAATGTTTCATCTAGAAGCAACATACATCCAAAAGTCTCAGAAAATCAATACTATGGGATTTTGGATGATATACTTGAGTGTGACTTTAATTCCTTCAAATTAGTTTTGTTCGTCGTCCTATGGTATAGGCTACAATTGAATGAAAATGATCCCAAGAGAACTGTTATTGAACATGATAATGGATTTACCATTGTTAATAAAAGATATTTCGAGTGTGTTGAAAATGAGCCCTACATTCTTCCAAACCAATGTGAGAAGTTATTTTACTCAGAGGTTCTAGGTGAACCGGGTTGGTCATATGTTGTTAGACATGATCTAAGAGGAAGGCCAGTAAAGTTTAATGTGGTGGAAGAAGAAGATACCGAAGAACTAGAAGATGATGTAGATGAAGATCAGGATCAACAGTTAGTTGATGATGTAGGAGTTAATTTTCATGAAGATGATATCCATGTGGATTATGACATTATCAAATCTGATATCAATGACGATGATGATGATATGACCAATCTTTACAATGTCGAATCTAGATCGGATGATACAGACCAAGAGTTGGATGAAGAAGAAGATCAATGGCATTGACATGTATGAGTTATGTGATTGTATTATCTATTTGATATTAATTTCTTGATAGAATTATATTTGACTTATGTGGTTACATAATTAATTCATGATGTTTTTAATTTTTATGCCATTACATAATTAATTTATGATGTACTTTTTAATGTTTAATTTTAATTCATGATGTTACAACTATTGTAGCTCTCCTAGAAATTTCCATATGATCATAATGAATAGTGTTTTGGGAAATTTCATGAAAGATGACACATTGATCGTAGTAGTGAAATAATTGCAAAGTCATTTAGATTTTTTAGACCAATCACCCTTCACAATGTCATTTTTAGGATCATCTCCAATTTGATTACTAGGACACATAAGGTAGGATTTCATTGGCTTATCTTGGATGAACATTGAGGCTTTGTGTAATGTGAGAAAATTTCAGATGGGGTAGTGGTGCAGGAGCACCTACACCTCATAAAGTGATCATTGTAAAGGTTGTTGATGGTTAAAGATTTAAAATACAAGCTCTTGACATTCTAAAATCTGTGTTTTTCTTCAAAATTTATATATGTTTCTTGTTTTGCAGCATTACACAGTCACATATAGCCATATTTTGATGTGAAATGAATTCCATGTCATGAATATATGTGTTAGCTTTGACTTGAATCTTATTTTAGGGCTTAAGGCATTGATTTGAATTAGAAAGCTTCATTTCTTTGTATATAGCCCAGTTACCTTGTTTTTGAGGGTTTTATAGTCCAAACATGATATAAAGGGGCTCTTACACTTTTTGTGATTACTGTAGCTTGTGTAAGAGGCCCCATGGATACTATTGTAATTCTAGGATGCATGAATAGGGCGTAGGATGATAAATAAAGAAGGTATAGCTGCTGTCCTCAAGAGTTTTGTGAAGAAAAGCATGTGAAATGAGAGGTTCAAGCCTAGGTTTCAACAAAATATGTATGGGAGATCTGATTTTATGAATTTTTATCCATGTACAGACCTAATGGGTTGTGTCTGAGTTGGTTTTGAGGTCTACGAGGTTGTGGAAGTAGGAGATTCAATAAACCCTCATGATTTTGGTCTAAAACAAGGGTTTTTGGGTTTGGCAAGAATTTGGTCGTACAAGTGGAATCTTTTTACGGATTTGGAGGTTTGGAGATTGTTAGCTCTCAAAAAGTAGGTAAGAATACCTCAAGAGGTTTCCAATCTCTTGATACATTTTAGGGTAACAAACAAGGCCAAATGATTTGAACCTTCTTCTCTTTAGGTGTTGCCAAACCTAGGTGGGTCTACCTTTGTGAACTGAGCAGACTAAAGTGATGTGATTTTGTTTACATCAATCTATTCACAATGGAAATCTTCCAGTGAACAGATATAATCCTAATAAAGTGTATGTGTAATATTAGAATATGTTCAGTTAACAGATGTAAAAAATAAAATGGACAAACAACTTTGCCAATTTAACTATATGTATATATAACTTTAAGTTATTTTTATTTTAATTAAAAGTACTGAAGTTACAACATACAAATTAAATGATATTTATGATTGTAAAATTTATGATTAAATATATCTCTCAGAATTCTTTTTGTCCCAATTTGAAAATAGTTATATATTATAGAATACATTTTTTAAAATTTTAAGATGAAAATAGCAAGGAAAAATCAAACAAATATCTTTATGAAAGAAGTATATTGGCATGAAATTAAATATGATTTGTATTCCAATGTAAAAACTATAAATAGTGGAAACAATTATTTCAACACATAAACTATTATGTAGTAGTCAATTAAAATGATCTAAATAGTCTAATAATTTGACCATTAGCATATAGCAATTTCTATAGAGTTGTAGATCTCTTCCATTTCAAAAACACAAAACAATATTAGGTAGATAATCAAACATCTTTCATTTCTATATTCCCTTATTTATCCTAGAGGAACTAGTATATAGTATACAAAGAAAACCAATAAACCCACAACTACCCCTATTTTGAAGGAGTTTAGTTTTCTCCCCTTCTTGATCTCCCTAATACTGTCTAATTATTTTAAAGAGACCAAGGGTCATAACACAAATTTATTCATCCCACTAAATAGCTTGGTTAATGAAACTTGACAAAAGCAACAAAACAATTGCTACATTTGGCATTGAAACTGGATTTTGTTTATAGCAATCTATTCACAATGGAAATCTTATAGTGAACAGATATAATCCTAATAAAGTGTATGTGTAATATTAGAATATGTTCAGTTAAAAGATGTAAAAAAAAAATGGATAAACTAAAATATGAAAGTGTGAGAGCAGTGCCTTGTTGGGTGTATGGAGTCTAATGAAGATCTAGAAAAGTGTAATCTATGATGGCAATAATTCAAACTATTTGGCACACAGATGTAGTTTATGACTTGTATAAACGTGCAAGTAAATGACTGACAAACTCTACTTGAGATAGAATGACAATCCTAGTTATGGGTTTCTTCTTATTGATCCAATTAATACTCTTCAGTTACTGTGATTGACTAGAAGGGTTTAATCTTTACTTGAAAGAACCAAATAATCACATCACACAAATATAGCAAATGTGTATCGGTAAACTAAATATATGCTTGATATATGAATTTAAACAACAGAAAAGCATCAAAATGGAGACAACTAGATAACTGTATAATTCCACAAATAGTTGATACCAAGACTAAGCCACAAGTTCAGACATCTTCATTAACTTCATCAAAATTCATACATGCATCTGAGTCTTTTAAAGGAAATTTTCATTGCAAACTATCTACTGTATCTTTCTCCTATCCGCCTATATCTGTTTTACATTATGAAACATATATAAATATATCAAAATTGTGAAAGGGTGCGTCCTTTCAGAAATGTCTTTTGCTTAACAACAATAACAAACTATAAATTATGCTCTATTAAGCCATAAATAGATGTTTGACAGATAATCTCGGTAAGTTGGTCGCTCGTGTGTATCAGCATCCTCCAACACCCTCCTTATGGCTATCTCCATTTCAAACATCTTCTCATTTTGTTCACATGCCCCGTCCATTGTTAAATCATTAATTGTGGTTGTCTCTAGAATTTTTTGCATCATCATCTCGCATTCCTTGATCCATCTTTCTTTTCCCTTTAGTTCCCCTCCATCTTCTAACAACATTGGTACTCCCTTTTTTTTGACAATGATCATCCCCTGCTCATCACCTTGCAATTCATCATGGAAGTCTTTATGTTTTTCATAAAATGGTTTCTAGTATCAATAGCTATGTTATCAGGAGCATCCCTTTGGTTTATTTCCTAGAACTTATCTCAGATCCCGCCATCTATCCTCTTATGTTCTTGTAGTGCAGTAAAATTGTGTGAATGTGTTCCCCAGAGCTTACTCAACCAAGTCATTAAATTGGTTTGCCTCTTACTTATTATTGTAGTGAGTGCATCACATTTACCTTGTGAGTACACGTTTGATTCTTCCCACTGGTCTCTTGCTTGGGAGCTTTCACCATGAGTCAATTGCTTTGTGGATCCCAACGTGATTCCCATCATGTCCTTCAAGTGATCATTTTGTTTGATTAGTCTCTCATTATTAATCTTATACATTTATTTTTCCTTGTTTAGCTTTTGGATTTGGGCTTTATTTAATTTGGCCACATTAATGCCAATTTTTGTTGTAGCTATTGGATCAACCTCACCAACTTTTAATGTCATTACATGTCCAAAATCCTTTTCAATATCAATTACAATAGATTTCTTGTGTGGAGGATACAGGGCCCATATCATAAGTGATCCCTCATCTGGGTTATACTTAGATCCTGCATAAATCTCTGTTACCCCCTCAGGAGTGAGTTTATGTGTGGCATTACTATTCTTCAGAAAACTATCAAAAACCAAAGCAGGGTTTAAATCCAACCCAGGAAAGATCATGACACCTGCATCTTCTAATAATTTCCTTCCTTTCTCAGGGGTCATACTCTTCATTTCTTCTTCCACACTTGATTTTAAGTTATTCAGCAGTTGTTCCTCATTACTTGGTTTAATATTCTCCACTGATTCCCTTATTGATTTTCCTTTTAGTTTGCACAAAAAGGTTTTAAATTCAGAGGTTTTAATGAATTCATCATCAGCCATAAATGATTTATATGCTATTTTCCTTGTGTTAGTATTTGCACTCTCTTCAACATCTGGTTCCCTGGGAACATACTTGTAGTCTTGAGTTCTCAATCTGGAAATTTTATCAATTGTACTGCTAGGCCTACCATCACCAAATGCCTCTTCATCAGAAGATAATAGTTTTGTATCTTGTAATCCCTTGTTATACTCATCAAGAACTTTTTTGGCTTCCTCTGCTTCCAAATTCTTGATCAAGTCATCATACAGATAGGGTATGTGATTGTATCCTCCCAAGTTCATTTTATTTTTGGAAAAATCAATATATCCTTCTAGATCAAATCCTTTTAATGGTGGACCCTTCTTCATGTTGTATTGCAACAATTTGTTGAGAACCATGTCATATCCACCCTTGCTAATATAGTGAAATCACCGAAGCATAATGTACTAGGCATAAATGTATGCTTTCTAAAAGAACTCAGATTCATAACATCTAAAAAGTCCAATTTCCTAGCAATCTCCAAATATGCAATCCTATCAGGCACCGTCTTGGGCAGAATGAAGGGTCCATCTTCAAATCCATATACTCTTATCATGGTCGCATCTTCTAGATAGTACCAGTCTCCCCAATTGTGGTTGACAGGTCCATTGAAATCCTTAGGCCTTAAAAACCTTTTTATTTCATCAGAAAATGAGTATTCACAATGATGATTGTAAAATATGTACAGTGGTTTCACAAAAAACTCTTCAAAATGTAGATAACAAGAATTAGAAAATCTACAATCCCAGGTGGCACTCCAGAGTTGTACTGGTAATAACCTTCCTTCCTTATCAAATTGTACAACCCTCCATTTTTTAGGCCACATCTGCAATTCTTGTCCATAATAAAGTATCATATGCAAGGATTGAATAAGCATCCAAGTGCAAGATAGGAGCTCCACTTTTTAATGCCATCAATCCTGAATCAAGTACTTTAAAGATGTGTGAAGCATAATCAAAAAACCTTGAATTGTGACATTGGATGTCCGCTGCAATTACCATGGGTACAATTGACATGTGCTCATGGGCCTCCATTCCCAGCACTTGAACCACTCAAAAATATGTGTACCTCATGTAGGGTTCAAACAAATCAACATGGAATGGGGGACCATCACTATCATTCAGTGGTTCTAAAACACCATCTTTCTTAGACTTGTGTAGTGGCAACCTCCAACCCTTGTACAAAGTATCCATCCTCCAAAATTCCTTTTCCAGCTCTTTAGGTACAATTTTTTCACCACACACTCCCTCTAGGCTAAAAACCTCACAGATGGTAGCTTCAGATACATGTATAAACGGTTTTCCTGATGGATCACAAATAGCTTTACATTTTGGATTATAATAGGCAGCTAGCATCTTCACCAATTCTACATTTACAAATACATTGGGGCGGACTAGTTTCCCTAGGTTTAACTTCCAAGGATTGCACACTGGTTCATATCGGTTCCTTTGTTGGTAATGAAAAATAAACAACTCATATCCCCTAATTGGGGTCCATATTTCTTGTATATACTTGCATTTATCCTCTAACTTTTCCTCTTTTGCCCTAAGTTGTGCAGATCACCTGTCCTTAGGTCCTGAGCCAGGCAATTGATCAATTAAGTCCTGGTTTAACTTCCTCTCAGCTACCCTCGGTTCCTTCTCTGCTTCAATTTTTTTCTTTTTTCCTCTAGGGTTATTACTTTCGTTTTGTTTCCTACCTTTTGCTTTTCCTGAGCTAGTGCTTTCCATTTTATGAATCACAAAACCAGAAATTTAGTTACAGGGAACTTACAAGTTTATTTAGAATTCTTTGACCACAAGATCCTTTGGCCCTTCGTCCATTCCTCTACTACTAACTTTATAAAATTTGCCTTCAATTACTTTTCTCAATTCAAGAAATCATCGACACATTTGGTAGTAATACTGCCATTAATGTCCTAGCTTTGAACACGAGTGTAGTTGATCTTTGAATTTACCCACTATCACATCAAATGTTCTATCGGCAAGACAATTGAAACTTTGGGTGATCCTTTTATTCAAGCTTGACTAACATTCATTAAACATTCTTTTTGACGGGGAGACATTACACCAATATCACATAATCTATCCATCTGATTCATATAAATGTCACCAAGATTCACCCCGGTGACTATCTTGATCTGTTTGTGTCTTCATCGGCAAGACATGGTGTATCGCTAAGACATTCAGTAATTTTGCTGATGTTATAAGTCTCCCCGATGATTATTCCTTCAATCTCAAGTATGTCGCCAAGAATCTTGTCGATATAATCTTATCGGCGTGACATAGTGGGTCGAGAGGAAATTTTGAACTCATTCCGATAGCGTTTGTCTTGGCGATAGTATGTTTCTTTGTTTTTTCAACAAGACAAGATGAGTGTCTCGGCGATGATATTTCATCAGTGAGACAAATGCACTCGGACTGACTCAGGGATCTTACTCCAATGGCATTGGTTTGGCCGATACAACTCCTTGTGCTTTGATCAGTGAGACAAGATAGGTTTCTTGTCGATGGAACTTCATCAGTGAGACCTATATGCTCGATATGACCTTTCATTTCACCCCGATGGAACTTGTCTTGCCGATGATATGGGTTATTTGAATACTAGATTTTGGAGGTTTTTCATAATATTAAATGGTCAAGAATGATGTGATCATATGTGACTATGATGGATTATACTCAATTTAGGAAATCATCGACACATTTGGTAGTAATATTGTCATTAATGTCCTAGCTTTGAACACGAGCGTAGTTGATCTTCGAGTTTACCCACTGTCACATCAAATGTTCTATCGGTAAGACAATTAAAACTTTGGGCGATCCTTTTATTCAGGCTTGACTAACATTCATTAAACATTCTTTTTGTCAGGGAGACATTACGTTGATATCACATAATCTATCCATCTAATTCATATAAATGTCGCCAAGAGTCACCCCGACGACTATCTTGATATGTTTGTGTCTTCATCGGCAAGACATGGTGTATCCCTAAGACATTCAGTAATTTTATCGATGTTATAAGTCTCCCCGATGATTATTCCTTCAATCTCAAGTATGTCGCCAAGACTTTTGCCAATATAATCTTATCGGCATGACATAGTGGGTCGGGAGGATATTTTGAACTCATTCGGATAGTGTTTGTCTTGGCGATAGTATGTTTCTTTGTTTTGTTGGCAAGACAAGATGAGTGTTTCGGTGATGATATTTCATCGGTGAGACAAATGCACTCAGGTTGACTCAGGGATCTTACTCTAATGGCATTGTTTTGGTTGATACAACTCCTTGTGCTTTGATTGGTGAGACAAGATAGGTTTCTTGTCGATGGAACTTTATCGGTGAGCCCTATATGCTCGGTATGACCTTTTCATTTCACCCCGATGGAACTTGTCTTGCCGATGATATGGGTTATTTGATTACTAGATTTTTGAGGTTTTTCATGATATCAAATGGTTAAGAATGATGTGATCATATGTGACTATGATGGATTATACTCTAGATAAGGTTTTTTTTAGGGAATCAACGAGTGCAAAATCACTGTAAAGGCTAGTTGCTTTGTGATGAATTTTCTACTGTGGGCCTCTAGCCTATCCTAGGTCTTTGTAGTAGTTTTTTTATTCTTTGTTATCAATTTTTCAATGTTCTATACAATGACCAAGTTTCTATTTGCAATTTGCTTTAAGATGGTCATTAAAAAGAGATATATGGTTTGTTTCCTTATAGAAATAATGCATTTATAACATTCATGTGTTTTTCATTTAAAATAATGGCATTTGGTAATAATAAGAAGTGTGAAGTTTGAAAAGTCATATTTTCAAAAAAAATTATTTTTTATTTTTAACAATTAAATAAGTTTGATGCATAAGAGGATTCAATAAGTTGTTTAGAACAATGAAATGGTGTCAATGTTTGTGATGAGGAAAAATTAATTGGAGAGTGGTTCAAAACTGGTTACAAGGTTTGAAAGGGATGTTTAAGTTGTACTTTTTAGAGTGACAAGGTTGACATTAAACTTTTGAAATATTTTTAGTTCATATTTTTAAGATAAAGATTCTTTTAAACAAAAAAAATTGTTTTAAATTTAATACTTGGAAAACAAAAATGCAAATGTAATAAATGAATAATAGAGAATCATGCACGGGAACAAAACACCACCTACAAATGCAAATAAGTTATTGGAATGACATAAAAAGGTTGATAAAGTCAAATATATTATTGGTCTTTCCCTTTCTGACATTAAATTTTATTATATAGATTTAGATAATCATCATAGGAAATTCGGGATAATTTCAATAAAATATTTGGAGCAAAAATAGTTAATGTGAAGTTTTTCCTAAAACTTCAACTATTTAGATTCAAAGTGAGATATAATCACTATGTCTAATCACATAAGAAATTTGAGATCTCTCATTAGACAATTGGTAGAATTCAAGGCTCTATTAGATGATGAAGATGCTAAGGATATTTTGTTAAATAGTTTGAAAATACAACAATGTTATTTCTATGCTTAGTCCAATAACTTCTCAAACACAAGAAGATGTGATTTTGGCCCTATTAGGAGAAGAAAAAAGAATAATGGAAAAGATTTAAAAGTTTATTCTCAACATGAGAATGTATTATACTCATGAGGTAATAATAATTAAAAAATAAAAATCAATGTTATTATTGTAAGAAAAAGGATCACATAGTGTGGACTTGTATAACTCGAGCCAATGATGTTCTTGAGGGAGAACTTAAAGAAAAAGCAAATGATGTTAGCTTAGCCTATATATATAATTGTTTGTTTCAATCAACATGTTTTGTTGTGTGGAATGTAAAACTTAAGGGAGGGTGTTGGACTATTAAGATTAACATTAATAAATTCACCTTACTAACTCGTTTATTTTTGTTATTAAATAAATAGTTATATTCTTGTAAGATAGTAGTTCAAATGGGAAGGTATATTTGAAAGGCTTTGTAAAAGCCATATTGTAATATATTCCCAAATGAACTGTATGATATAATTTTTATTTTGAGTGTGTTTATGTGCAGATATAAGTTCTCTTGACTTTTCCAATATATTTTGTATGCTCTATTAGCCATGATTTCATGATTAATTTTCCACTTTCGACACTACTTCTTACTAACTTTGCCATCCAAATTTGGCTCTTAGACTAAATATTTCATATAGGTGCATTTTAATTTTCTTACTATCACCTTTGGCTGAATTTTTAAATTGGTTCAACCATGCAAAAAGTGTGGTTACTTTTAATTATTTCCACTTAAATTTTGGTTACAATTTTCTAATTTTCTTTCCATTTAGCTAGTCACAATTTCATACTAGCATTAGTACTTGAAAATGGCAGTTTACTTCTACTTAAAACTTGTGGTAATTTCATTAATCTCTTGCTATCTCTGGTGTTGAATTGGACTAGTTATGTCATCTAGGATTTGTTCCTCATTTTTTTTTACTTTTTTCAAAAAAAAGCTATCATGGTTATACTTGTATTACCATGAATGGACATAAATTTGAGTATTTTGTGTGTTTTCATTCAATTTTTAATGTTTTCTCGTTAGCTCCTATTTTTTTTCTTCTTTTTTGTGGAAGCCTTTGGATATCTTTTGGCTAATAGTATTTCATGGAATCTTATTAAAGGTGCTACTTTTCCTAGCTCTATAGCCCAACTATTCAATGGTCATTTTTCTAATGACTCCTTTCTCACTCTCTTGGAGGACAAACGTGACATTATATAGGATATTCAATGCCTAGATATTTTCTAGAAAGCGTTAAGGTCAAATGTATATTGGCATAAAACTCAATTTTATAGGAAATCCTTCTTAGCCGAGCCCAATTGGTTTAATTCCTATGGATAGAAGGGGGTTGATCATAAGGAAGTGTTGAGATTCCTAAGCATCTCTTTTTCCTTTTAGGTTTCTCCTTCCTCTTTAAGGAAACATATCATTTCTAGAGCTGAGAAAAATTATCATATTAAATTATGAAGCCCCTTTATTTGGCAAGGAGATTCCATGTGTGTTCAAAAATTCTTGTTGCTCACATTTCCATTACTCATCTTGCTAAGAACCTTGCAAATCCTCTTATTTGAAAATTGAAAAACTCCAAAGGTATATTTTATGGCCTCCCTTTAACCAAGGAAAATGGTTTCATAAAGTATCCTAGGAGTTTTATTATTTCCCTCATGACTATAATAGGCTTGGCTTGCTTTATATTCACTGCTCTAAATGGAGCCATAATTTTAAATTTAAACATACTCTAAAACCTAACGAAACTAGGTTGTAGCTCGTCAAATTGGAGAAGTGAAAGGTCAATACCAGCATTGAGGAAGAGTTTTGAGGAGTGAAAAAAAGGTCAATACCAACATCGAGGAAGAGTTTGGAGTTAAAACAAGGTCAATACCAATGCTGACGAAGAGTTTGGAGGAGTGAAAACAAGGTCAATACCAATGTCGAGGAAGAGTATGGAGGAGTGAAAACAAGGTCAATACCAGCATCGAGGACGAGGTTGAGGGCACTAGGGAAAATCAACGACCAAGGGAAAATGAGAACTATAAGTTTAGCACCCCCATTCTCTTTAACCTACAAGTTTCATGCCTAGTTTCCAAAGATCTTCTCGTACATTGGCACCCCCATTCTCATAAAATGGTATAAGATAAGACAGAAAAAATAAAATAGCTTAGTCTTTCACATTTTTATCGACTAGCCTTAGGTCTTGGCAAAACTCCCATAATCTACCCACATCTTGGTTGTTGGTAGGAACATATTATTCTTTTTTGTAAGACATACCTCAAATCTAATGTCCACAAAGTTGCTAAAAACATAAAACAATAAGAAAAAAATTGAAGGTACAACTAAAAAGGGGTTATTTCCTTTTGGCCTCCTCCACCTCTTATATTTCAACATAGCATGGAATTACGCTTACATAACGTAAACTCAAACAAATGGAAGTTTATAGGGGCAAAGGAGCCCAAGTATATGCTAGGCTTAAGCTAGATCTAATGAATGGAAATAGAGGCATACAATTCTTCTTTAATACCTCCACCACAAACATATGCAAGGAAAGGTCTCCTCCCTTCTTGGTAGTGATAACCTCCTCCACACACAACCCTTAAAAATTATGAATAGAGGAATATAATCTTTGAAGAACTCAAAGTTGATTCTCTCCTACTTGATGCAATTAGTCATTTTATCCTTACAAACATTTATAGTGATTACTAGAGGCACATAGACCAATTCTTCATAATAGAATAATTTGATCATATTTTTCCAATGATGGAATTCTGAGAAAACCTTAGGTTAAATGAATAATTCCTAGCTAAGTTCTTTAAATCATGTCCAACCGTATAAGAGAAGACTGCTGCTATGTGTACTTGGATACCATGGAGAAATTCTCTTTGGGCTCTTTCATCAATCAAGGTATTGTTAAATTTTAACACCTAAAAGTGAGAATGAAGAATCTTTCCTAGGATGGTGGCCAATTATGCTTCTCAACACCTAGATTACAAAATCTTTTTCAATATCATTGCCATCACAATTAAACCTATTGCTTGATATATAGTCATACAGGTAAACAAATTGGCTTTCTTGATAGTAGATACATTCTAGACAATTCAATCATTGCATCGGAGATTGTTGAATGGGCCCAACAAACTACTCATGATGCCCTTACTATTAAGTTAAAACTTTGACAAGGCATATGATTGCATAAAATGTCCTTTCATTTATAAAAGGCTCAAATGGATTTATTTTTAACCCTAAATTATTATCACACATTCAAAATTACAAAATACCATTTGAATGAAGAACCTTCATTTGAAGGTGATGTCGTTATGACCTTTGAATGAAGAACCTTCATTCAAAAATGATGCCATGTCAAGACTTTCAAATGAAGGTATTTTTTATTTTAAATATTTCATGTCCAAAATGCTTTATAAAAGGAACCTTTGCATGAAGGACCTTCAAATGAAGACCTTAATTCAAAGGTCCTTCATTAGAAGATCCTTCATATGAAGGTTCCTTTAATTCCATCCCATTATAGCTCTTAGAGTTGTTAGAGATATTTTTGTTTCAAAGTAGAGATTGGACCATCAAATAGTGTCACCATGACTCTACCAAGATATCCATCAAATTGATAAAACCTAACTTAACAACCACAAATTCACAAGAAAATTGCCCCTGTCAGCCCTAGGGCATCAATTCAATGCCAATTTTCTTGCTTTAACAGACCCCTAAATGCAATGAACCTCTATCATACCATGTTGCACACCAATCCATTGAGTTATAGTTCCAAGAAAGTGGGTGGATTGGTGGATGTCATTTCTATTTAGCCTTTAAACCCTTACATAGGAAAAACAGGGCAACCCCTATATTTGATTGTTTTCTCCCACAAAATAGTGATTGAACACTTCAAAATGAATTCAAATGAAAGGGAACACATATATTTATCTACACCAATGATCTCAGAGCATTTCAAGTTTGTATGGATCCATACAACACAAAAGAACTTCAGAAAAATAGTAAAAACACATAAAATTGCTTCAAGAACGTGGTATTTGATATGAAATTTTGGTATCAACTCCTCCAACAATTGCAATGGGATGGGAATACAATATGATAGAAGTGGGATAAGAAATGGATCGTTTGAAGCATCAAACCAATATACAAAGATGAAAGAAAGTGCTAACCCTTTAAACTGAAAAAGTTTCTTTTAACTTTAAGTTTGTTGGGTAGCCAGTTCTTTTAAGTTATCAAATCCTACCATCATACATAATCAGAATGTTGTTGTTTCAAATGACTATAAGCACTAAATTTCACTATTTGAAGATGTTGAAACCTTGTCATAGAGAATTATAACATTGATGCAACCACTCATCCTACCTTAAAACATACCAAAAGTCTCCTAGCAATTAGACATAAGAAGATTTAAAATGACTAAAACAATTTTTATTGCCAAAGCATAAACTTATGATTACTTTACCAGGCCTAGTACACACTCCCTCCCCATTAACCACTTAGACATATGGAAATTAAATTTAAATTTTTTGCTATTTTTAGTCATGTAGGTGTCCAATAAACCACTTGGTGGTGTTTCACTTCAAGTTTATTTACTTGAATGAAGAGCAAAATTCCTTTGATTACAATTAGAGAATACATTTGAGGCCTTAGTTGTGTAACTGGTAGACCATAGTCACATTTAACACTTGTTACAAAGTTTGGAAGTTAAAACATTAAGTAGATTTGATTTGTGATTGACACATTTGGATGGTAGTAACATTAACTTGCAATCTATCAAGACTTGATTACCTTATAACCTGTCAAATTCTAGCAATGAAATGATAGATTAATCATAATGTCACCTTGGGATCACATCACCATGAAAGAACTTCATCCAACATCCTTATGAGTGCAGGTACCACCAAATAGGTATTTGTCAGATTTGTCTTCCTCAAGCGAGGGAAATTCAAGAAGAGAAGAGGAAAGTGAGACATGTAGTAGGTCTAAAAGAGGGAGATCAACTAAAGGTCAAAATATTAGAAGAAAATTCCGTAAACGCATGGAATTTTTTCTTGTTGAAGGGGGGTCATGTTATGATGATGAAAGCATAGGCAACATCGAGGTGCCCTTGATGTAAAAACATCTATGGAAACAATGGGTACCCAAGGAACTTCCTCCAATAAACACTGATTTTTGTGCCAATGAGAGGATATATCGCATAGCACCATCGTCATTACATGGTTTGGGCCTATTTTGCATGGACGACATAAAGGTTTGTTACAACAAAGTTACTGAATTGATGGAGCATGTTGGACCCTGTTACAGTTACAAAGATTGGATGCAGTTGGTTCAATATACATGAAGTATGTGTAGGTATGCACTGTTAGCAAATTATATACAGCTAAAAGATAAGGATCAAAATAAAGGAGTGGCTAGGTACATTGATGGAAGGCCAAAAACATCAAGGAATATTGCAGGGTTTATAAATAGTACATGACCTGGGTCAACAAATAAGCAACCCAATTGCATATTCGAGGCGCGAGAGGGAAACCGTGTATTTGTATGTGCGATAAAATCAATAACTATAGGGCAAGAGTTGCTAATCGATTACAATTTGAATTGCTTAGATACAAACATAGTTATTATGGGGGTGGTATGTACTATATACCATTTTACCCAACCTCCAATTAATGACTCCAATATACCATTTTACTATTATGTTTTTTTTCATAAGTCTATTGGTTTCATTTCGGTAAAAAAAAATTATATTTAATTTTTGTCATAGCGAGACATTGATCATATGGGGAAGGCTCTGGCCCAGAGTATAGATCGTGATCCATCTTTAGGCACTTCTACCCGACAGGTTCACCTCGTTGTAATTCTACAAATTAGAAATGAGAAAAATGTTTTATTATTATGTTTTTTTCATGAGTTTATTGGGTTAATTTTGATAATGTTTTTAATATTCTTGTTGCAATCGGCTGATCGGGAAAAGGCACTAGCAATAGAGGAGAGCATCCATATGGAGGTGCATTCACTATTGTGTGATGATGTCATCACATTTTCTGCAAACCCTATGGATATGATGAGGAAGGCCAGAAAATAATGCAATGAAGAAATCCTTAAGTTGGTATTCATAGTGCCTCAAACAGATGACATAAGAGAAAGGGTTAAAACATTGACTGAGAGAGCACAAAACTTGCAAGTAAGCTGTCATGAGATCTTTAATTATAACATAAGTTCATTCATGGTTTTATATTTTGTACTCTTTTATGTCATGAAATAAAACATGTGTTATTTTTATAGGATTATTTGCATCCTCATGATGTTGTTGTCCATGATCAGGGTACTGCAAGTGTTGCCCGAGGAGTAGGGGTTGGTACAAGTGTCAATCCTGATCTTCCTACGCATATATCACATCATCCGACCCCATCATATATTCCTATATTGTCGACTGAAATGTTGGCAACACATACCATGCAGGCATCTGGTAGTCTACCCTCTGGCAGTGAACACATGCCAGAACATGTGTCAGGACATGTACCTCGGGATGCAGAGGCCACTAGTACTGGTGATGTTTTAGCAACATTTCTTGGATCTTCCCATATTACTAGTACGGGAACATTGTTGGTCACATTTGTGGTGACCGAGGATTTCATTCCCATAAAGATAGAGAAGGTCCCAGGTACTTTAAAATGTTTTAATTATTATTATATAATCCAATTGAAATTTACTTATTGATCACTCTTTATAGACTAATGATCCCATGATCATTTTGCAATAAATGATGTTTTTATAAACATCTAAGTGATATTACATTGGAGCTCTTTGGGCCCACCATACATACACAGTGGAATGCCCAAAATTAAGATTTAAAAGATGAGCTCATTAACCATTTAGTTGTGTTGTTTGGTGATAAAACATTCAACCAGACCAAGGTCCTTAAGAAATTCGGTACCTATCTAAAGTATGTGAGGGGCCAATATAGGTCACATTTAGAGAAAAATAGAAAGTATGAGCATCCCCCCATGATTCTGGAGAGGGAGTGGAAGGACCTAGTGTCGAATGGAAAGGAGAAGGTTGAAAATAAAAAAAGGAAAGACACCACCAGGCCAAGGAAGGTATGTGATACTATCAACAATGTAATTATATGCTAATTACTCTTTCTTTTTACATAATCTAATGTATTTCAAATTTTTCCTAGGCTGCCCGACACATCAAAGGCAACAAAGGCAAGACTAGAAAAACACAGGCAACACAAACTTGGCTCTGGTGGTTATATGAAATTAGCCGCACGAATTGTAAGTATCAATAAATGAAATATTGCATCTAAATAATAAATTGTAAACAATTTTGGTTTTATCACACCATAGAAGCAAAGTTCATGATCTTATGCAAAAATGCAGGGCTTTGATTTCAATAGAGTTCCCATAGAAGAGGACCTGAAAATTTCCTTCCAGCAAGGCTATGGAGCCCTGGCTGAACACCTAAGAGTCTTGACTGGGCAAACACAATCTTCCACTACATCCAACATGCAGGTAAATAAACTCAATAAATTTTATTTAAAATTGAATACTTGTGCAATCTATTCAATATTAATTTCCACCATAATAATGTGCCTATTTGTTTTAAATAGACAAGCAATGATAATATTGCACATGAAATTGGAATGCAGTCTGGTGAGGCTGGAGCACAACCTGCAGATGAAGGCCATGGTGTGCATCCCGGTACTGGATATATTCATGTGCTATACAAAATGCAGTATGGATTAATACAATTAAACATCTTTAATTGCATTTGGTGTATTAATTAATGTAACCTTTCGTGTTTCAACTTTAGAACATGTAGAGCATGATCAACATGTTGAACATGATCAGGCTAGACAAGATCAGGAACATGATATGGCCCCATTAGGTAAAGAGGACCACTCTAATGTTCTTTTAAACATATTTAATTACAATTGGTGTATTAATTAATGTAACCTTTGTGTTTCAACTCCAGATCAAGATTTAGAGGGTGTTCAACATGTTCAGAATGAGGCTATAAGACAAAATCAGGAACATGATGTGGCCCTATCAGGAAAGAGAACCACTCTAATTTTCTTTTAATTAATGAAATAATTATAACAATAATAATAAAACATATCAATTTAACATTTCTTTGCTATTGCAGTAGGCCCCCCCTTGCAGCTGCATCCACGTTGTGAGTACACGACTAGGCATACATTAAGATCATGAGCAGAGCTTAGAACAACTGAAGGGGGGACAGATGATTTAGAAAATGATACTCCACTTCATCTTTTTTAGCTGCAAAAAGGAAACAAAAAAAAAAGTGAGTGTAATCATATTATGACAACCATATTTTTGATAATATGTAAAAACTGAAAGAATGAATGCTGTATGTTAATGAATGAATGTGAATATGTTAATGAATGAATATTATATGTTAATGAATAAATGTTATATGTTATTAATGAATGAATGAATGTTATATGTTATTAATGGATGAATGAATGAATGTGAATATGTTAATGAATGAATGTTATATGTTATTAATGCAGGATGAATGAATGAATGTTATATGTTATCAATGGATGAATGTATGATTAATGTTATATGATTGGGTATGGGGAATTGAGAGTGATGTGAGGGGGGGGAGGGGCCAAATGAGCTTCCACCTTCACGTGGTTGGCCCTGTTAAGTAGAGAATATTAAACTATTCTTGAAACAAAGAGAATCTCAATAAGGTAATGCACTTTTCAATATAATAAATGCATCGTTTGAAACATCAAATCAATATGAAAAGATGAAAGTTTCTTTTCACTATGAACATTGTGTTGTGTGTGGATTTGGTTTCAAAGCTCTATTTCTTTTGTGAATAACAGGTTAGTGGAAAATTTGATAGCTCTAAAGGGTTTAAAGTCTTGATTGAGATAGATAAACAGATATTTGGATCTTGTTGTTGATGGGAGGCTTCCACTTAACCATGAAATTTTGTACCATCTACAGGTATGCAAAAATTTCTCTACTACATTCATTCAAATTACTGTAATATAATATCTGACAAAAATCTCCTTTTCATTATACTTAGATGGATTTTCATGCCTTGTTCCAAAGCACATGTTTTAGAATAGGCAAGAAGGATGCTAGCCAGGGTTAAGGAATTTGGCTTTACACCTACCAATTGCATAGTTTACTTCATTCATTTAGCATATTGCCAATGTGTTTCACAATTGTTGGAATCATATCCTCTAATTACAAAACTAGTAAAATTAAAATATGTAAGTTTCAAATATGGCATTACATATCTTTCTATGAATTTTTGAAAGAAAATTTTTAAATGGAGAATTATTAACAAAATAATCTACATAATTTCTAAGAGATCGGGGAATTCTTTTGTAGAGTTATCTTGAATATATTTAAGACAAAAGTAACTTATAGAGATTGAAGAAGAATATCGGTAGTCTAAAATCTCCAGTCAACACATCTTAGTAGTATCTCAATTCAAGAGAACTAGGTCCACTATCCATTAGCCAATAAAACAAATAAAATCAATTCATAAGATTATTCTGTTCTAATAGGGTTAACATCTGGTTGCTTGTTTCTTTTTTATTGTCAGGAAGTCATCAATATACACTTGGTTTTCCTGCCTTCTCTTGCCTCATGGCCAGAGAGATTCTATAGAAGGCATCAAAGTAACCTTCAAGATTGACAATGGAAATGAGTACAAGGTCAGTATAACTTAATGCTAATTGGGTATGATTTTATATGTTCAAGACCAATTTAGATTCATTTTTTGCTCACACTACTTTTATTTACATTTATGTTTTGCTAATATCCATTTTACTTTACATTCATATTCTTCTATACTTATTGTGTTTACAATAATGTTTTCCTTAGTGTAATCTAGGGGAGAGGACCCAGTACCTGAGCATGTTTCAATAGTTGTGATAGTAGTGGTTTATATAGTGCCCAACCCTAATTATTTGATTCTTCTTACTGATCCAATTAATACTTTCCAGTTACTATGATTGATAATAAGGATTTAACCTTTACTTGATTATGATAAACTTAGATTTTTGGGCTTGTCTTACAAGTGCTTTTTTAGATGGGTGAGGATTCTTTCTTGTGCTAAAAATATTTTTATCTGTTAATGCTAAACTTGCATAGCTGAATCAAGGAGTAGAAGTTGTCCTCTTCAAATGCAATAAGAAGGAGAGTTGGAAGTGGAAGATCAATCTCATCTATAAGTTTCGTGTGTATCTGCATTGTATGGAATTATTTTTCTTGGGTATTACTTAAATTTAAAATTTTGTTTATCTAGTAAAAGTCATGTTTCCATAGAGGGTTTGGAGGCTTTATCTCACAATTCAGATTGCTTGTGTCACTGTGTTTTTCTATTCAATATGATATGTATCTCAAGGAGGATATGGATCTGGTTCTTCATACCATCAACTTAATGAAGAGGAGCCTCAATGTCATGCTGTTAGGATTTACTATGAAGCTAATCCAAAGTTTTTCATGCTGCTCAAGGCCATATTGCAGTGCTTTCTCTAGGAAGCCCACATGATCCCCATCAAGTATCTTCTTTTTGTAGTCTCTAAATTTCTTAGAAGAAATCAACAACTAGTTTGTCTAAATGTGGCTCCTTGTTTACACATTAATATCTCTTTTGGTAGCAATGGATCATAGTGGATTCATGGGGTCTTAAAGAGAAGGCTCTCAAACATGGAGATCAAGAGTGGGACCAGGTAAAACCGTTCATAATCATTCTCATATTGTTTTATTGACTGTCTAAGAGATAAGTGTCTAGGATAACATTCTGTATTTTTCTATTGAATTTCCAGAGAGAATAATTTTGGGTTTGCTATCCTATTTTTTAGTACACTAGCTAAGTATCCAAGACGCATTGCAGGTACTTTTTCTCATGAAATTGCTCATTTTCCACAAAATTATATTCTAGTGTGTAGTTTAATATTCACTAGTTTGATTTTTTCTTTTTTAGAAAAATTAGAATCCAGTTCGTAGGTTGTGCTTGCTGTGCAAATTTGTAAGATGAGTTTTTTGTATTCAGCTACAAAGTACTTTCCTTTTTCAATAAAATTTTATGCAATGGAGTTCAGTTATTAGGATTAGGTTACTAGTTTCTCTTTGAGTAATAATTTAAAACCTTATTCATTTTCCTTTACAATTTATATGACTATCTTGCAAACTGTCCTCTTATATTCATGACTTTCTTTCAACTTATCAAAGGATGACTGTGTCTTGATTAAAACTTTTGTTTGATGGTTGTCCTTCATATGAATGTCTCAATATTCTCTTTCACAACTTTATGTTACTTCACTATTCTGTCATACCTCTGATTTTTTGCAATAGTGCCTTCAACCTCTCTAAAATTCCCATGATGAACTATGTGTTACTGTGTCAGCACTTCCTTGACCATAAGAATGGGAAACCAAGCAATTGATATTCCATTTAGTAAATTTGTGTACATTTCCAGCAACTTTAGCCTTCAATACCTCATCACCATTACACTCTTGAAGGAACTCTCACAAACTTATACTATCTATCCAGCTTTGAGTCCTACATTGTCCTCTAAATACTGTGCTTTCTACTCTCCATTATCAAAATTTGTCTTCAAATCTTATTTAAGATTGTTCATTTGGTTTGAATTTGGCCTCCAGACTTGTCTATCATAGTGCTTAGACCATCATTATATATTGATTTCCCTCTTCATCGTAGTTGATTATCTTCAAAAAAAATTCATACCAATACCTTAGTATAGTCTGTCATTTTGATATGAAGTAAAGGGCAATGTGATATTCATCAAGACTATTGTCAAAACCTTTTCACTATCACTAATGGTTTTTATTGTACTCTTGATGTTAGCCATGCAATTTTACTTCACTTGACAGTAACCTTCTTCTCTTGCTTTGATGTCAACACAACATTATACTTTTAAGGGTTACCATCTCTATGCTCAATCCACTATTTAGCTATCATTCCTCTAGCACATGTCCTTATATCTTTCATTGCTGAAGTGATTGTCCTTACACATTGGTATGAATATCTTTTAAAATTTGAGAATCCATTCTTTATGATAGTAAACATTCCTATAGCATCATAAATTCTATTCTTCATGTGCTTTATGCTGAATATTTTTTGTCTTAACATCTATGATTTGTCATTCACTGTCCATGACAGTCCCCTTGATCTCATGACTCATCATAGGTTTTATATTTTTCTCCAATTTTTGATCATCAACATCAAATGTGGCCATCATAATATCATCCATAGCCTCCATATTCTACAATTATTCATTGCTCATTTCTCATACATAGTAACCAAATAATGCAGACCTAGAGCTTGAACTGTAGATGTATGCAAAAAATGATAAATCCCTGCCTTTGTAAGCCTAATTAAACACAACAACTGACATATCATTTGATATTTTAAACAGTCATATGACTGTCCTTTTTCTCAAACAATTTTGATCGTTGTAACAGTCTTGATCTTTCACCAATATGCCTACATTGAACGAATAGTTTTTTTTAAAAATTAGATTGTTTCGTTGAATTTTTTATGAACCTCCAAAAGCGTCCGACAAATTTGCAATACATCTAACAAAAATTTCATCGTAATGACTTGCCTATTTCGTCGCAATTTTGACAAACTATTGTCATTGTTCTTTTGATCTCAAGTTTGTCACCAAGACTCCTGTTGATGTAATCTTATCAGTGTGACATAGCGGGTCGGGTTGACATTCAGAACTTACTATGATGGTTTATATGTCTTTCTGATATGCTTCCCTTGTGCTTCATCGATGAGACAAGATACAAATCTTGTCGATGAAACTTCATCACTGAGACCATAGGCCAGTCCTCCCGATATATCTTCTCAGTCAATTTTGATCATTGTAACAATCGTGATCTCTCACCGATATTTGCAATATGTCAAAACTTGTGTCATAATTATGACGAACTTCTGTTGTTGATCCGACACTTTGGCAAAGGCATGCCACTTGTGTTCTGGCTACTGTTCGTCACTAGATCGATGAAATTTTTATTGATATTCTGACAAACTTGAGTCATGATTTCAACGTTTTAAAGCTAGTCGAGAAAGCGACGAAAATTATTTTAGTGATTTGTCGGTATTTCAACAATAGATTGTCGATATTCCAACAAAATTTCATCAGAAAGTGGACTCGAATATATTAGTGCCACAACATGAAAATTTGTTAATAGTAAGACTGTATTCAGACCCTTCAAAATGAAAATCATAGCCCCTGCTATCAATATCTTGATCATTGGAAAAAGACCGAACATCATCAATATTAGAATCATAGTTGTTGATCAAATCACTCAATGGAGCAATCATTTGGACCTCATTCAGCTCATCATCCTTCAAGACCTCCTAGGAGCCCGATTCAGACACATCATACCTCTCATCACAATGCAGGTCTTCATCTTCTTCACTGTGGTGATGATTTTCCCATGTTTCACTGATGAATTGGTTACAATAATTATATTCTGGTTTATCTTCTTCACCTATTTGCACTATTTCTTGCTTCCTCTCATCAGGACCATGACCATTATTATTCAAGAGAATCTGATGTTGTTCATGGCTACTTCCAATTCTTTCTACTAGTTTTATCCAATCAACTTCTTGGCCTAGCCTTTCAGGCTTCAATTCCTTGGGCAACATACTTGTCCTTGACCAGTATATTTCATAAAACAAGTCAATGCACATTTACTCCTTAGGCCTAACATTTTTTGGTATTTCTAACAACACATCCACAAACCTGTGAAATAAGTCATGGGACAATTCACCTTGACCTCTTATTATTTCATATAAGCTTTTAGCATAAGACATATGATCATTTCTACTTGAATCTTGTGGAAATTTCTCTTGGGGCTCACTGTGGGCAACACACTGCAGTGATGAAGAGAGTGTGATAGCAGAAGCCTTATCATCTTTGCATAATTCTTTACTGGTTGATTCATTAATTTTATTTGCACAAGATGTGCCAGAATGACTAGTATTAACAGTCAGGCATCCTTTCTTTATCTCTCAATAGATAGCTCATCTTTTTGTCAAATCCACCTAAATATACAACCAAACATTCAGCATCATTTGGTCTTATACTTTCAGGGACCTCCCTTATGATCTTTGAAAATATGAGATTGAAAGAAGGGACCAACTTGTCCTCCTCTTTGTGGAAGTCCATAAAAAAATTTCTCACTAGACTTGGACTCACCCTCTCACCAAATTGTTCCATGAATGCTAATTTGAGTTCATACCAGGAATGTATTGAAGTTGATGGTAAAAAATAAAACCAATCCCTTGCATCTCCTTTCAAAGATTGAACAAACAATTTTATGACATCTTCAAAATTTAATTCATAATCTCCCATTATATCAACAAATTCTTGTAGATTTCTTCTTGCTAACTCATCCTTTGCACCATTAAAATTGGGTACCTTTTCTCTGACTTTGGGCAATACCTCATTTGGATAACCATGAATATTACTAAAATCTATAGCACTATATCTATCAGTACAAAAATTTCCTTGATGGGACAAAGGGTGTCTATCATGTACTGTTGCATTCATATTTATGTCGAAGTATACACTTTGATAAGACAATTTTACCTTTCCTTTGCAATCCTTACCAAAAATTTTCAAGGAGTAATTCAAATTTTCCTTGCACCTAAGCTCTCAAACCTTTACAATACAATTTTCTGTCTATTTTGCTTAAGGTTTAAATCATAACATGCTTCTCTATTATAAATCATGAGTTTCTCATTACATTCTAGAAACATGCAATACTCAACTGGAATTTTCCCTTTATTTGTGCTTCCTTCACTTAATTGGGAACCAATTATATTTCTATTCTTGAAAAATTCTCATAAACTACTTGTTGAATCATGAAATAAGTGTATGAGAATACCTGGAAGTCTTAGCAGCTTCTGAACTCTTTTATGATCACAACTTTGCAGATCTAAAATTTCTACATGTCCTTCATTCTTAAGCTAGAGTCGCCAACTCCTTCATAGAGGACTAAAATTCAAAATAAATATGAAGCCCTTTCAAAAGTAAATCTCGTTCTCAGTTACCTCCACCAACAGAGTCATTCACAAATTCTTTTGAATTTAGTTGCAACCAAAATGTTTCTAGGTTTAAAAACTTGTAATACCTGAACAAAATGTTCAAATCCACCAAATGCTTGACTCTGTGATGTTACGATCTACAACTGGGATTCTTTCTTTTATAAATTTCTCAAAGTTGTCCCCAAAAGAGTTGCCAATTTTGTTGGTGTTTTTTCCTGCTGAACCCCAAATTCCTCTAAAGGGTGTCAAGCCTTATGTTCAAGAAATTCCTAGGTTAGAGGCCAACACAATGAGTAAAGATTTATAGGGTCTTTACTCCTACTCTTTAGGCTCTGTGGAGCCAAGGAGGGCATTCTTTATTGTGTTCATTTAATATTCAAGGCCTCAAGAACACTTCTACACATAGATTTGTCCCTATTAATTACAAACATACACTATCTATTAAAGTTTTGGCTAACCTTCTACAAATAATCTATCATTTGATAGGAACACACATTTTATAAGAGATTTGCATCTCAAAATGAATGAATTTTAATTAAGTAATGTTCAAACCTTGAATCCATGGTCAATCATTTCACAAATTCATCAGACTACAAGAATTCCTAACAAATAAACCAGTGCCTAGTCAATTGGGCAAGAGGAGTCAGACATGAAATATTCTGCCATACACAAAATGTTGAAACCTAAAATGAAATGGGCTATTTCTATAATGAATTTCTATACAAAAACTCATAGCAATTAAAGTATTACTTCTTACCAAATCCTTAAAAAATTCTCACAGACCTACGATTCCTTTCAAGCATTTAATTAATTCATTGAGTTAAGACAAGGAAGAGAATCATACATTCAACTAACCATTGAAGACAAATGATGGAGAAGCAGATGACCTGCTCATCTTAAACTATAATTCAACAACCTCCATAAGACTAACCATAATTTACTACAGAGGAACTAGAAAAAATTAGACTCTTAATTGCAATGGTGAAAATGGTGAGCCATCAGCCATATTTATTGAGCAAATTGATGATGTCGATCATCAATGCGCCAAGAGAAGCATGAGCAAGTAAGTGATTATTCGTTGGCATCTATTTCATCACTGTTAATTCCTAGGTACATGGAAAATGACATACAATTTATCATAATTGCTATGAACTATCCCTTCACATGCATGGAGATCAGGTTGATATCCTCTTAAGAGTATTCGCCATTAATGGTCACCATTTGCAAAGCCCAAATAGTCATCACATGGCTAGTTCTATCTTTTGAATGTGATTCATCGATGCACTAATGAAGTGGCCCTCTGAATGGCTTAGATTGAGTCAGACACGTTTGAATATTCTACGTTGTCGCATGGTGAGTCCATCAACCAATGGTGCTCTCCCCAATTAGAAAACATGCCCACCACCCATGGGCCCCATCTAGTCTCCTTACACCGCATGTAGATTCCACGTGTCACCATCACATAGACCGTGCAAGGCATTAGGTAATAGTATTTAATATTTTGTTTGGCACACGCATTATAGCTCATATCAAGACCCAACATTACATTAGAGCCATTGATCGACCATTAGATGAAGCCAAAGCCAGTAGTGAGGACTAGGACCTGCATGATTCAAAATATATGTGGCATAATTGCTCATACCGCGCGGTCCAAAAAAAAAGTATTTTTAAATGATGCACGGTGTGCGTGCAAGGGTTGAGTTTCAAACACTTCATCTGATAGCTCAGATGCCTGCACATGCATACATTGTTAGTAATAAAGGAAAAGGGGCCAAGGGCTAGGTAAACGGGCAACAACCCCTTAAAAATATTAAGAGACTTAGGACCTAAGTCTTCAATAGGTAAAATATTTTGGTTGACTATATAGATTTTCTTAGTAAAGTCCTTAAATGACTGACGGGCCTATGCGAAGGGGTTGATAAAAATAATGGGCATGATGGCTCAAGTTGTTACTTAGATGACCTGCAACCTAGTACAGTGGGTCAACACAAGATCATAACATAAGGGTTTAAGGCTTTGATAAAATCAAAACGAGGGTATTAGACCCTAAAACCCTAGGCCAAACTGTTGAGCACTAAAGAAAAATATTAGCTCAAGCGTGGAAACATATCAAAATTAACTTAGATTTGAAAGCTCTACCAGATTACACCTATATGGAGGTGGTGGAGCCATGGAAAACTTAGATTCTTAAACTCTTGTATGAGGTTCCACAAAAGGAGTTGAATTCCTATGCTACAAATATCTTAAGCAAGCCAAAGGATCCAAATTCTAAGAGATTTGGTACTTACAAGGAAATAATGGACCAAATCCATAAGAAAAATGTGGAGGATAAGTTTGATAAGAATAAGGAGAAACTATAAAAGTAGTGGGATATGCCACCAAAAGATATTGTAAAACCATCATCCTCAACACCAGCTCTAAAAACACGCACACTAATCACACTTAGATGTAGGAGATTGGATGGTGCTACAAGTACTTAGTTAGAGGGCCCAACATCCTCCTTCCAAATAGTCACAACCCTAGAGGTTTAGGAGGTCTAAGAGGTGACAGAGGCACTAATACAAATGAGTGTGGAGAAGAAAAGTCATAAAGGAGGGTGTAAACAAGTGGTGAAAATAAAAATCATCACTTTGTGACAAAGGAGGGAGAAGAAGTACAAAAGGCTCTGCAAAATAGAAAGAAGAAGGAACATACAGTATAGATCCAACAACTGGAAGCAAAGGAGAAACTACAACTCCCCATCAACGTGATGGTGACTACTATTGATGGTGTTTTTATGCACTTCTCAACATAGGTAATGCATAGGTGCATCACCTCTCTTGAAAGACAATATTCCACAATTAAATTGTAGAACACTATCCCAAGGTCTCTCGGATGTCAGGTCTTGACAGTGCTTGGGATATATCAGTTGTTTGATGTGATTTTATGGAATCATAAGGCGGTCTTACATGAGTTAAAGCTATAGGAGAATTGGGTCAATAAATGGAGTTCTTTGATTATTAAATTACTGCACTTGGCTGTAGGCTCAAACAACAGTATTGGACTCCATTGTTTTGTTAGATTTGGCTTAATTTGCGATGAACCTTAGCACAGGTTGTTTAAAAAAAAGTGAAAAAGAGGCAAGGAAGAAGGATGGTTCCTGGATCTGCAACTATCGATGAACAGTGATCATGGAGGTTCCAAGTTGATGCCTGTGTCCATGTCTAAGACTTGCTGGAACCAATTTATTGATTTGCTCTTGAGACAACAATTAAGGCGACTGGTGGGCTGCTCATCTAGGGATGACCATTGCTAAATATAGGTTGTCAGATCAGCCACCTATGCTTTGAGTTATTCTTTTGAAACCTTATCTTGTTGGATAAGGTGCACCACCGTGGTGACCGATTCCTAGAGGTGGTCGACCTTCTACTCCCTTGTGGCCACTCCCAAGTTGATGGTGGAGACGTTATAGGTTATTCCTTGTTCTCCAACCACCGGCATCGCTATTTGTACCACCCTAGATCCAAAGGCATCCATGGTTACCTTTGATATGATCTTTGGCCTTTTCTCTTTATTGGTACTTATCTGTGCTCTGGCCAGTATGGCTTCTAGCCTTGCCTTAGGATCTTTTCGGGTAGGAGTCTTTTGTCTAAGATGCTTCCCTAGCCAATCGGGTATTTTGGGTTCTCCCTTGAGTGATTCACCTTCGTCCTTGCTGCCCTCCACCTTAAGCTCAATGGTTCTAACAACAAGAGCCTCCTTCTCAATCCCTACATCCTCCTTCTCTTCGTCGAAGTCCTATATGAGCATCATATGTTTGGAAAGAGACTTGGGCAATTTCTTATCAGAGGGATCTTCTCCTTCAGCATCCTTCTCCTCTTCATTTTGGTCATGTTCATGCCCCTCGGGCTTATCCTCTTTCTCATCTTCATGGAGGGATGCCTCCTCATCATGTTCTAGGGTTTGGTCATGTCATTCAGTTGGAGACCTACTGCCTTCAGTCTCCGGAGCAGCAACTTCTTCTTCAACTGTAAGCAGATCTTCAGCTTCTTTATCCTCAATTTCCTTAAGTTGCTTGCTCCATTCAGTGTCAAGCTCTGGATCATGTGTTTCCCGAATTAATTCAGTGTCCATCTCCTCACTACTTTCGTCGAAGGATTCATATGCCACCTCATAGATCTCTCGGCATTCGAACATCGGATGCTCATGATATTCAAATTCATCTTCAGGCCCCTTTACAGCCTCAAGCTGTTGTTGCTCGAGCTCATTGGATATCTGCATTATTGCCTCCATTCTTGGTGGTTAAGCTAGGGGAGGGAGAGTTGGAGTGTTAGCCATAGCCTGGGCTATTGCAGCTTGTACTATTGGACTCGTAAGC
Organism: Sequoiadendron giganteum; assembly: GCA_007115665.2. Taxonomy (NCBI): domain Eukaryota; kingdom Viridiplantae; phylum Streptophyta; class Pinopsida; order Cupressales; family Cupressaceae; genus Sequoiadendron; species Sequoiadendron giganteum. The sequence goes on along the minus strand of CM021103.1, from coordinate 27,083,717 downwards.
ATCCCTAAGAGCTCGGATGGCACATTCTGCATGTACTTTATGAAGGATTTTGGGAGACTGAGGGTAGGCATTATGGCAATGGATGTGGATGGAAGGGAAGGAGACATAGAAGAAGAAGAGACTGGTGAGGTCATGGCGGAGGATGAATCCACTAATATGACCTGCATGATTGGAGAAGCTGAGGCAAGGTGGATAGAGATTTCCACCGTAGACGGGGAGGAAGCGAAAACTGAAAGCAAAGTAGGTGGGACAATGGTAATGGCAGCAATAATTGCAGTAGATGGAGACCTTGGTGGATCAGACTCTTCCTCTCTGCCCTCGAGAGTGGATCTTCAGGTATGACCAGCATCTCAACAACCCCAGTCATTTTCTTTTGCTTCTTGGAAGGCTTGCCCTCCGAAGCCTTTCGAGCGTAAACCTTTGGGTTAGGCCCCTCCTTGGGAGCTTCCTTTCTCTTTTTTATTTTGATAGATGGTGGGGATTTGGAAGTTTCCCCAGTTGTCGTAGTAGACCCCCCACCATCAGACCCACTTGGCTCACTTTCGAGTCCCTTGAATGTTAAGGCAACTCCTTGTTGCTTCAGTCGTGCCACTTGCTGGCTGATCCATGCCTTTTTTCGGATTTCCACAAGCTTGGTGAGTATGTCGAGGTTATCAACCTCTTGCTCATCCCAATCAATCATAGGCAGCGACAGGTTGGCGATGGTACTATATCCTGGGTCGATCACTATGCTTTCATCTTCTTCAAGTTGGTCTGGAACCGGGCACAAGTTCACTCCCCACACGTAGAGGACAGTCATGCGCATGTAGTGCCACAACCGCACCTCAAGATCATCCTTGTAGTTGGCCTAGAAATCCTCAACATTGTGGAGGTGGGCATACTCGGGTCCCAATGCTTTTCTAATATGACCGTAAGGGTCCATTCGCAGTCGAGTTGTATACTATCGGAAGTGATACTCGGCCAGCTCTTTTTTTGAATTCCCAACACATTGGGAGGTATGGATCTTATACATCCCCTAGCCGAGGTCGATAGGGTAAGGTGTCCTTGCCAGATTTTTGTAGATTATGAATGTGGTGCAACTACTAGGTCAGCTCTAATAGTATGATTTGGTCATTGGGGTATTGGGGCAGCTTATTCGGCCTTTCCATGAATCCTTGGGCGTGAATGTATGTGAACTTGGGGAACTGTATGTATAAGAAGGCATACTACCTAAGGAGGGCACTAGCACTGTGGGATATTCTTCTCTTAAAATCTCCTCCAAGTAGCCGGATAATGTAGGCGATGAAGGCATCATTCACTCTGCAGTAATCCCTCTTGAAGTTTATATATTGCAACTGAGGGTATTTGTCATAAGGCTTGAGCTCTCTCCCTAGCGTTGCATTAGGCATTGCGTTGATTCTATGATAATGCCATCGGTCGACAAGCGAATAAACCAAGTAGGACATCATGTAGAACTGAGAGGTCTTCTTTACTTTGATAAATTGCTCGTGGAAGCAATTGTTGATCATTTCTCCCCAATCAAAGGTGGCGTCACCATGGAGAATCTGCTCCATAAAGTAAACATTCATTCCTGGAAGAAGGCTGCAATAGGAAGACCCATTACTCTGCTTAGAAAGGTGACAAGGTTGTGGTAATCCTCAAAGAAATCACCGCGGAAGAGCTCCTGCGGGACCTTACCAGCACTGGCCCGCTTATCCTTCAACCAGTATTGATTGATCAGCTTTTTGTACTTCATAGGATCTTGTTCCCATAATGCCTTTCATTCTTCCATAGTTGGTGTCTCCATGCTCTCAAAGGCAGGGATGTAGAAAGTTGTAGCTATCCCAAGAGGGGACATGTCTGCAAGAATGTTTCCATCTTTGTCCACTATGGTTCTGGTCTGGAGTTGATATGCTTTGCAACATGCCATTACCAGCTTGGGGGCTACCAAAGCTAGTGGGAATCCTACAGCCTTAGTGAGTCCACTGCTCTTGATTACCTTTGCATTTTTCATTTCAGGGTTCACCCTGACCCTCCGTGTGAATTCATCAATATTGACATGCGTGATATTGGTATCTGTGACGTCTCTCCAAAGACTGGTGATTCTAGAGTGCAATGGCACCCCTTCGAATTTAAACTTCATTTGATCATTTTCCTCCTTGCATCAAGGTGCTTTGGCAGTTCCCTTTCCCTTTTCCTTGGTGGCACTAGAGGTTTCTGCACCGGATTCCATAAATCTTGCACAAAGAGACGTGAATCGGTAACATTAAACATGGAAAATGGGCTCGGACAACTCCTTGCACATCAAGGTTAGCTCAACAATCAAAATTCATATCTAATAAATGCCTAACATCTGATAAAACATCATTAGAAAGCAAAACAGGCAATTCGAGTTCCCAGGGCCGAAATTCCCTTGGCAAAATGTCGTTTGGAAGGGCAAACAAGGCATGGAGCTCCCAATGACCTTTCTAGTCATAGATTTGATCAATGAAGGGCTGGCATGAAAGAAGACCAAATTTTAGGAATTGGGTCGAAGTCCGATTTCAATTTGGAGGTCATCTGAGCTCTCATTTAGGCGTTCGGGCTTCAGCTGTAGGGAGACCATTTGGAATGGCACAGGGAAGACAGAACTCCGGGCGTCAAGTTCCAGAGGTCAGATTGCCATCATCAGGAAGTTGTCATGGGATAGCCATGCAAAACAGTGAAATGTAGGAGGCAATCCAGGGATGGAAGTCTGGAGGGTAATCCCCGAAACAAATTTACTAGTTGGGAAAGCCTGGCGGTGAGCCAAGGGTCAGGACTTGAAGGCCGAAAAAATAGACGGAGTTCATCATTTGGAACGGTGAAATCAGAACGAAATCCTGGGGATGGAATTTCGGAGTCTGGAGTCCAGATAGCAATTGGATGTTTGATTTCCGTTTAGATTTTACGCTCAGCGAAAAGGGGACCGAGGTCCAGGAGTCGAAAAGACATCCTGAGACGGTCGTTCGAAACGGCGAAAGCAACACGGAATCCTGGGGATGGAATTTCGGAGGTCGGGGTCTGACAATACTTTCGACGCTCGATTTCTCTAACAAGTTCAAAGACAAAAATTGAAGAGCCGACGTCTGGGGTACGGAAAGACGGTCGGAGTCTGTCGTTTGGAATGGCAAAACAGACACGGAAATCCGGAGGCGAAAATCCAAACACCGGAGTTCGAGTTGAGGTTGGCTATTTGATTTTCCTCTGCAAGTTTTGAGATGGACACCACACGCCTGGGGTCCGAGGTCCAGAAGGACGGTCAGGGAAGGTCGTTCGAAACGGCGAAGGCACAACAAAAACCCGAGGGGGGAAGTCTGAAGGCTAGGACCCATGGCGAGTTTGGTCACTGTCATGTTTAAAGTTTCAATTTGCATTTTATGCAGAGGCCGCGAGGAGGTCCAGGCCCGAGAGGCGCCGATGACTATTCCGAAGAACAACGGCAGCGAGGTTAAGTTCCGAAGGTGGATTTCGATGGTTTCACGTGGTGTTTCATGATTTTAATTGGTGGGTTTTGAGCCAGGGGTACTACACTACCATTTTTTCGAATTCATTTCACCCTTGCTTGATTTTGACATTTAAATTTCTTGAAAAATGGAAAGCAGGGGTGGCAGCAAACCTACCTTCAACTCTTGGAAAAGCTCGATGATGGATTTCACGAGGAATAATGAAGAGAGATTTCAGGCACAGAGGCAGAAGATTATGGGCGTCACTGGGCTTTCGAATATTTTAATGTCATCTAAAAATGATAGGCGCAAACATGTTTATATAGCCCTAAACGTCATTAATATCATAATTAAATGCACCGTACGACGACCGGCGGAGTTGGTGAATTCAAATTTCCTAGATGGCGATAGGGAATCTGAAGTCCGGTGGCCAAGAAAATGTTGTGCCATGGCCACTTTAGAATCTGCGAAGAGTTAAGTCGAACGATAGACAAGAACCCGGGGTCCGAGGTCCGAAAGCACGTCGACCCATGGCCAGTTAAAATGGCAACATTCAAACAGAAATCCAGACACAGAAATCCGTAGGCCAGGACCTGGAGTTCGAAGGGATGTTGGATGTCGGCCATCCGCAACAACAATGCTGGAACAGAAACCCGAAGGGGAAAACCTGAGGGTCGGACCTGAGGGGGGCCACAGATGTCAGAGAGGCTGACAGATAAGGGAAACCCAAAAAGGTTTAGGATTTAACATTTTCAAAGGGGCCAAGTTTGGTCAAGCTTAAAATGTGACTTTTGAGAATAGGTTGACCCTTTAGAATGCAAAAATGGGCACATAAAACAAGGCAAATCAAAAAGGACCCGGTAAGCAAAAGAGGGAAGAGAGGGTCCCCATTCAGAATGGGGCATGTGTGCAATAGACACAACAAATGGCAACTCCGCTGGGAGAACGCTCCCGATGTTCTAAAAATAAATATTCATTCTGAACCCATGATCTCTAGTTTTGCACACCAAAGCTGATTTTCAAAGCTGAACTGAGAACAGGTTAAGGAAGGCAAGGTTGAATCATGTTGTGATATCATCATGGAGGTGTGTGCATGGTGAGTTCATTTATTTTCCTTGGAGATAGCATGAGCAATCACTGATTGGGAGAGATAAGCTACGTAGTTCGCCTGACCCCAAAAGTAACCTGGACATTGCTCCGCTACCAGTCAGACGTCCATAGCCTCGACAAAGTTGTTGTTGTGACCCCACGAACATAGCTCTATTGCTAGCTAGGTGTCCATAGCCCCAGTAGAGATATTCGCACACCCATACAGTTGTTATTTTCACTTTGTTCATTCTTTTTATTTGATATTTATTTGCGGTACTTTTTTTTTTTTCTTCATCTTCAACTGTGTGAGCAATGAAGCTCATTATGGGCTTGGGAATCGCAGTAGTCACCGGAGCAGACTTTAGATTTTTCACTTATCCCTTCTTCTCAGTAATCACCATACCATTCTTTGGAAATTTTAAAATATGTTTCTGTGTGTTCCATGATAAACATAGGGAATCCAAGCAGATAGCCATCCTAGGTTAGTTTAGAGTTCAAAAGTTGAAAACCAATGCTTAGGGGCTTTCAGAGGTTAGTAGTAGGGAATGAAGGTTTATCTAGAGAACATCATAAGAGTAGGCAGCAGGGTGAACCATTTATCGAGCCAAGCACGGCCACCACAGCAGAACGGGAAGACTCTTCCAAGGTCAAGATGAAATAGCCGGGACAACGAACAAAACCAAAAGACGAAGCAGGAAACCTATCCTAACCTATGTACACGTATTTACACAAACAGCTCTGGAAGAGCTCAAGCCTGGAAGTAATGCTTAAGGTGCTGCCCATTGATAGGCAATGGGACATCTTCACCAGTCAAATTCTCTAAGCGGAAAGCATTATCTCTGAGGATTTCAGCAATCTGAAAGGGGCCAAGTTAGAGCTTGTCGAATTTGTTGTGTCCCCTTTTCATTGCGTGGGCCTTGTCCCAGTAAAGGACTAGATCAAAAATGCGGAAGGCCTTAATTTTGGCTTGGTGGTCGAACCATCTTTTGACTACGCCCTGATGTTTGGAAAAAATTTCTATTGCATGGTCTCGTACTTCTTCAAGGTGCAGCAGCTCGGCGAGGTGAGCTTCTCTGCGGTCTCCTCCTTCATAAAAATCATTAATGAATTGGAGGGTAGGGATTTTCAAGTGTATGGGAAAGACTGGCTCCAAGCCATAAATGAGATGATTCGGGGAATCTCCGAGGGCAGCCTTGTGATGGGTGCGGTCCGCCCAAAGGGCGAAACAAAGTTGGGTATGCCAATCCTTGGGGTTCCTATCTAGCAGCTTCTTGATCACAGTGATCAAGTTCTTATTGGTTGACTCAGCAAGGCCCTTGCCTTGAGGGTAATAAATATATGAAAATTTAAGGGTGATACCATAGTCAAAAGTCCAACTCATGAATTTTAGTGAAGCAAACCCAGGGCCGTTATCACATACTAGAGCATAAGGACAACCAAAGCAATTTAAAATAAAACTTTCCATAAAATTAGTTACCACTTTAGTTGTACATTGCCTACAAGCTATCACCTCTGTCCATCTAGTACAATAATCAAGAGCAGTCAGAATGTACCTGTGTCCAACAGATGATGGAGGGCTTACCAGGCCAATGAAGTCGAGACCCCATTGCACGAAAGGCCTTACCTCCAGAATAGGTTGCAATGGGACAGCAGCATTCCTCTCTCTCGAGACAGCAGTCTGGCACACGTGGTAGGCATGGACATGACTATGAGCATCCTTGAAAATGGTGGGCCAGTAATACCCAGCTCTTAATATTTGGTGTGTAGTTGATAAACTAGAATCGTAACCAGTCCCGAACTTATCATGGAATTCTTTGAGAACACAATCAACTTCTTCTCTACCAAGGCATCTCAAATAGATACCCTCATGATTCCTCTTGTACAATATGGTGCCCTGCAATATATAGTTGTTGCTTTTCAATCTAAGGGCTCACCTCTGGACTCCCTATAGATGAGGTGGAAATTTTTGATTCAGTAGATAATATACCATGTCATCGTACCATTCTCCTAGGGAGATATCCTCTAGCTGGTACTGATGCACTGTGAGTTCGGGTCTAGCATCAATAACCAATTTTTCCATTGTTTTGGCAAGTGCCTACCCTCTCACAAGCTTCATTGGTTGGATTTCCATATCATACTCCTACAACAGTGCAATCTACTTTGCCCTTCGCTCCCGCAACTTGTTCTACATGAGCAACATTTTCACTACGGGGTCTAGAACTATAGCGAACACCTTGTTGCGCAAGATATAATGCCTGAACTTCTTGAATCCCTTAACAAGGGCATATGCTTGTTTTTCCAAGTTATGGTAGCGCAGTTCAACATCCTTCAGAGGGGTACTCATGAAGGTGATCGGATGTTCACTTCCCTCGTCATCCTTTTGTGTCAAAATACTGGCACAGGAATGATCTGAAGCAAATGAGTAGATGTAGAAGGGTTTCAGGTAATTGGGGTTGACCAACACAAGGGCATCAGCAATTTCCTTCTTGATTTCTCCAAAAAATTTCTTGGCTTCTGGAGTCCACTTGACCTTAGCGTCTTGTTTTAGCATAGCATTGAGTGGTTTGACGATTTTCGTGAAGCCAGTGATGAACTTGCGGACAAAGTTGATCTTTCCAAAAAGACATTTTAATTCCTTCTTGCTACCTAGCAGCTAGATCTTCATGATTGAATGGATGCATTTGGGGTCAATAGAAATTCCTCATTCTGATAGGACATGTCCAAGGAGCTTCCTCTCAGTGACCCCAAAGATGCACTTCTTCGGATTAAGGGAAACCCTGAATTCGCGACACCGTTCAAAGACCTTGCACAGGTCAGCGACATGATTACCCCGCTGCTTTGAGAACACTGTCAAATCATCCATGTAGATTATTATGCACTTGCCGATCAGGTCCTTGAATGCAATATCCATGGCATGTTGGAAAGTGGCGCCAGCGTTGATTAGAATGAACGACATTCTTCTATAAGTGAAAGTCCCCCATTTGGTGGTGAATGTCGTCTAGTGTCGATCTTCATACTGCACCATAACCTGATTATACCTCGAATACCCATCCAGGAAGGACATCATCTGGGAGCCATTTACTATCTGTAACACCTCGTCCAATGAGGGTATGGGATAGTTATCCTTTTCTGAAGCGCGGTTCAGATTGCGAAAGTCGACACACAACTTGATTTCCCTATTTTTAATCCTGACAGGAACCAGATTTGCCACCCATGTGGAGTGTCTAACCAAAAAAATGATCCTACCTGACAGCAACTTTTGTACTTCCTTGTATATTATCAGTTCCAATAGAGCATTGACAGGGCGCTATCGCTGTCAAAAGGGCTTCGCATCTAGTCTGAGAGGGATGGTGTGGGTGATAATTGGCATATTATATGTCTTGAGGTCCCCATAGCTCTAGGCAATGACATCGTGATACTTCCGTAGAGCCTCAATTATCCCCTTTCTTTCTTCAAGGGCACACACCTTACTGATGAACACATTCTTGGCATTTCCAACCATTCCTAGATTATAAGTGTCACATTGGCCATTGATAGTATCCTTCGTAGTTTGTTGATCCTGGGTTTGATCTGATCAAGGTCAAAGATTCGCTCTAATTGAACCATTCCCCTGGGGATGGTGTTGATATTTAGGTTGATAATCCCCTCTATATCCAAGTCTCTCTTGAGGTTCAACCTCATCAATTATCTATGTAGGAAACACATCCGAACTGGCGATAAAATCCAGGATATGTTTGTCATCGTTGAATACCTGGAAATTAGCTACATTGTTCGGTACTGATAAGACGGAGGTAAGCTCCACCGTGAATCTTCTGAGGTTCAATAGGGACAATGGTTATAACATGCTTGCTGCCTGTGCCAAGGCATTGACAGTATGATTCTAAGCACATGGAATTAATTGAATGTTGAAAGCATCCAGCCCTTCCAGTAGATCCCATATTCGGTGCCGGTAGTTAGTGAGTGTTTGATCATAGCAGGAATAAAGCTTCCTGACTTGCTTTACGACCAACTTCGAATCTCCATACACTTGGAGCATTTTGACACCTTTCTCAATGCCATCAAGAGGTCCAAGATAAGGCCTCATACTTTGCTACATTATCGGTACAATAAAACTGAAGCCTATGAGCAGCAAAGTATGATTTACCTCTAGGACTGATCAATTCAAAACTTGCCCCAGCTTCGTGCTTGGATTTAGATCCGTCGAAGCGCAACATCCAGAATCCAGGAGAATCCCTGAACATGGAACCTACATATTGGACTTTCACCTTCGGTGGGGCCTTCATTTCAGTAGCCGCATTGGGAGGTGCAGGGATGGAATATGTTTGTTCGTGTAGTGCTGATCATGTTTTCTCCTTCAGAGTAGCCTATTTTTCAACATGTTCAATTGTTGTTTCACACAAGCAGCAGTCGAACTCTAAGTGAGCGGGATTGTGTACCCTACACCAATTAGGGGGCAAGAGTTCCTGAAAGTTTATTCAAGTTCCTAGGCTAAGCTGGTCCTTAACACATTTTTCCATAAAATCTTGGAAACCATTGAGCAATCCAAGACTGTTGTCCTCTCCTGACCCTTCATTGTCAGATTTTATTAGCACCTTGGTGCTTTGAGAGGCATTGGTCAAATTAGCAAATGGGTTGCATAGTACAAGGAAAACCTCACTCATTCCTTGGTCTTCTGGGTATTCCTGTTCATTCTGATACAATACTGGAGAATAATTTCCCAAACCTATTTCAGCATACAACACCTCGTTCATGTTGTTGTACTCAATGATCATGAATCTCATCTAGGGTTCCTTATTGATCTGAATCTAATTTTGCATTCCTTTCCATGGCAGCCACATATGCGAGTAATCAATCATGGTGTATCCGTTCAACGCCCTCATGAAATCCCTTCCTAGGATTATACCATATGTATCTGGGATATCAGCCACCTGAATATCTATGGTCTGTTAGATCTGGGGGCCAGCAACAATCTACATAGGTATTTTGTTAATTTCCCCCACTATGTTGATTTTGGTTTTATCAAGTTGTGTCACCTTTTGCCGAGAAGGAGTTGGCGTTATTCTGAGTACCTTGCACATGCTCAAGGGCATAAGATTAGTCGATGCGCCTGAATCAAGCAAGCAGTTGTGGAGGTTCTTCCCGAACACGCAGATGGTGGTTAGAAAGGGAGGAGTCTCAAATTTCCCTTGAAATAGTCCCCCGAAAATGTCCACTTGGGCAACTTGTCCCTTGTCTTTCTTGTTACCCTTGCCTTGGGTCGGCACCTGATTAACTACCTTGTTGGGCTACTTGTTGGCTTGCTGACCTATTGGTGGGTCAGCCTTACTGTTGAAGATCTACCTAATGACTGGCTCACTTTGTTGATCATCAAAAGAAACCTTCTTCGCCAGAGTTTCCTGAATTGACCCTTGTGATAGAGTTTCATTTATCATTATGAAAAAGGCATTCCTGACTATAGGTACCTTTAGAAGTTTGAATGCGGATACACTTAGCTTCACTTTCTTAAATTCTTCAGCAATATACTCCCCCATGTGCTCAATTTCTTGATCACAGGACACATTTTGGGAGGAGCTGACGGTTTGGCCTTGGCTATTGTTTTGTTGTTTGTTTCTGCTAAGATATCATGTGGGTGTATGGGGAAAACTCAGGTTATTATTTTCATTTGGATCAGGACGGGTGCTAAAATTATTCGGTGAAGTGGAGGTTGTAAAACGACTTCCAACATGACCACCGACATGTCTATTTCTGAGGTTATATGCGGTAGTCTGTTGGTGGAACATCTGGACTTCGTCTTCCCTAGGCTCTTCTTCATCATCTCCAGGACCATTATCTATTGAATCAAAAAGCTGAGCTAAAGGACCTTCAGAACTTACCTCTTTCACTTTATCGTTGCAGTTCGAATCGGCACCCTCCAATTCTGGTGTGTTGCATTCCACCCTTGGGAACGGAGCCTGGTTTAGCACCAACACTGAGGAGTCATATGGGTCGAATGGGACAATGTCTCTACACGAATTTTCCACTACATTCTAAACTTCAACTTGGAAAATATCAGCAGCAGTTTAGAATTTCGGACAATCCAGCTCTAAGTGGCGGCTCATTTTGTGTATGCGACACCAACCAGATAGAGTAGCTTCCACCAAGTAAACTCCGCTTGCGGGGTTCTCATTGTTGTTGGGCTGATCAAGGGGCATGGGAATGCCACCATTATTGGGTCATGTATTCCATGTTCGATTTTGCCTTTGGAAGGGCTTTCTATCAAAATTATGGCTTGAATTCTGATTTTTGTCATAATTATGTCTGGATGATGTGCTAGCATCCAGATTATCCCAATTTTCACGCTAATCTCGGTTATCCCTATTAAGATTGGACTGGATTCTCTTTTGTGACACTTGTAGCTAGTTGTTCTGATTTCTTAAATGTGTCATTTCCGTAGACATCCTCTTGATCATTTTTGTACGCTCATCAATCCTATCCTTTTCGGTGTTGTTCGATTGCGGTGTGGTGTTTTGGAGGAACACGGGTTGTGCAACCGGCTGATTCTAATGAGTGGGTGGTAATTCTATTGCTTGGAGGTACGCAGGAACCTGGGATGATTGAGGATACAAATGCTGCTACTAGGGCAGCAAGTAGTGAGGTACTAGATACGCTTGATTCATTGGTTGCCCAGGATGTGGAACCATAGGTAGTTGTGGTACTGGATTCAATAGGGGCATCTGATGCTGCAAGGCTTGAGTAAGCCCTTGAATTTGTGTCCGATGTGTAGTTTGTCCAAGAGAAGGAAGCGGACCAAAAATGTTCTACCCCAAGTCAGTGCTAGCAATAATATCTTCGGCGTATGCATCGACCAACCTAGCAGGTGGCGGTCTCATTCTTTTCACCAAGGTTGAAGTGAGGTTATCCAATGTTGCATAGTAAACAGGCAGAACAACAGCATCATTGAAAACATATGAGGCCTGCAACTGAGTGTACACTCTTTGGAAGCGGTCATTGAATGAGCTGATCGATTCATTAATCTCCCTTTGTACCGACATGAAGTGTCGATACGAGTCAGCGGGGCTGACTGGGGTCTTGAACTTCTGTAGAAAAGCATTCTTCAAAAGATCCCATGTGTTGATAGTTCCAGCTGGCAAATTGACATACGAGTAGAAGGCCTCCTCCCCTAATGAGTAGGGAAAGAGCTTGCAAGCCACATCTTCATATATGATCTACATAGTCTTCAGGGCAATTTTGAAGATCTTGACATGTTCCTCGGTTGTCCTCTATGGATACCTAGAGTTGAACTTTGTGCAAAAATTCTCAAGATTTTTTGGCATATCATGGAAGAGGTTGAAGGCCAAAGGAGACGAGTTATTACCTAGCCATGCCATTGGAGGGGTTGGTGGAGGTGGTTGTGCTAGATTGGCTCGTAACAGTAAATGAGTAGCAACTTTTGATAGGGCAGCAGCAGGGCTAGTGACTGTGTTTGGCTAAAAGCTAGTGTTCAACCTAGATGGAGTGGAAACCTGGAAGGTTGTATGGATTAGATGAGTGGAAGGTGGTACTACCAGTGATGTTGGAGAAGATGGAGGTGAAAGAGCAGTGGGCTGGTCTGGTGAATCATTGATGAATGGTTCCCTTCATTTAGCTCTCTTAGCTCGGATAGGGGGCTATAATTCCTGAAATTCTCCCTTGTTCGGTGTAGATCTCAAGACTTGACGAAATCTCTCAGGGGAGAATGACCCAATTCGATCTAGCTTTATCTCCTAGGCCATCCTTCTAGCACCAATTCTTTTGATGGTATTTTTATGCACTTCTCAACATAGGTAATGCATAGGTGCATCACCTCTCTTGAAAGAAAATCTTCCACAATCAAATTACATAACACTATCCCAAGGTCTCTCGGATGTCAGGTCTTGACAATGCTTGGGATATATCAGTTGTTTGATGTGATTTGCTGGAATCACAAGGTAGTCTTATGTGAGTTAAAGCTATAGGAGAATTGGGTCAATAAATGGAGTTCTTCGAATATGAAATTACTGCACTTGGCCTTAGGCTCAGACAATAGTATTGGACTCCATTGTTTCGTTAGATTTGGCTTTACAATGTGTAATGAACTTTAGCATAGGTTGTTTCAAAAAAGGGGAAAAAGAGGCAAGGAAGAAGGATGGTTCCTAGACCTGCAACTACCGATGAATAGTGATCATGGAGGTTCCTGTTGTGGACAATTTCCTTAAATAGGATTTCACTTAATCTGAATTCTCACAATGTCATGATTCTATGCTATCTTCTAAGGACTACAGATATTCATTATTCATTCGCCATGTAAATGTGAAAAAAGACAAAGTTTAAAGAGAAGCTATGAAATTATAGTCTAAGCTAACTTTGCACAGTTACTTACCAGCAGCAAATGACCAAAAGTATGGACAAGGAAAGCATACACACAGCAGAAAGCTTCAGACAACATACCAAATCCACTAAAGTTAACTAAAGGAAGCTTAGAACAACAAAATAAATTGAAGTAAAGTTTTAACTAATTGGAGAAGAATCATGCAACATGGGAAGAAATCCATAAATGCACCAAGTCAATGTATTTCTATTAAAATTTGTGTAGCATGCCTTTACAACAACTCAACTCTCTTAAAATGAGAGGAGGAGAGCCCTATTTATAGTTTTCAAAAAGTAGAATAAGTGGCCAAGATTCGATTCTATTGTGTGGCCAAGATTTAGTTTACACTAGGGTTTCACCTACCTCCAAATATACATTACATTTTTAAATCACTTTTGTCTTTTCCCTATTTTGTCATCTAGTGGCAGCACTATAATAATTTCGTCCTTTTGTTGTTTGCCTTTTGTTGCAGCTACTTTTTTAGGAACTCTTCCATGAAGCTCAAGATCATTGGCTGAAGCTTGTCCACCTCCATGATATTCGATCGTAGCACTTGATAGCTCCATTCTTGGGAATTGTTAACAAGCTTCTTCCAGTCATCGTCATATTTGGTAGCATTGTTTCTGAAAAGCTTTGATTGGGCGAAGGCTCGAGTAGCATAACTCATAAAATTTGTGGTGGCTTACGCCGACATCCCATCTTCCATGTTCTTTAAGAAGTGGGGCTTTATGCTCTCTAGATTAATTTCAACAGCAGGCAGCTTGTACCCCGTCATTAACTTGAGGTATCGAGCGCAATCTTCTCTAGCCTCCTTGGTCCATTTGATATCCAGAACTACCCATTCCAGGATTTGCTCCAACTTTCCCCTCTGATGATCAAAATCTCATTTCCACACATCCACTAACCAGTGGTCATCATCTTTGAGGGAAAGGTCCTTCTCCCAAACATCACTTTGCAATGCGAGGATGGCCTCAATTTTTGGGTAGGTTGCTTTGTACTTCCTCGAGAATTCCTCTCAGACCTACCTTATGCCCTCAAGAGTTCTCTGCACTTCCAAGAACTGATTTATTGTTCGGACAGCCAAGATAATGCCCATGTTTCCCATGTCTAAGACTTGTCAGAACCAATTTTTCGTAGTCTTATCCAAGTTCCTTCTCTTTTCCAATTTATTGATTTGCTCTTGAGACAACAACTGAGGCGGGGCCAATGACGTGGTGGGCTGCTCATCCGGGGATGACCGTTGCTGAATATAGGTTGTCAGATCGGCCACTTGTGCTTTGAGTTCTTATTTTGAAACCTTATCTTGTTGGATAAGGTGCACCACCATGGCGAATGATTCTTGGAGGTGGTCGACCTTCTGCTCCCTTGTGACCACTCCCAATTTGATGGTGGAGACGTTATAGGTTATTCCTTGTTCTCCAAACACTGGCGTCGCTATTTGTACCACCCTAGATATGGAGGCATCCATGGTTACCTTCAATCTGATCTTTGGCCTTTTCTCTTTCTTGGTACTTATCTATGCTCTGGCTAGTATGGCTTCTAGCCTTGCCTTAGGATCTTTTAGCATAGGAGTCTTTTGTCTAAGCTACTTCCCTAGCCAATTGGGTATTTGGGGTTCTCCCCTGAGTGATTCACCTTGGTCCTTGCTGCCCTCTACCTCAAGCTCAATGGTTCTAACAACAAGAGCCTCCTTCTCAATCCATGCATGCTCCTTCTCTTTGTCAGAGTCCTGTATGAGCATCATACATTTGGCAGGAGACTTGAGCAATTGCTTGTCAGAGGGATCTTCTCTTTCAGCATCCTTCTCCTCTTCATTTTGGTCATGTTCATGCCCCCTAGGCTTATCCTCTTGCTCATGTTCATGGAGGGATGCTTCCTCATCATGTTTTGGGGTTTGGTCATGCCGTTCAGTTGGAGACCTGCTGCCTTCAATCTCTGGAGCAGCAACTTCTCTTGAACTATAAGTCGATCTTCAGCTTCCTTATCCTCAATTTCCTTAAGTTGCTTGCTCCATTCGACGTCAAGCTCTAGATCATGTGTTTCCCAGATTAATTTAGTGTCCATCTCCTCATTGCTTTTGCCAAAGGATTCATATGCCACCTCATCAATCTCTCGGTGCTTGAACATTGGATGCTCATGATATTCAAATTCTTCATCTTCAGGCCCCTTTGTAGCCTTAAGTTGCTATCGCTCGAGCTCATCAGATATTTGCATTGTTGCCTCCATTCTTGGTGGTTCAATTGGGGGAGGGAGAGCTAGAGTGTTAGCCATAGCCTGGGCTATTGCAGCTTGTACTGTTGGACTCGTAAGCATCCCTAAGAGCTCATATGGCATGTTCTGCATGTACTTTATGAAGTATTCAGGGAGATTGAGGGCAGGCATTGTAGCAACGAAAACAGATAGAAGAGAAGGAGACATAGAAGAAGAAGAGACTGGCGAGGTCGTGGCGGAGGACAAATTCATCGATATGACCTGCATGATTGGAGAAGCTGAGGCAATGTGGACAGAGATGTCCACCACAGGCGGGGAGGAAGCGGAAACTGCAAGCGAAGTAGGTGGGACAGTGGTAATAGTAGTAGTAATTGCAGTAGATGGAGACCTTGGCGGATCAAACTCTTCCTCTCTGACCTCGAGGAGTGGATCTTCAAGTATGACCGACATCTCAACAACCCTGACCATTTTCTTTTGCTTCTTGGAAGGCTTGCCCTCCGAAGCCTTTTGAGCATAAATCTTTGGGTTAGGCCCCTCCTTGGGAGCTTCCTTTCTCTTTTTTATTTTGACAGATGGTGGGGATTTGGAAGTTTCCCCAGTTGTCACAACAGACCCCCCACCATCAGAGCCACTTGGCTAACTTTCGAGTCCCTTGAATGTTAAGGCGACTCCTTTTTGCTTCAATCGTGCCACTTGCTGGTTGATACATGCCTTTGTTTGGATTTCCATAGGCTTGGTGACTATGTCGAGGTTATAAACCTCTTGCTCATCCCAATCAATCATAGGCAGCAGCAAGTTGGCGACGGCACTATATCCTAGGTCGATCACCGTGCTTTCATCTTCTTCAAGTTGGTCCAAAATCGGGCATAAGTTCACTCTTCACACCTAGAGGGAAATCATGCGCATGTAGTGCTGCAACTGCACCTGAAGATTATCCTTGCAGTTGGCCCAGAAATCCTCAACATTGTGGAGGTGGGCATACTCAAGTCCCAATGCTTTTCTAATATGACCGTAAGGGTCTGTTCATAGCCGAGTTGTATATTGCTAGAAGTGATACTCGGCTAGCTCTTTTTCTGAATTCCCAGCACATTGGGAGGTATGGATCTTATACATCCCTTGGCCAAGGTCGATAGGGTAAGGCATCCCTACCAGATGTTTGTTGCTTAGAATATTATGAATGTGGTGTAGTTGCCAGGTCAGCTCTAATAGTATGATTCGGTCATTGGGGTACTGGGGCAGCTTGTTCAGCCTTTCCGTGAATCCTTGGGTGCAAATGTATGTGAACTTGGGGAACTGTATGTATAAAAAGGCGTACTGCCTAAGGAGGGCACTGGCACTGTGGGATATTCTTCTCTGCAAATCTCCTCCAAGCAGCCAGATAATGTAGGCGATGAAGGCATCATTCACTTTGTAGTAATCCCTCTTGAAGTTTATATATTGCAACTGAGGGTATCTTTCATAAGGCTTGAGCTCTCTCCCTAGCACCGCATTAGGCATTGTGTTGAGTCCATGATAATGCCATCGTTCGACAAGCGAATAAACCAAGTAGGACATCATGTAGAACTGAGAGGTTTTCTTCACTTTGATTAATTGCTTGTGGAAGCAATTGTTGATCATTTCTCCCTAATCAAAGGCGGCGTTGCCACACAGAATCTACTCCATAAAGTAAAACATCCATTCCTGGAAGAAGGCCGCAACAGGAAGACCCATCACTCTGCTTAGCAAGGTGATGAGGTTGTGGTAATCCTCGAAGAAATCACTGTGGAAGAGCTCCTACAGGACCTTGCCAGCACTCGCCCACTTATCCTTCAACCAGTATTGATTGATCAATTTTTTGCACCTCATAGGATCTTGTTCCCATAACACCTTGCATTCTTCCATAGTTGGGAAAGCCCGGTGGCGAGCCAAGGGTTGGGACCTAGAGGTCGAAAAGACGGATGGAGTCTGTCGTTTGCAATGGCAAAATTAGAACGGAATCCCGAGGACGGAATTCTAGAGTTTGGAGTCTGGATAACATTTGGGCGTTTAATATTCGTTTAGATTTTATGCTCGACGAAAAGGGGACTGGGGTCCGAGAGTCAGAAAGACGTCTCGGGATGGTCGTTCGAAACAGATAAAGCGACACAGAATCCTGGGCATGGAATTCCAAAGGTTGGGGTCCGGCAATACTTTGGACGCTCGATTTCTCTAATAGGTTTAGAAACAAAAATTGAAGAGCCGGGGTCCGGGGTGTGGAAAGACGGTCGGAGTCCACCGTTGGAACGGCGAAACAGACACGAAAATTCGGAGGCAAAAATCTGAACATCAGAGTCCGAGGTGAGGTTGGTCGTTTGATTTTCCTTCGTAAGTTTTGAGATGGACACCACGCACCTAGGGTCCGAGGTTCGGAAAGACAATCGGGGAAGGTCGTTCAAAATGGCAAAGGCAAAATGGAAACCCAAGGGGGGAAGTCCGGAGGATGGGACCTAGGGCGAGTTTGGTTGTTGTCGCGTTTAAAGTTCAAATTTGCGTTTTGTCTAGACAGTCGCCGAGAGGTCCGGGCCCGAGAGGCGTCGGCGACTGTTCTAAAGAACAAAGGTGATGGGGTTAAGTTTCGAAGGTGGATTCTGACGGTTTCACATGGTGTTTCGTGATTTTAATTGGTGGGTTTTGAGCCAGGGGTACTACACTACCAGTTTTTTGAATTTATTTCACCCTTGCTTGATTTTGACATTTAAATTTCTTGAAAAATGGAAAGCAAGGGCGACAGCAAACCTACCTTCAACTCTTGGAAAAGCTCAATGATGGATTTCGTGAGGAACAGCAAAGTGAGATTTCAGGCGTGGAGGCGAAAGATGCTAGGTGTCGTTGGGCTTTTGAATATTTCACTGTCATGTGAAAATGATAAGCGAAAACATGTTTATATAGCGTTGAACGCCATTAATGTTGCAAGTAAATGCAACGTACGGCGATAGGCGAAGTTGCTGAATTCAAATTTTTCAGAGGGTGGCGGAGAATCTGGAGTCCGGTGGCCAAGAAGACATCGTGCCATGGCCGCTTTAGAATCTGCGAAGAGTTAAGTCGAATGGCAGACAAGAACCCGGGGTCCAAGGTCCGGAAGGACGTCGACCCACGGCCGATTAAAATGGCAACATTCAAACGGAAATCCAAACACGAAAATCTAGAGGTCGGGACCTGGAGTCCAGAGGGATGTTGGACACTGGTCATCCGCAACCGCAATGCTGGAATGGAAACCCAAAGGGGGAAACCCGAGGGTCCGGACCCGAGGGGGGCCACGGACATCAGAGAGGCTGACAAATAAGGGAAACCCAAAAAGGCTTAGGATTTAACATTTTCAAAGGGGCCAAGTTTGGTCAAGCTTAAAATGTGACTTTTGAGAATAGGTTGACCCTTTAGGATGCAAAAATGGGCATGCAAAACAAGGCGAAGAAAAAAGGACCCGGCAAGCAAAAGAGGGAAGAGAGGGTCCCTATTCAGAATGGGGTGTGTGTGCTATAGGCACAACAACTACCAACGCCATCATTTATCATGGTTTTCTTCCACAAGTTTTATCTATGTATGAGGATGAAAACCTAGCAAATAAAGATATAATCGTACAAAGTTTAATAATGTATATAAGAATGTTTGAAAAAATCTTAGAGGAGGTTATAAAAGACTTCCCACAATCTATTGTTACCGCAATTCAATAAAGAAGGGAGAAATCCCTTAAAGAAGAGGAGTATATAAGAAATAAGGCAATCACCGAAGTGGGGATAAATCTTACCACATATCAAAAATAACAATCAATACAAGTCTAAGCCCAAGAACTATGGAAAAATTAGAGAATAGACACCATTATGGGGGGCCAACATGAAGAGATAGCAAAGATATAGGAGGAAACCACTATAATAACACAAAAATAATGGATTACATGCTTGCAAAAGAAAGGGGAAAGCAACAGGCCACACCATCACCCTCTTTGACAAGAAGTCCATCACACGTTTGTGCGGAAGAGAAACAAACACAAGAACAAGCACAAGAAGAGGAGGAGGAAACAGCTACATCAATCTCTCCTAGTCAATCCATCAAGGATTTCTTGGTGTAATAGAAGTAGCTTCATCCAACACCCATTCCTCAATTGATACAACTTCTAATGATAGGGTCACAAGTAAATTTGGCTAACATCTCACCATTACAAAAGCTACAATTGGGAGATAATTTTCACACCAACACGAGGGAAGAAATCCTACAACAACATGTAGATAATGTGAAACAATTGGAAGAAGAAATGTAGACTTCACAAAGCTCCTTTCCAGAGATGCAAAGGGACACCTCCCTTGCCCTATCACAACAGCTCAAAAAACTAGTAGACGACCTCCAAGCAACCTAAAAGCTCAAAAAGACAAAATCAAACAAGAGGCCCAAGAAGAAATTTTGGAAAAGAAAATAGAAGAAGCTACAAAAAATGTGCGGTAGCTCACTCTGAATTAGAAAAAAAAATAAAGTGGAGAGTGGCATCATAAAGGCTAATGTCCTCTATTATTTTTGTCTACAATGGCCTATCCTCACAAAGGAACTCAAGGATTATATAGTACAATTGGAAGGCTGGATAACGCAAGATGCAGCCTCATATGATCATTGAAAGACATGGATGGAGCAATAAGGGCCCAATTAGAGAATACACATACTCAATTGTAGCAACTACAAGAGTAGAGGGAAAGCATAAAGCTACAAGTAAAACAACTAAGAGACATAATCATAATCAACATTTCACACCTATATATAGTATTAGGACAAGCTAGAGAAATTGCACAACAAATATAGATCCCTACAAATCTTGCAAATGTAGAGAATACTCAAATCAACACACAAGGGCACATAAAAGTACTGTAACAAGCTAAAACATAATGGGACACTACAATGGCAAAGTGAAGGTCATCTACATACATATTCTCCCAAAGAAACTGAAGCATTTCTTAAGGACAAGATATAATTTTGAAAGGGGAGATGATGTTGGGAGGGTAAAAGACACAAAGTAGAACCTACCATAACTTACCACCAAGCAAGTGTGGAGCATCTAGCCAACAAGGAAGATAGGTTAAGGGGTGCCCTATAAGGGTCACATCTCTAGAGACTAGGCGACAATATATGTATGTAATAGATGGCAAAATAGGAGATAATAATAGATCAAAGATCATAGAGATATTATAGAGAAATATTATAATGTAAAGTAGAGACAAAGACTTGCTTATGTAATGACTATATGAATATGTGTGTGTGTGGAGTTATAAGGATTTAATGGATATATGTGTTATGGATGACTTTAAGGTGTGTTTATTTTTTGAATGAGCTAGTGTTAGATAATAGTTCCTTACTGCACTTACTCACTTCTACCATTATACCCTCTAGGGTATAATCTAACTACATCAGGGATACTAGGGTAAATATATTTGGACTATAGTTCCTCATTTCCACTGCTAACACTATGCAATATGTTCCTTTTTCTTACTTGGAACCTATTGTTCCCAACCCAATCCTTCCTCTCCTTCTTCATCATGACCATCTCCAGGAGAGACATTTAAATAAGAAATATTATTTAAATATAGGAGAAATATCAAAACTTGCATGTAAGTCTACTTGATAATCATTATCATTGAATTTGTTTGTAACCTTGCATGGACCAATTTTCCTATATTTTAGCTTGTTGCAAGATCCCTTGGGAAAAATATTTCTTAGATAAACCATCACTAAGTCACCTTCATTGAATAATTTGTGTTTTCTACCAACATCAATTATAAATTTTGTACATGTCATTACTCTCTTGTAGTTTTTGCTTCACCTTTGTTTACAATTGGTGAATGTGTTATGAAAATGCTTCCCCATCATCACTAATCATGTCTTCAATTGGTAATTACACCAAGTCTAAAACAACCTTAGGATTCCTACCATTAAAATTGGTGATTTACCTATTGATCTATGTTCTAAAATATTATATGAAAACTTAGCTTGTGATAATGCCAAGTCCCATTGCTTGGGTTTATCACCAACAAAGCATCTCAACAGGTTTCTCAGACTTCAATTTACTAACTTTGTTTTCCCATCCATTTGGGGGTAATAAGCACTATTGAATTGGAGTTTAGTCCCCATCTTCTTCCATAAGGTCCTCCAAAAATGACTCAAAAACTTGGTATCCTTATTAGAGGTAATAGTTTTTGGGACACCGTGTTGTCTAACAACTTCTTTAAAAAATAAATTTACGACTCTAGTTCTTGCATGCAATAAAATGAGCCATTCTAGAGAATTTGTCAACAACCACAAAAATGGAATCATTACCTCGTTGTGGGTTTGGAAGCCTCAACAAAAAATCCATACTCAAATCTATCCATGATCCTTTAGGTACTAGTAATGACATGTAGTACCTTGTATTTTGTGAATGTCCTTTGTCCACTTGACAAATCTTGTATATTGTCACATATCTAGTTATGTCTCTTTTCATATTCGAACAATAATATTTATCTTCCACCAAAATAATGGTCATGTCCTTACCAAAGTGTATAGCCAACCCATTGCTATGAAGCTCTCTTAATATTATATCTCATAGACCCAACTGGAATACATAATTGATTTCCTTTAAAGAGTTAGTCATCCTACATAAAATATTCACCTTGAATGTTCTCCATGCTTCCAACTACTGGGGTCTTCAACTATTCCACAATCTCTCCAAAATCAAAATCAGATTCTTATAGATCTTTGATAACTCATCAAAAAGAAACCACCTCACTTTCCATGGTTATCAATAGTAATGCACATCTCCTTAAATAATCTACAACCTAATTCTATTTTCCTAACTTATGCTTCAAAAACAAAATTGTGACTTTGCAAGGACACCTACTTTGCATGTCTTCTATTCAAATTTTTCTGTGTGCTCAAGTATTTTAAGGCAATATGGTATGTAAATAACATAAATTCCTTGGGTACCAAATAATGCATTTGATGCCTCAATGCTTGCAGAATTACATAAAATTCCACATGGTAAGTTGAGTATTTCTTCCTTGCCTCATTCAACACCCACATGTGAGGCACCACAATCCACTTCAAATACTTTTATCAAAATATGGGAATGCTAAGATGTGGGATTTTGTCACTTTCTTCTTAAAATATTTAAAATTCTACTTAGCTTCCTCTGTCCACATAAATTCCCTTCCTTTGGTGCAATTTTTTATGGATGCTACAATACTATGAAAATTCCTACTCCTTGGATTAGGTCACTCTACAATTTTCTTGATATTTTCTTCATCCATTTTGACATCATCTACATAAATGAAAAGCCCAAAAATACCAAACTCTCTTGCATGAACCTACACTTCTTCAAATTTGTATAAAGCTTTTAATTTCTCAATACATCAAATATGATCCTCAAGTGTTTTAGGTGCTCCTCTTTACTCTTATTGAAAATTATAATATCATCAAAAAAAACTACTAAAAACGTATTAATGTAATGTAATAGCACAATATTCATTGTCTCATGAAGGTGCTAGGTGCATTGGAGAACCTAAACGAAATAACAATACACTCATATAAACCATCCCTTGTCTTGAAGGCTATTTTCCACTCATCCCCTTCTCAAATCCAGATCTGGTGGTAACCATTTCGTAGGTCAATTTTTCTAAAGTGTGTAGCCCTACAAGCACATCCATCATGTCACTCAAGTGAGGTATAGGAAATTGATATTTGTAATATTTACTATTAAATAAACCCAAGATACAATGAAAGATTAGGAAAGAATGAAAGAAAAATAATATGCTAGAATAAACTATATTCTATATAGAAAATGAGAGTATGTGACAAATATACTGGGAGCCATTGCTTTATATAGAGAAAGGAAATGCATGAGGTAACCCAAGATCTCATATAAAGAATGGAGTTCAACTGGAGTTAGTTTGTACAATAAAGCAAGAAAGATTATCTAAGAAATCTTATCCATTAAAGTAAGAAAGCTTATATAAATCTAGAGCAAATAGAGTAAATAGATAATAAACTAATTACTTAAATAAATAAATGAAACTAGATAAAAACATACTAAGTAAGCTTAAGTGAGTGTAAAAAATGAATCTTTTACATTAACAACCCCTTTAAATGCAACTTAGGAGAAAATCCTACAAAAGCTACAAAGATGGGTCTCGACAACAAGGCTTGATCAAGTACCCATGAGTAAAGCGAAAATCCCCTCAGGAAAGAAGAGAAGGAGAAAACCTAGTTGAAAAAAGTCCTCCTATGAGAGGATGAAGGAAGGTTAGGGAACTCCCTCTTAAGTAGTGATGGAATGCACTCGTAAGAGCTCTCAATGATGAGATATTTGCAACCTGCTTTGTTGTTAGACAATAGCGCAAGTCAAGGACCTACTCTTGTATCAACTCTCGAATGAAGTGCATGTGGATCTCAATGTGCTTGGTCCATTGATGATGAACTAAGTTCATAGAGATATGGATCACACTTTGGTTATCACAAAAGATAACAAATGGATGAGAAAGAGTGAAGCAAAACTCTGTCAAGATATTTTAAATCCAAATAACCTCAATAGCTACATTTACAGCCCCCTGTACTCAACCTCAGTCAAAGATAAAGCAATAGCATATTTCTTCTTGATCTACTAACAAATGGGACCAAAACCAAGTTGGAATCTATGGTCAGAAGTGGACTTACAATCATAAATATCACCAACACAATCAAATTCTATGTAACTAACCAAGTCTAGTCCAACACCTGTTGCATAGTGAATCCCATGGTTGTGAGTGCCTTGTATGTAATGAAGGATGCATTTGATTGCTTTCAAATGAATCTCATGAGGCTTCTATATGAAGCAAAAAACTATGCCAACTAAAAATGAAATATTTAGGTGATTGTGAATCAATTAGATGAGGTTTCCTATGAGTTGACGATACAAAGTGGAATCAACAAGTGGAGTGGAACACTTAGACTCAAGCTTGACTCTAGACAGAAAAGGAGTATGTGCATATTTACAATAAACTATGTGAAAGAGAGCAAGTAGATCAAGAGAATACTTATGTTGAGCAAGAGTAACCTTCGAAGAGGACTGTGTGATATCAATCCTAAGAAAGTAATACAATGAGCCTAAGTCTATCATGGAAAACCTAGTATGCAAAGTAGATTTGACACTGTCAATGATAGATGAGGTACACCCAGTAAGAATCAAGTCATCAACATAGAGAACAAGAATCAAGTGAGAGTCATCCTACCAAAAAATGTAGACATTCAGATATGAGTAGAACCTGGTGAACCCAACAAAAAGAAGAAAGGAGTACATTTTGGCATACCAAGCCTTGGGGGCCTATTTGAGTCCATAAAGAGACTTTTGCAATTTGTATACCATAGAATAATCCTAAACAAACCCTAGAGGCTACTCCATATAAATGTATTCCTATAGATCCTTGTGAAGAAAGGAACTCTTCACATCCATCTAATGTACAACCCAACCTTGAGTTGTTGTAATGGTAAGTGTTAATCAAATGGAGTTTATTTTTGTGACGAGGGTAAAGGTTTTAGTGTAGTCAATATTATGTATCTGTGATAAACCTCTTACCACAAGTTGTGCTTTGAAATTCTCAACTGATCCATTTGTTGCATACTTGGTTTGATAGATCTACTTACACTAAATTGGTTTTCTTCCCTTAGGAAGTGGAACAAGATCCCAAGTGTTGTTTTGAATCAAGGAGTTGTACATACCGAACCTTGTTGAAGGACAATGATGGAAATGGACCCACAAGATCGCTATGAATTAGCTCAAGGACTTATGAAGTCATCCAAGCTTTCCCTTTCTCAAAATTATCCTTAGGATGCTTTCCCAATTCACAACCATGACAAACATCATTTGAAAACCTAATTTTTGGAAAACCTGTGACCATATCCTTCATGCTAAGTTGTTGAAGATAGTGGTAGTTGAGATGGACAAACTGCTCATGCCATAGTTTTCTCACTGAATTTGAATGGGTGAGCAATGCAGTGGAAGGTGTATCGATCATAAATTATGAGAAGGCATAAATTTGAGAATGATGATCAACATTTATAATTGCAAGTAGAGCATTATTTGTAAGATCCCTTATGACAATAGAATCTGGAGTGAGTTCAACCTTTCTGCCATTCCCATGATGGGTGATTTAATTTGATAGACATAAAGAAAGTTGGTTGTTAGTTTAGATACACAAAGACCATCTTCAAATGTATCATCCCCTATTTCTATTGAACCCTTCCCAATGACTTCCATCAGAGGGTCATCACCAATGAGGATATGTGGCACTGTACATGATTCTAAGGAAGAAAAATGTTTTATATTGGAACCCATGCAATGAGAAGCACCAAAATCTAAAATCCATTGTTTGGAAGAATCAACTAAGGAAACTAGAGTTGTGGCTTTCCCTTTCCTATATTTTGAAGGAGTGGAAGACTATTTTTCATGGGAGGAAAGTAAACTAATGTTGTTTTTCTTGAGAAGATGAGTAAGTTCAATTTATTTCCCATGGCACTATTGTTCAGTATGACCGGTCTTCTTGCAATACGCACAAGTTGGTCAAGTTATTTCTTATAGGTATTGCCCTTTGATGAAGAGGAATCAAAGTCTTCTTTGGAAGTAAAGGAGGATTGAGCTGACTCTTTTTAAGATTTGTTGTTGGAATGCTTCTATTTCTTAGCAGGTTTATCAAACTTGGGTTTTTCTTTGGGTTGTCCAACAAATAATGATGAAAACTGTGATGAGTTGATGAACCCCATGGAGATTAGCTTGCCTTGTTCATGCATCAACATTTTAGAGAGTGTCAAATGAAGGCATTACATAGTTCCCTCCCATATTCAACTTATGATTATGAAAACTAGAAACAAAAGCGGGCCATATTTAGGACCTAGTTTGTTCATTGCATTAAATATCAACTAGATATCCTTCTCAATGTTACATTCTTTGAGTTATTCTCTGATATTTTACCTTATTAATATAGTTCTAGATGTTATCAAAGCTCTTTGGATCAAGCCTCACAAGTTCATTATCGATTTGATAACTCAAATGTTACATTCTATATATATCAAGCCTAAACTAGGCTTGATTGGATCAAGCCTAGTTTAGTTTTCTCATTGCATTATATATCAATTGGATATCCTTCTCAATGTTACATTATATCAACTAGATATCCTTCTCAATGTTACATTCTTTGAGTTATGTTCTTAGATCTTTTACCTTTTAAATATAGTCCTAGATTGTTAGTGTAGGCTTTTTATTTCCCTTATGTTAGGGGTATTTCTTTTTCCTACACATATTATTTAAGCTTGCTTAGGTTTATTAGGTGTGGTTAATATGAGGACACATGGCGAAATACATCAGCTACATGTGTCACTCTCTCCCCACACATGGGTAGCTGAGTTACACATCCTCTTTTGGCTTGTTGTGCCACCTCTTATAACCACTATTATGTTTTTACCTAAGTAGGTTATAGGGTAGTTGGTTTTCTCGTCCTCTTTTGGCTTTGTGTGCCACCTCCTTTTTGTCTTCACCTAAGGAGGTTATGCCCATGTTTTGTCATTTACTAAGTAGGTGATAACCTCCCACCTTTTATGGGTAATAGGAGTCAATGCACCTCTTGGATGTATTTTCCCTTATTTTTCTATATATTGAGCACTCTCCTCTCACCTTCACTAGTTTGGCTAGTTCAGTAATCGCTCGATGGGAGTGTTGAGAGTATTCTACATTTTCTCTTGCCTTGTCTCTATTTTTCTCTCATTTCAGATTTCTCTTCATTCTGCTATTTTGACCTTCGATATGTTGAGTGAAGTTACATGTGATCTACAACCGACATCAGATCTTGGCTCGGTTCTCGCTTCTCATAGAATCTAACATGGTATTAGAGCCATGTTAATAGCTCATTGTTTTTCTGATTTTTTCAGAGATTTTAACCTAATAGGAAGCTAATATTTTTCCTCAAAAACCAAGTATGCTTTTCTCCTACATCCTTGTATGACCTGGAGAATCAAAACAGTTTAAAAGAAAAATAAGCATATAATTAATATGGTTTACATATATCTGTTCTTGTGAGATCTGGATGATTTATAGCTTTTTGGTAATATTGGGGGTTTTTCAGCATTTCCAGGGAGTCCAGAAGGTTAGAGAAAGTCAAAATTGACTTTGATTTCACCAAAATCAGAGATTGGAAGATACAGTAAAAAAAATCAGTGTTAAAAACTTGATTTTTTTACTGGAGTCGTTTTCATTTTGGCTTTAGAAATTTGGCTTCCACTTGTTTTCAAGAAAAACAATTTATGGGTTTTATTCCCAGCATTTAAAAACCCTCTGGATAGTCTTTACATTTTGTAAAAAATTGATAAATTTTACAGAAATCAAATCAGAAAAAGGCATGAGTCATTTTTCACAAGCTGATTTTGCATTTTTCTTCAAAATTGCATAACTTTTGCCTCGGGTATCAGATTTTCGCAAACGAGCACTTGACAAAAAGCTGGAATCAAGAACTTTCCATCCAAAAAGGTTTGAGTAAAAATTTCTGCCTTTTTCAATCAGATATTTCAAGTTGAATCTGTTGTATTTTTTATCTTCAATAAGTCATATCTTTCACTTTTGTAATCCATTTTTCAAAAACAAAAAAGTGTTAGAAAGATATTGAAGAGTAAGACACATCTACAAGGTTATTTTTTCAGATTTTTATTTGGAAATTAATTTGTACCAAATATTGTAATTTTGGATATTAATAGCCTTAAAAGCCTTGTGATCTAGAAAAGCCTTGTAAAAGCACTAATCATAAAGTGCCAACATTGTAATATCTAGGGGGTGATTTTTGAGACTAGTGGAAAGGGGGGGTGTCTTGTGTGTCTTCTTTCTTTGCACTTTTCCTTCTTCTTTGCAATCTTATTTTCTTCTCTCATGGAAGCATCTACAGTTCTAGTTTTAACTCCATATAATTATTTTGAATGTAAATCTAAGATGATAATATATTTGAAAATACATGGATATCATCATGTAACAATGGGACTTGAAAATGAACCACAAGATGATGTAGAAAAGATTAAATGGTTTAACAAATGTGATGAAGCTTTTGGTACATTGTGTATGTCAATATCTCTAGACCTACTTTTTCATATTGAGTCTACTACAACACCAAATGAAGTGTGGACCACTTTGGAAAAAATCTTTGGTAAGCAAGATGAGTTAAGAGGTCATCAATTGGAGAATGAACTCATAGGGTTAAGTCCTTCAAATTTTGACACCATTTAGGACTTCTTCAAAGAATTCAAAGTTATTAGATTGCAATTGGAACAGTGTGGAATCAAGAGAGATGATAAGTAACTGATCTTGAGTATTATTTCAAAGCTTGGTCCTAGTTATTCTATATTTGTTTCTACATTTTATGCTATAAAATGTGCCCTCGGTTCCACATATAAAATGCCTTCTCTAGATGAGTTTGTTGTAGAACTCACTAGGGAGTAGGACAAATTGGTTCTAATGGGTACAATTAATCCCACTAAGTCACATGCCTTGGCTATTAATCAGGGCACAAAAGAACAAAAAGGGTCTAACAAGGAAGATAAGAAACAAAGGAACTAAGGAGAGAAGAAGAAAGGACAAAAATCTGTTACTTCAAAAGTAGATAATCAGACCTCTTCATCAAAAGGTGAACATTCTAAGAAGGAGAAGGTCAAGTTTTCTTACTATAAGAGGCCCGACCATGATGAACATAAATGTTTAAAGAAATAAATTGACCACCTTTCACATCTTCTAGAAAAGAACAATATCAAGGTGTGTGATTCAATCAAACATAGTTCATCAGAAGGTTCTTCTAAGGACATAAACAAAAGTAAAGGGAAAGGAAAGGGCAAGGCCCTAGTTGCTTTTGCTTTACAACCAAAGTCTTGGATCATTGACTTGGGTTTTTTGCACCCCATGGCCTCATCAAAAGATAATTTTACCTCTTTGGAGCCATGTTTTATGCCTACCATACTTATGGGTGATGACACTCCTGTTGAAGTGCATGGGAGAGGGTCTGTTGATGTGGGTGAAGGGATATTTGAGGATTTCCTTTATGTTCCATCTTTATCAACTAATCTCCTATCTATTTATCAGATCACTCACATTGGTTCTGACAAGCGAGTTGAGTTCACTTCAGATACAGTGGTAATCAATGAAATGCATAATGGGTCTACAATTGTTGTGGGAAAAGAAAATCATCAATCCAAACTATATCAGTTTTCTCATTGTGTTCTTGACTCTCCTTCAATAGTTTTACTCACTCATGCAAATGAGGTGAGTTGTTTATGGCATCAACAGTTTGGCCACTTGAACTATTGTTACTTGCAGCAGCTCAGTCAACATGACATGGTTTGAGGGTTTCCTTCTATTTGATTTTATGATGGAGCTTTCTAAGGATGCATTCTTGGTAAGAATCTTGAGGAGAAATATGATAAAGGAAAAGCATGGAGAGCTACATATCTATTGGAGTTGGTACATAGTGACTTGGAAGGACCATTTCCACAACCATATTTCAATAGGGCTAGCTATGTCTTAACATTTATTGATGAATTTTCTAGATACACTTGGGTCTATTTTCTCAAAAAAAAGTATGAGTTCTTTGAGAATTTTCTAGATTTCAAAGCTTTTGCAGAGAAACAATCTAGGAAGTTCATCAAGATTTTGCGTACAGATAATGGGGGAGAATATGTTAATAATTAGTTTGAATAGTTTTGTGCTTTATAAGGAATCAACATGCAACACATAGTTCCATATAGTCCTCAGTAGAATGGTGTCACAAAACGCAAGAACAAATCCTTGAAGGAGATGGAAAATTGTATGATACACTCCAAATCTTTGGCACCTTGGTACTGAGCAGAGGCCATCAACTATGTGTGTTACATCCAAAATCGAGTTCCTCACAAAGTTGTGAAGGGGGTAACTCCTTTTCAAGCTTGGACTGGTCGGAAACCCATAGTTAAGCACTTTTGTGTGTTTGGTTCTTTTGCATGGGCCCATATTCCAACAAAGAAATGCAAGGATATGGATCCGTAGACAAAGCCTTGCATATTTGTTGGGTATCTAGATGATGTCAAAGGTTATAGGCTTCTCCATCCCACCACTCATGAGTTGTTCATTGAGAGGAGTGTTCATTTTGAGGAGAGCTCTTCTAGTTCTTCTTCCACCACTTATCCATCCACTATCACATTGGAGACATTACATCATGATGACAGTTCTTCAGAGGATCTTAATCCTCCTAATATTGATGAGGAGTCTTCTTCCTCTACTTTAAATGGTGACAGTGATGATGAAGATTCACATTCCTCTTCTAGTCATCATTCAGAGGTTGATGATTCTCCCCTAGATTCTCTAGCCTCAACACCTCTTTGGGCTAGACAGACATTGGAGTCAACAAATAATTGGGTTGGTGATCCATTAGACACAAGAAGAACATGGTCACAGTTTCAGCATGCTCCACATCTCTTCATTACTTTAGCTTCTGATCCACAATCTTTTTGAGAAGCTTTTGGTATTCCCGAGTGGGATGTTGCAATGCAAGAAGAGTTCAATTCCTTAGAGAGGAATCACACATGGGATTCAGTCCCTCTTCCTAAGGGAAGAAAAATTGTTCAATGCAAGTGGATCTATCAAACAAAATTTGTAGAAAATGGGTCAGTTGATAAGCATAAGGCTCAGTTGGTAGCAAAAGGATTCTCCTAGGTTCTCGAGATTGACTACTCTAAAACTTTTGCACCAGTTGCTAAGATGAATGCCATCCAAGTTGTCCTTGTTATAGCTGTAGAACATCATTAAGAAGTTCATCAAATGGATGTAAAGAGTGCCTTTCTTTATGGTGACCTTCAAGAGGAAATCTACATGGATCAGCCATAGGGGTTCGTATAGGATCCTTCACTTGTGTGCAGACTTCATAAGTCTATCTATGGCCTCAAACAGGCTCCTTGAGCTTGGTATGCCAAGATAGGCTCCTTCCTTCTGACAATTGGTTTTAAACGATGTCATTTTGATCCGAACATATACATTTTATAGTAGGATGACACTCTCACATGCCTAGTTCTCTATGTTTGATGACATTGAGCATAGGGAGTCACTTGTCCACCATCAAGGCGGCGAAAACTGCTCTACATGATAGATTTTTGATGTCTAACTTGGGTCTTTTACATTACTTCTTAAGGATTGAGATCACTCAATCATCTTCAGGAATCTTCCTTGGACAACCCAAGTATGCACTTAATATGATCTCCATATTTCACATGGATGACTGTAAGCCTGCACCGACTCCGTTTTTGTCAAGGGTCAAACTTGAGGTTAAGTGTTCTTCACCCTTGGTTGATGGCACTTTGTATAGACAAATTTTTGGGAGTTTCGTCTACTTGACTCGTATGAGACCCGACATTTCATATGTTGTGGGCATGGTCTCTCGATTCATGTAGGAGCCACATGAGTTGCATTAGAAAGTAGCTAAGTGGATCCTTCACTACATTCAAGGTACTCACAATTATGGGATTTAGTATGCAATGGGTATGGATATTGACTTGGTGGGACACACAAATTCAGATTGGGTAGACGATTCTCAAGATCGCAAGTCTACTTTAGGGTATTGCTTCTCATTGTTTCGGTCCAGTTTATTGGTTGAGCAAGAAGTAATTTGCAATTTCTCTTTTATCTACAGAGACTGAGTATCGAGTGGTAGTTAATGCCACCACTAAGGCTATTTGGCTTCAGAATATTCTCATTGAGTTTGGTATTTCAGTTAGAAAGCCTATAGTCATCTTTTGTGATAATTAGAGTGCAATACAAATCTCAAGGAATCTAGTTCATCATCAAAGGATGAAACACATTGAGATTCATATGCACTACATTCAGGAGCTGATTTAGGAAGGCATCATTGATCTTAAGTATTGTTCTGCATCAGAGTAGACTACAAAAATCTTCACCAAACCCTTCACAGAAAGAAATTTCCTTCATCTGCGAGCTTTGCTTGGGGTGCGATAGGTGTCTACTACAGGAGGGGCTTCTTAGTCCTTCATTCTACTCTCTCTATTTAGGGGGCTATTCCTTTTCTAGGGGCCTTCTTCTTATGGGGGGTCTCTATGTACATGGGTACTTAACATCATGGCTTCATTTTTTGAGACCCATCTTTTCACCCACCTAAGCTACGCTTAAGGGGGGTGTTAGTGTAGGTTTTTTATTTTCCTTATGTTAGGGGTATTTATGTTTTCCTACACATATTATTTAATCTTGCTTAGGTTTATTAGGTGTGGTTAATATGAGGAGATGTGGCGAAATACATCAGCTACATGTGTCACTCTCTCCCCACACATGGGTAGTTGAGTTACACATCCTCTTTTGGCTTTTTGTGCCACCTCTCATAACCACTCTTCTATTTTTACTTAGGTAGGTTATAGGGTAGTTGGGTTTCTCACCCTCTTTTGGCTTTATGTGCTACCTCCTTTTTGTCTTCACCTAAGGAAGTTATGCCACATGTTTTTTCATTTACCAATTAGGTGATAACCTCCCGCCTTTTATGGGTAGTAGGAGTTAATGCACCTCTTGGATGTATTTGCCCTTATTTTTCTATATATTGAGCACTCTCCTCTCACCTTCACTAGTTTGGCTAGTTCAGTGATCACTCGGTGGGAGTATTGAGAGTACTCTACATTTTCTATTGCCTTGTCTCTATTTTTCTCTCATTTTAGATTTCTCTTCATTCTGCTATTTTGATCTTCGATCATTTGTTGAGTGAAGTTGCATGTCATCTACGACCGACATCAGATCTTGGCTCGATTCTCGCTTCTCATAGAATCTAACATAGATGTTATCATAGCTCTTTGGATCAAGCCTCATGAGTTTATAATGTATTTGATAACCTCTTACATCATCAGTTTTATCATAGAGTGTCTTTAGTGTGTCCCAAAAATCTTTGGGAGATTTACATGTTTCAAGATGAAATTGTAATTGTAGACACTGAAAATTGGTATAGGCCTGCGAATACCACTTTTGGCATAATTTTCTAGTGTCCATGGTCATGATTAAATAATGTTAATTATTTCCTAAACACATCTTTCTTCTATTAATTAAATAACTTTAATTATTTAATTAATTCATTATGACCCTTATTTAACTCTGATTAATTAAATAAATCATATTTATTTAATTACGTCGCTAATTAATTAATTATCTTTCTGAATTAAATAATTAATTATTTAATTTACCTCTTATCATATCTTGACTATAATTAAATATTATTTTCAAATTATTTAATTACTCAATTAACCTTTTCAGTCAATTAAATAAATTATTTATTTATTTAATTAAATCATTTTAATTTCGAATGTTGAATTAAATTAACATTTAATTCATTATTAATTTTTTCTGTCACATTCTTCTATCATCTAGTTAACTAATTATTCACTCACCATATGACTTGAGGTCTATTTTAATTCGTCAGTTATCTCCGAATTCGATATCTAATCATTTCTGTAAAAAGGACTCTTTGTCACAACCAGCCAATTAACTAGTTCTAACTCATATGCATGAACATATTTATTAATTAAATATCTTTATTTAATTAATTAATTCATGTGTGCATTTGAACAGATCATTCTCCAAGTTCTAATTTTATCCTTTTCATTCAAACTCTAATTCTTCTATTTTCGAAGACTTTCAACTAAAGATTAAATCATTTATTTAATCTTGAACTCCTATTCATTCTATTTTCGAACAGTCTTAACACCAGATTAAATTATTATTCTAATTTAATCAACCTACAAAATTTCCCAACTCGCGTTCTAACTGGCAAAATCTCAATCGCATGACATTCAATAATCTTGATCATTGATCTCTCTTTCGAATCTAAGTTGATCGTTCGAAAACCCAATTTCTATAAATTGGCTAGTCTTTGGCATTATTCCTCCTCCCGAAATCAATACATTTTTTGGAAGAACTTAATCTTTGATATTTTGCTTAGACATTCATCAAGGCTATGCTTGCATACATATTGAAAAACCTGAGGGCAAGAATATCAACACGACAAAATTGAGAAGGACAATCAAGATAATTCGAGGAAATGGATTGATATTCGGTGAGACTGTTATGATTTTTGTTTTATTTACTATTTGATTCATTTGATTCATTCTTTGTTGTTTGATTTAGATTTATGCATGTTAGATTAGATTTAACCATATTACTGTGCAGCATTCATTTTATCTATGTCACATTTGGTGAAGCCGACGTGAAGCACACTTCAACTTTCGTGATTCCATTCTGCTTTTTTTTTTGTTTTGCAGGTATCGTATGACAAACCGCATTTGACTAACAAAATGATGCATATGAGTTCGCAAACCACATCTGATTGACTAAATGATGCATCTAAGTTCATGAACCGCATCTGACAAATACCATGACGCATCTGACAAAATGAACCGCATTCAAGACCTCCCGCAACGCATCTGACTGTCAACATCGCGACGCATCTATGAATTGAAATGATGCATCTGGCTGGTAATAATTTCAAATTTTTTAAATTCTATATTTTTGCATTTTGAAAATTTTCATTTTTGTTTTATTTTTCGCTAATCTTTTGTTTACAGCTATGTTTTAGGAGGATAACATTGTTTTTGCAGGACAAAGCGTAGAAGACTTTGAAAACCAAAACCCCTTCTTTTCTGGAGGATGAATGACAAAGACAACCAATAAACTACTAATCAATTGCATGCAGGACATGTTGTCGAAGACTTTAAATATTTAAAATTAACTTTTATGTTTGGTAGTTAGATAATTGTCATTTGGCTTAAAATTAACTAGTGTTTACTTTGTCTGGTGCGAAAACACATTTTGTAATTACCCTTACGATTCAGTATATCGAAGTATCCTCTCCCCTTGCACATTTGTGTGATCCTAGATGTAAGAGAAACAGTTACTGACTCTGGAACTTGGGCCTGACTTGGTTGGAAAAATTACTCACCCCAAGACAACTCAGACCGGTAACACGCTTTTGCTAGTGACTTCCAACCGGTGTATAAAAGTGGATTTTTGGGGGAAACCCCAAAAATCATGCTCACTGTTCCAGTGAGAAGGGCAGAAATGGTATCTCATCGTACTGGATGGTGCCCCATAAAAATAATTCCCTTACTAAAAACCTTGTTGTAGTTTTTTCCAAAATCCTATCTACATGTGTTTTTGCGAGCCGCAACTATCAAATGAAAAATCACATGTGTCTGTCAATAGATTTAGTTTCATAGAGTTTGTATTCTGAGTCGCATCTACTTACTGAGTCGCATTTGTTTTGTGAGTCATATCTGCTTTATGAGTCGCATTTGTCATAGTATAAACCGCATTTTCCAGAAAAGGTCGCATTTGTCTGTCAACATTTGAGACCTGGTTTGGTCAATTAACCGCATCTGAAAACTGAAACGCATCTATCAAATTCATCAATGCATTTGAAACACGAATAGCAATCGACTGTCAACAAAAAATTTCAAAAAATTTCAAACTCAGTCCGAAAGCAAAACTGTCTTTTTCGTCTTTATTTCTTATGATCAACCTTGGACAGAAACTAGAAAAAATTGCTCAAAACCCTTGCATTATTAGGTGTCATTTATGTCTTAGTTGTAGTCATCATAAGTTGTAAACATTTAGATACCCCATAGGAAGTTGCATATCATAGAATAGAACAACTTTCCATGTCATTGGATACGTTCATGCTCCAATTTGTCATTATCATTGAACCTAGTCACTATTACCCTATTAGTGAATCTTTCCAACTCAACAGTCTAGTTTGGGAAATTCACCTTGTTAGTTGTCTTTGTCCTACAATTAGGTTCCTTGGTAAAGTTAGATCATTGCTTGGATTTATTCCATAGGTGGTAGGTTATACCCATCTTAGAATCATTTATCATCATAATCTACTCAAAAATTTTGCATATTGTCCATCTGTTGTTTGGTGTTTTTGCACGGCAACAACTCAGATAGAATAAAAGTTATCCTATCTCTCTTAAAAGGTTGATATCTATGAACAGAGAGATAACCCCAAGGTATTCACGGGTGTCAAGTTATGATAATGCAGTGAACAAACTCAGTGATAAAATGTGAATATGCTGGTAATCACAAGGAGTCTTACGTACAAATGTTGGAAGCTCTAAACTCATCAGAGTATAGGATATAGTGATGCTCAAATTTCTAGTTCTAACTATTCAATAAAAGAAACAGTAAAAGATGAGGGTTTCAAAAGTTCTAATTGTTATCACTACTTCTAAGATTAACCATGCAAATGATGAAATACCTGGAATGGACCAATCCCTTAAACTAGTTTATGGTCGACTCGGGCTATACCTGCAATCTTGCAGAGAACAATGCAATCTTCTAAGGTGTTAAATATTTTTAGGCTATAGGTGTTCATTCACTAAGACTGGATGAATATATACAGTTGAACTAAGCACATGAATATGAGGCACAGGTTGACCTTGCACAGCATTCCCACAATCAAGAATTTTCCCAAAGTATGAACCAGGGAGTGCTACAACACTCCAAGCATTAAACCACAAACATCACTAACTAAATCTAAGATGTATTCAAACATTTTCAAGCGATTTTGAAAGATAAAACAAGAAACATGCAAGATTATTCAATGCAAACAAGGCACCAGTCACTACACAATGTTTGCACTTTGTATTAAATCATCATATTAACAACATTTCTAGTTTGTTACAGCACTTGCTTGAAATGTAAAAACTAACTCCTAATCTTCTAACATGCTACTCTACTGTTAAATCTACTACTTAAACTTGATTGGTAACCAACTTAACCAGCTTGGCCAATTATTCCAACCCTTACAAATGAGGTAGAGTGCCATACTTATAGAAAAACAGGCCCACGTGGAACAAAGCTAGGGTTACAAGAGAGTTAGCCACCAACCAGATCAGCCCTGATAGTCAGCAATGAATGCAGCAAGGACCCCATCAGATCAACCTAGGATCGCATGCAACCAAGGAGACGAATCCTCAAGCCACGCCCAGCAATAAATGAACACCTGCGTGAATAGCAGTGCGCATGAGCACCAGGAGGAACACGAGCCACCAATCAAACCCGGGCAGGGCAAATGAACGGCTCGAGTCAAATAAAACCAGGTTGAGCCACCAACCAGATATGCACATCATTAATGAGCATCAAACGCACCAACCTTGCATGTAGGAGTGGGTCTCGTGACAGTAGCCGCAAAGTGTACCTGACTGCACCCGCAAATCATGCCTGAATCTTCAAAGTACATCCTGCAAATACCAGCTCGATCCAACCTGCATTCAAACAAGACACCATTAATTCCAAATACACCATCATAATTCAAGAAGGTCCAAAACAATTCCTAGGGCAAGAGAATCATGCAAAAAACCCAAGTGGAGTCGGAAGCAAAACTAGGTGGAGGTGGAGCCACAAGCAGAATAGGAATAGAGAGCCAAGATAGGCGGAGGCAGAGACAGAGAGGGAAAGGAAGGGGAATGGGCAAAAAAAACCCCACCCCTGCGGAAGTGGAGGCGAAACGAGAATGGGGAAGGAAACCAAAGGGAAACTAGGTAGAGGCGGAAGCAAAACCCACCCTGACAGAAGTGGAGGCGGAACATGAATGGGGAAGGAAACCAAACGGAAAACCAGGCAGAGGCAAAAGAAAAACCCACCTCAATGGAAGCAGAGGCAGAACGGCAATGGGGAAGGAAACCAAAGGGAAACCAAGCAGAGGCGGAAGCAAAACCCACCCCGGTGGAAGCGGAGGCGGAATGAGAACGGGGAAGGAAACACGAACTTTTCCAAGTTCAAGGCCAAATTCCATCCCAGTTCCGGCCCCGACAAAATGACAATAGAGGAAAACCGGAGAAAAGCCAAGGGTGAAGAACCAACTCGGAGGCTGAAGACAAATGAGACAACAAAAAATGAGAATGCGGGAAGCGAAGGCGGAATGGGAAAGGGAAAGGAAACATGAACTTGGGAAAAGTTCAAAGTTCGAATCCATCCCAGTTCTGCCTCTGACAAGCGAAGGAAAAACGAAGCGAAGAAAAGACAAAGGGAGGAAAGCAACCCTTGAGGACAAAAATGAATAAATGCAGAAGAAAACAAGGGAATGAGAAGCAGAGCCGGAATGGGAATGGGAACAGAACTAGGAACTTAGCCAAAGTTCAAAGTTAAGTTCCATCCCTTTTCCACCTCTGGCATAACAAAGGAAACAAGGAAAACAAGGGAAAGCCAAGGGAGAAAACCAACCCTTAGGATCCAAACAAAACAACAAGGGAGAAAACAGAAGGAAAAAGAAGACCACCCCATAGAGGACATCCACAAGATCTTAAAACCACCAGGAACCCATCACTAAGGCAGCCATAACCAAGGCAAGCGCAAAAGACCAAAACCCTAAGATTTTCAAAGATAAGCACAAAGAGGGGGGGCAAGCCACAAGAATGGGCCAAAAGACCAAGCCACAAGAGGGTCCCCACTTTCAGAGGGGCATGTGTGCAAAACTGCACAACACCATCCTAGCA
Source organism: Sequoiadendron giganteum (assembly GCA_007115665.2). Lineage (NCBI taxonomy): Eukaryota > Viridiplantae > Streptophyta > Pinopsida > Cupressales > Cupressaceae > Sequoiadendron > Sequoiadendron giganteum. The sequence goes on along the minus strand of CM021103.1, from coordinate 27,045,074 downwards.
TACGTCATCCTAGTATACATCATTTTAGAAATCCTTAATTTTTAGTGACATCCTTTATATTCAGAAAATCCCAAAAACATAGAAATAGGACATCATTGTTTAGACATAGTTTGTATTACCTCATTCTGAGAAATTTTTCATGGTTGAAACAAGGTCTAAGAAGAAACATAGAGCAATGTTGGACCCTAACAAATTTTTCAATCCTTTCGGAAACCAACTATCAGGGAAAGAGAGACCACAAAAAAATTTGCTTGAAAAACACGTCACTAGAGACACACATGGACAATTTTTTGTTGAAGACATAGACGCCATTGTACAAGATCCTGAGTTTGCATCCTTTATGGATGATTGTTTGGAAAATGATCCCCAACGATATCTAGCAAAGTTGCTAGTAGAAGGTGCCACACTACCACCAGAATTTGATGTTCACACTTTGAAAACAACATCTACTCAACCAATGCAAACCGTATTGTCAAGTGTCTCTATTCCTCAAATTACCGCAACAATACCAACTGGCATACCTACTCAAACATCATCAATTGTAAACACAAACCCATTCAACATAACACAAGGTTTACAATTCACTATGAGAACATCTTCATCAAACCCCTTTGGCACTAACACTACTGGTAAAATTTCCCAAGTTGGCATGAACACAACTATACCAAATCAGAACATTCCGACAAGAAATATTCCTATACCAAATCAAAACATTCCGATAGGAAATATTCCTATACCAAATCAAAACATTCCAACAAGAAATATTCCCATACCAAATCAGAACATTCCAACAGGAAACATTCCGATAGGAAACATTCCGACATGAAACATTATGACAGGAAACATTCTGATAGGAAACATTCCTATACCAAATCAGAACATTTCAACAGGAAATATTCCTATACCAAATCAAAATATTCTAATAGGATATATCCCTACACAGAATCAAAACATTCAAAAAGGATATATACCCTCACCAAATCACAATCCGTCACAGAACATAGCATTTCAGGACACCTACTTTGATCCTAACAATGCAAACAACATTTCCTTGACACAAGTAGATGTTCTCCAAAATCAAATGCAAATCCTTCAACAACAGATGGACAAAATGTCTATGTCAGGCAAAAGAACTATCTTAGCGCAAGATTTATGTCCATGTCCTTTTGACAAGGCGCTATACATCACACCCTTCCCACACAGATACATTATACCAAATATTCCTAAGTATAATGGGAGGAGGAATCCTTTAGAACACATTAGAGAATTCTATACAACATGCATGGACAGATCATATGACCCCACATACTTGATGAGACTATTTATGCGAACCCTTGTCGGGATAGCACTGGAATGGTTCTCTAAACTACCATATGGCATACGATCATGGGGTGAATTAGCTGAGAAGTTTGTCAAACACTTTGCCTTCAACATAAACAATGAAATAACAATAGCTACCTTGTGTCACACCACACAAGAAGAAGGTGAAACTTTCACCACTTTCTTCCAGAGATGGAGAAGTTTAGCTAGTAGATGTCCATTTGAGATACTAGAAGGAAAAAAAAAGTCATGATATTCCTTGAAAATATTCATCCAAAACTGAGAAATGACTTAAGAGTACATTGTTGTACCTCTTTCCTAGACTTGGTGCAAAAGGGTATTATCCTTGAAAAAGGCCTTATTGACAAAGGAGAAATTAAAGTACCAAGTAGAAATATAGTTGTTCAACATCAAAATGCTCCCAACGATAGAAACAAGTTCTGGTCTAGAAATAAAAATGTTACAAATGACGGTATTGTTGATGCTAAGACCCTACATGCGGGACCTATCATCACACTTAGAGGTTATGACCCCAATCACGACATGACGAGTAACCCAGATCAAACAGAAAATTTTGTCCAAAATTCACAACAACGACGACCATAGAGGAGATTTCCTAAATGTGAGTTTACACCCTTAGGGCAACCAATTAAGACAATTTTCAAAGAGTTGATTAAACATGATCTCCTAAAACCTCTGGAACAAAAATAGTATGATCCTAGACAGTTTAAACCCTCATGGTGGGATGATAACACCTATTGTGAATACCATCAAATAAAGGGACATAACCTACAACAATGTCGACAATTGAAAAACATCATACAAGATTTTGTTGAAGACGGAACTATAGAGGTCAATGGGTAGAAACATACCAAGAACAATGATCACAAGGTCTTCACAAATCCATTACATGACCATGGGAAAGGAAAGGCCTCGAGTTTGGGAACTAAGAATAATACCTCAGCCAATTATAACAGTGCTAAGTATGATTATAAACTAGGTACGATCATAAATCACCTCCAAGCTGCAAATAAAAATATCCATACCATCACCATTAAGAAGTGTCTTGAATGTGTTGTAAATAAATGCATAACTAAGATAACCCTTCCAAGTCCTTCTTCGGGGCCCCCTACATGTTGTGCCTATTGCACACACGCACCGTTCGGAATAGGGACTCTCTCTTCCCTCTTTTTTTGATTGTCGGGTCCTTTTGGCTTCACCCCGTTTTCCATGTCCATTTTTGTGCCCTAATAGGTCAACTCACCCTTCAAAGTCACATACTAAGTTTGACCAAACTCGACCCCTTTAAAAATGCTAAATCTAAGGTCAGTTCGGGTTTTCCTTATCAGAATGCCCTTCAAACATCTGTGGCCCCTTCCAAGTCCGGACCCTCGGGTTTCCTTCTCCAGATTTCTATTTTGGGTTTGCTGTTGTTGGCGTCCAGCACCCAGCGTCTTTCCGGATCCCGAACCCCGGATCTCATATTTTTGCGTCCGAAATTTCGCTTGAACTTCGTCGTTCCTCATGGCCACAGCTGGACATCTTTTCGGCCACCAGACTCCGAGTCGCCCGCCATCGCCTGTGAGATTTGAACTCACCAACCTCCCGGAACGCCGTATGAAGCATTAATTTGTGGTATTAATGACATTTTTGGCTATAAAATCATATTTTCCAGCTGTCATTTTCACGCGACCAAGTGACAGCAATTTGTAGAGCTCCCTGCATCCAGCATTCTCCGCCCCCACACCCGAGCTCTCGCTCGACCCTTTTTCCCGCGCGTTCAACACTAGCTTCTTCGAAATCTTGAGGTATGTTAGACGTCCACGTGCTTCATCGTCTTTTTTGTCAAATTTCGAGTTTTAAACAAAGTAAAAATGTGAGATAGGGTTAGAATCTGGTAGATAAGTACCCTCCCATAAAAACCCATCTTTTAAAAACCCCGAGAAATCACTTGAAATCCTCAAAATTCAACATTGAAGCTTAACCTTGTCGTTGTTGTTCTTCGGAACACTCGTTGGCATCTCCCGGGCCTAGACATTCCCACGGTTGTCCACTTAAACTTAAACTCCAAAAAATTCATGTGGCCAAGCTTGTCCCGGATCCCGGCCTCTGGATTTCCCCTCACGGGTTTCCGTTGTGCCCCTGTCATTCTAAATGCCTATCCTGAGCATTTTTCCGACCCTCGAACCCCGGCCACACGAAGTCCGTGTCAAACTTGCATAAAATCAAAAATCGGCAAAGAAGCAAATTGTCCTCGGCATCCGACCCTCGGAGTTCCATTTGCAGAATTTTGGGTTAACTTTGCCATTCTGACAGCCTGTCTGGAGCGTCCTTCCGGACCTCGGACCCCAACCACTTGAAGTCTAATTCTAAACTAAGGGACAAACTAAAAATACAAAGTGTGTCTGAACCTTGACCTCCGAAATGTCATCCTCAGAATTTCGTGCCACTTTTGTTGTTTACACGACCGTCTCAGGATGTCTTTCTGAGTCCCAAACCCTGGTCTCCATTTCGCCTTATGAAAAATCCGAATGAGGAACCTGAACCCAAAGTATATTCGAACCCCGGTCCTCAGAATTCTACTTCCAGAATTCCATTCCACTGGCACCCTTTTGCACGGCGAATTCAAAACGACTTTCCGACCTCCGGGTCCCGACCCGTTGGTGACCGCCTGGTTTTCCAACTCCTAAAAATGTCTCCAGGGATTGTCTTCCGGAATTCCCCTCCTGGATTGCCTCTTGCATTTCGTCATCCTAGACGGCTGACCCATAACTGCTTCCCGATGACGGTGGTTCGAGCTCCAGATTTCGACGCTCGGAGTTTTGTCTCCCCTGCATCGTTTCTAGCGGTCGTCCTGCAGCTAATACCCAAACTCCTAAATGAAGGATCAAATGACCTCCAAATCCAAAATGGATTTCGACCCACTTGCTAAAATTAGGTCTTCCTTCACACCAACCCTCAATTGAGCAAATCCAATGTCGAGAAACACCTTTGGGAGTTTCATACCTAATTTTCGCTTCCAAACGGCCTTCTGCCAAGGGAACTTCAGCCTTGGGAACCTGGGTTGCCTGCTTTGCTTTCTAAAGGATGTTTTGTCAAATATTATACGGTTATCAAATGTGAATAAGGATTGCGGAGCTAACCTTGATGTGCACGGACTTGTCCGGGGCTTTTTTTTCATATTTAATGTTACTGATTCATGTCTTTTGTGCATGATTTATGGAATTCGACGCATAAACTTCTAGTGCCTCCAAGGAGAAGGGGAAAGGAATAGCCAAGGCACCCCAAGGCAAGGAGGATAAGGATCAGATGAAGTACAAGTTTCAAGGGGTCCCCTTACAATCCAGAGTCACCACTCTATGGAGGGATGTCATGGATACAAATATCGGTTAGGTCGATGTTGATGAATTTACACAGAGAATTAGGGTGAATCCCAAGATAGAAAATGTGAAGTTGATAAGGAGCAACGGAATCGCCAAAGTTGCAGGCTTCCCGCCAGCCTTGGTGGCCCCAGAATTGGTAATGGTGTGCATGGAGGCATACCAACCTAAGATCCGAACTATAGTGGACTAGGATGGGAATATCCTTGCGGATATGTCCCCATCGGGTATAACGGCGACTTTCCACATTCCCACCTTTAAGAGCATGGAGACCCTCACCATGGAAGAATGCAAGGAACTGTGGGAGCAGGATCCGCTAAAGTGTAAGAAACTAATCAATCAGTATTGGTTGAAGGACAAGTGGGGTAGTGCCGGCAAGCTCCCTCAGGAGCTTTTTCGTAGTGATTTATTCAAGGATTACCACGACCTCGTGACCTTGCTAACACGAGTGATGGGTCTTCCTGCTACGGCCTTCTTCCAAGAATGGATGTTCTACTTTATGGAGCAAATTCTTCGCGTTGATGGTATTGCCTTCTATTGGGGGGAGATAATCAATGACTGCTTCCATGAATAGTTTACAACTGTGAAGAAGACCTCCAAGTTCTACATGGCATCCTACCTAGTATACTCCCTCACTGATCGACGACACTATCATGGATTAACGGCGGTACCCAGTGAGGCATTGGGGGTAGAGCTCAAGACTTATGATAAATACCCTCAACTGCAGTACCAAAACTTCAAAAAGGATTATTGCGGGGTGAATGATGCATTCATCGCCCACATCATTTGATCTCTAGGAGGCGAATTTCAGAGAAGAGTTTCCCACAATGCCAGAGCCCTCCTCAGGCAATACGCCTTCCTATACATTCAATTTCCAAGGTTTGCTTACATCCGTGCCCAGGGCTTCATAGAAAGACCAAACAAGCTGCCCCAGTACCCCAACAACCGAATCATACTATTAGAGCTGACTTGGAAACTATGACACATCCATAATATCTTGAGCAACAAGCATCTAGCAGGTACACCTTACCCCATTGGGCTCAGCCAAGGGATGTACAAGATTCATACCTCCTAGTGTGCGGGGTACTCAGAAAGGGAGTTGGTCGAGTACCACTTAAGGCAATATACAGCTCGGCCTCGAATGGACCCATACAGACATATCAGAAAGGCATTGGGATGGGAGTATGCCCACCTCCACAATGTCGAAGATTTTTGGGCCAATTGTAAAGATGATCTTGAAGTACGACTGCGGCACTACATGCTCATGACCGCTCTTTACATGCGGAGAATAAGTTTGTGCCTAGTTCCTGACTAGCTTCAAGAGGATGAGGACACGGTGATCGATCTAGGATATGATGCAATCACCAATTTTTCACTGCCTACGATCGACTGGAGTGAGCAAGAGCTTGATGACATCGACATACTCACTAAACCCGTTGAGGTTCGAATGAGGGTATGGATCGACCAATAGGTAGCCCGATTGAAACAGCAAGGAGTCGCCTTAATGTTTAAGGGACTAGAACATGAACCAAGTGGCTCTGATGGTGGAGTGGTTGCCACTACAACTAGGGAAACATCCAAAACCCCACCAATAGTCAAAACCAAGAAGAGAAAAGAAGCCAGTGAGCAGCTGCCCAAACCCAAGGTTTATGCTCGAAAGGCATCAGAGGGCGAGCTACCAAAGAAACAAAGGGAAATAATTGGGGCCATGGAGATGACTTTAATACCCAAAGGTTCACTCCTCGGGCAAGGAGGAGAAGGATCTGACCCGCCAAGGTCTCCATTTGCCACAATTACTATTGCAGTTGCCACCGTCCCGCTTGCTTCGCTTGTCGTTTCTACTTCCTCCCCACCTACGGTGGACATCTTTGTCCACCTTGCTTCCACCTCTCCAATCATGTAGATTATTCCCATGGATTCATCCTCTGCCATGACCTTTCTGGTCTCCTCTTCCTTTATGTCTCCTTCTCTTCCCTCCATTTTTGCTGCTACGATGCCTGCCCTTAGCCTCCAAGAATCCTTTATGAAGTACATGCAAAATGTGTCATCCGAGCTTTCAGGGATGCTTACTAATCTCATGGTGCAAGCTACAATAGCTTAGGATATGGCCCACGCTCTAGCTCTCCCTCCACCTTCTGAACCACCAAGAATGGAGGCAACAATGCAGATATCTGATGAACTTGAGCAACGATAGCTAGAGGCTGCAGAGAGGCCAGAAGATGAAGAATTTGAGTACCATGAGCACCCACTGTTCGAACACCGGGAGATAGATGAGGTGGCCTATGAGTCCTCTAATGAGAGCAGCGAGGAGCTGGATGCTGAACTGATCAAGGAAATGAATGACCCCAAACTCAATGTAGAGTGGGGCAAGCAGCTTAAGGAGATTGAAGATAAGGAAGCCAAGGATCAGCTTGCACATGAGGAGGAAATTGTTGCTCTAGAGATGGAAGGCAGCAGGTCTCCAACTAAGGGGCATGGCCAAACCCTAGAACATGATGAGGAGGCATCCCTCCATGAAGACGAGCAAGAAGAGAAGCCCGACGAACATGAGCGCGGCCAAAATAAAGAAGAAAAGGATGTTGAAATGGAGGATCCCTCCAACGAGCGGTTGCGTACCAAGTCTCCCACTAAGTATATAGCACTCGAACAGGACTCTGATGAGGAGAAGAAGGATGTGGGAACTGAGAAGAATGCTCTTGTTTTCAGAGTCATTGAACTTGAGAAGGAGGACAACAAGAATCAAGGTGAATTACCCAAGGAAGAGCCCCAAGTACCCGATTGGCTGGAGAGGCAGTTGAAGCAAAAGACTCCCACCTTAAAGGATCCTAAGGCAAGGTTGGAAGCCATACTAGTTAGAGCATAGATAAGCACCAAGAAAGAGAAAAAGCCAAAGATCAGATCAAAGGTGACCATGGATGCCTCAAGATCTAGGGCGATACAAATAGCGATGCCAGTAGTTGGAGAACAAGGAATAACTTATAACGTCTCCACCATCGACTTGGGGGTGGCCACAAGGGAGCAAAAGGTCGATCACCTCCAAGAATTAGTCGCTATGGTGGTGCATCTTATCCAATGGGATAAGGTCTCTAAGGAAGAGCTCAAAGCACAAGTGGTCGATCTAACAACCTATATTTAGTAGTGGTCATCCCCAGATGAGCAACCCACGATGTCATCAACCCCGCCTCAGTTGCTATCTCAAGAGAAGATCAATAAATTGGAGAAGAGAAGGAACTTGGATAAGACTACGGAAAATTGGTTCCAGTAGGTCTTAGACATGGGAAACACAAGTATCAAGTTGGATATCCAGACAACAAATAAGTTCTTGGAGGTATAAAGAACCCTTGAGGGTACGAGGCAAGTCTGCGAGGAGTTCCCAAGAAAGTACAGAGTAGCCTACCCAAAAATTGAGGCTATACTCGCATTGCCAAGCGAGGTTTGGGAGAAGAACCTTGCCCTCAAGGATGATGACCACTGGCTAGTGGATGTATGGAAGTAGGACTTTGACCATCGAAAAGGAAAGCTGGAGCAGATTCTAGAATGGGTCGTTCTGGATATTGAATGGCCCGGGGAGACCAGGGAAGAGTGCGCTCAGTACCTCAAGCTAATGACGGGGTACGAGCTACCCGCTATCGAAATTAATCTAGAGAACATAAAGCCCCACTTCTTAAGGAACATGGAAGATGGGATGTCAACTGAGATCACCACAGACTTCATGAGTTTTGCTGCCCAAGCCTTCACACAGTCAGAACTTTTCAGGGATAATGCTGCCAAGTATGATGGCGACTGGAAGAAGCTCATCAACAACTCCCAAGAATGGAGCTATCAAATTTTGTGATCTAATATCATGGAGTTGGAATAGTTCCAACCACTAATCTTGAGCTTTATGGAGTACGTAGCGTTGAAGAAGTGCGAAAGCAACCCAATCATCGATGAAGAATTCCTCAAAGAATAGCTACAGCAAAGGGTAAATAGCTACAAGACGAAATTGCTACAGTGTTATCACTAGATGACGAAATTGGCAAAAGACAAGAAATGTTTTATAAATGAAATATATTTGGGGGTAGGTGAAACCCTAGTGTAAAGTGAATCTTGGCCACACAATAGAATCAAATCTTGGCCACTCATTTTGCTTTTTGAAAACTATAAATAGGGCTCTCCTCCTCTCATTTTAAGAGAGTTGAGTTGTTGTAACGGCATGCTATAGAAATTATAATAAAAAATACAGTCATTTCCTGGTGTATTTTTTGCGTTTCTCTACATGTTTCATGATTCTCCTCCCCTTAGTTAAAACTTTACTTCAAAGTACTTTGTTGTTCTGATTTCCTTTAGTTAGTTGTAGTGGATTTAGTATGTTGTCTTTGGTTTTGAAGATTTTTGTTGTGTGTATGCTTTCCTTGTCCATACTTTTGGTCATTTGCTACTGGTAAATGACTGTGTAAAGTTAGCCTAGACTTTAATTTCATAGTTGCTAATTAAACTGTCTTTGTTCACATTTACATGGCGAATGAATGATGAATATCTGCAGTCCTTAGAAGATAGCATAGATTTCATGACATTGTGAGAATTCAGATTAAGTGAAATTTTGTTTAAGGAAACTTTCCATAGCAGGAACCTCCATGATCATTATACATCAATAGTTGCAGGTCTAGGAACCATCCTTCTTCCTCACCCTTTTTTCCTTCTTTCTTTAGAAACAATTTGTGTTAAGGTTCATTGCACATTGTAAAGCCAAATCTAACAAAACAATGGAGTCCAAGACTGTTGTCTGAGCCTACAATGAAGTGCAGTAATTTCATATTCGAAGAACTCCATTCATTGACCCAATTCTCCTACAGCTTTAAACCACGTAAGATCACCTTGTGATTCCAGCAAAATCACATCAAACAATTGATATATTCCAAGCATCGTCATAACTTGACATTCGAGAGACCTTGGGATAGTGTTTTGTATTTTGATTGTGGAAGATTGTCTTTCAAGAGAGGTAATGTACCTATGCATTACCTGTGTTGTGAAGTGAATAAAAACACCACCAACACTACACAGTATTCCAAGTCTAAGTATAATTTTCTTGATCAATTGAGCAAGACCCCAACACAGATATCCATCTTGGAACTATTGAATTTATCACCAGATCATTGAGCCATTCACGACAAAGCCTTACAAAGTACAACTGTCCCTACCAACTTAGATGTCAATCATTTTGAAGAAAGGGTAGGATACTTAACCAATTCCCATCATGCCACATTTTCTCAACAGGATTATTCAACTGAGAAGACCGATCATAATGACCCATTACACCTCGAAGTCCTAGTTCAACAAACCAAAGTCAGACGAGTCTTGGTAGATGGAGGAGCAGGTTTGAACCTTTGTACCCTGAAATTGGTTAAGGAATTAGGATTCTCAGAAGCATGTGTGGACACCACTAAGATTATAGTCATTAAGGCTTACGATGATGAGGAAATATCATCCAAAGGAGTTGTTATGCTCCCTATCAAGATTGGCCCTATAGTTATGGACACTAGCTTCCAAGTCTTGGATCTCACCCTTCCATATAACCTTTTGTTAGGTAGACCTTGGATACATGCAATGAAATTCGTACCTTCCACATATCACCAGTGTCTTAAATTCCCATATAATGGCACCAAGATCACGATTGATGGTGATCTAGATCCTTTTCAATATTGCACAATCCTACAAGAAATTTCACAACGACAGGTTCCAGTTAATCAAGAAGCTTCATCATCTACTTTATCCCTGTACATTGATCCATCAACTCTTACCAAGTCCATTTCATCACAGCCACCATCATCCACTCCTAAGGTCGAGATCCAAGACAAGGGTTGTGGAGAATATCACCTGAAGGAAACCTATTATGTCAGTCAGTTGGTTCCACCTAAGACATATGGTTTACCCACAATAGATAGGATACAATCAGTAGTCGCATTTCATGTTCCTCCTACAATTACATTGACAAAATGGGGAGAGTTAAGTGAAGAAGTTGTGGACCAAGATGATATTACCTCTTGGTTGTACCAGGAAGACAATGAATACCCCTCACTATCTATTCAAATAGCTAAGGATCAATGTGGAAAAGGCTTTATGATAATGCAAATCAAAGGCTATGATGGACATAGTGGGTTAGGACTACATCAAAATGGAAGGACTGAACCGATCATTATCTCACCATGACCAAAAGGCCTAGGGCTAAGGTTTCAACTGCTTAGAATTGACTTTTCTAGTACTTCGTCACCATTTCAAGAGGAAGTAAGTGCTTATGAAGACATCGAGATATCTCACAAACCACTTGACCTAGTTTATGATGAATCCCCTGACTCAAGTGACTATGAATGGGATTCCCTTTCCTCTACCAGCACCATGAACCTAGATAAGTTATTTGGGGAGCTTGACAGAATGATAAAACCTGTACCAAATCCATCTAGCCCCCATCATAAAAAGCCCTTGTCCAAAGAAGAATGGCTTAAACATTATTATTGGGAAACCCTTGATCCTGCATCTTGGGCACCTAACAAACCATCTTCTGATGACCTAGCCCTTATAGTGGTCCCACATTAGAGTTTACCTACCCATAGGAAAAAGAACAAAAAGGAGTTAGTCCAAAACTTCTATGACCATGTTAACCACTCTATATTCACCTTGTCAGCCTCCACATTTGATAACTCCGATGATGACATGCCCCTCGTATATCCCCAACTTATCGACTAGGATCAACAAGGTACCACCATCTTAGACATATTCGAGTACGACGAAGCAATAACTGAGTTCATGGGACTTCGAGAAGGCATACCAAGAGGGGATCATAAAGTTGGCTTTACCATAGACTTGGATGACAAAGCAAATTTTGGAGAGTCTATTTACACTTCTAGTCGCAAAAGTGAAAATAAAAAGAAAAACAATGAAAATGAGCAAAATGACAAGTCCCTAGGTGAAAACCAAAAAACGCGTTTGGACGAAGAAATACTAAAAATAAAGGACGTATCCGAGGGTGAAAACCTCTCTGAGGCACCCAAGGATGGAGGTTTGAACATTCTCCCCATTGCTCAAGAAAAGTCACCAATGTTAGTAGAAGAGTTTGTTGAGGTCAACATAAACACAGAAGAAAACCCTTGGGTAATATACTTTGCAGCCTCTTTGATAGAGACAAAACAACAAGATTTTTGAGAATTCTTCACAAAGAGATAGATAAACTTTGCATGGTCATATGCTGACATGCCTGGGATGGATCCAAATCTAATATTGCACCATCTACCATTATAGCCAGGTATTAAGCCCATCAAACAGAAGCTAAGGAAGATGCATCCACAAATTGCTCTACTAGTCAAAGCAGAACTTAAGAAACTATTGGATGTCAGATTCATAAGATCCATAGACTATGCAGACTGGATTTCAAATCTTGTGCCAGTGACTAAACCAACTGGGGGCATCCGCATTTGTACAGACTTTAGAGATATCAACAAGGTGTGCCCTAAGGATGACTTCCCTTTGCCAAACATTGACATGATAGTGGACCTAACAACAGGATATGACATGTTATCCCTCATGGATGGTTTCTCTGGGTATAACCAAATCAAAATCAAAGTTGAATACCAACACAAGACAACTTTCACATGTCCATGGGGAACATACTGCTGGAATGTTATGCCTTTTGGGCTCAAAAACGTAGGAGCTATGTATCAACGTGCAATGACGACTATATTCCATGACTTTGTACATACTCTCATGGAAGACTATGTCAACAACATAATAGCTAAATCAGTAACAAGGGCAGATCATTTGAAAGTTCTAGAAAAGATATTCCAAAGGCTAGAAAACTACAAAGTCAAACTAAATCCAAAGAAATGTGTCTTTGGAGTGAAATCAGGGAAACTTCTAGGATATATCATTTCTAGAAGAGGCATTGCAGTAGACCCAAAGAAAGGTAAAAGCTATCATAGAAATGCCTCCTCTAGCTAGCATTGATCAACTAAGAACACTACAGGGAAGATTATAGTTCATCAGGCACTTCATAGTACAACTAGCAGACAAAGTACATCCATTCCAACATTTGCTCAAGAAAGGAGTACCATTTGTATGGACACCTAAATGTCATGAAGCTTTCCAATAGATCAAGGATTATCTGCTTGCTCCACCTATGCTAATGCCACCTACAAATGACAAACCTTTGATACTTTACATTTCAGCAACTCAATCAGCATTAGGAGCCCTTCTCACACAAAATGATGATCAAGGTCATGAAAGGGAAGTGTACTACATCAATCATACCTTGCTGGGATATGAACTAAACTACAGTAACATAGAACATTCCTATCTTGCAGTAGTCATTGCTACTCAAAAAATTTGGCACTATATGCTAAACCGCCAAACCATGTTGGTCGTAAAGATTTATCCTCTCAAATATCTCCTAAGTAAAGCAACATTAACAGGTCGATTGGCTAAATGGGTGATGATACTTAGTGAATATGACATCTAATATGTGGAGAGGAAAGCTATAAAAGGACAAGTAATTGCAGATCAGTTAGTTGATGCACCCATGAAGGCAGACCATCCTTTAGTGGAAAATTTTCTTGATGAGTTTATCTTCAAAGTTGACACTAGAACCAAATGGAAATTATACTTTGACGGGTCACATACTAATCGTGGTTCAGGAGTAGGTATACTATTTGTTACACCTCAAGGAAAGACTATTCCTAAATAATTTAGGATTGCTTTCCCTTGCACCAACAACATAGCAGAATATGAAGCCTTAGTGATAGGACTAAGAATGGTAGGCCAATGGAAGATTAAGAGTCTACATGTTTATGGGGATTCTTAGCTAGTAGTCCAACAAGTAAAAGATGATTATGAAATTAAAGATGAGAAAATTGCCCCCTACAAGTGCATGGCTGATAGTTTCAAATAGTACTTTGATGACATCACCTTTCAACAAATACCACGTATTTAGAATAGGGTAGCAGATTCTATTGCAACTGTGGGTTCCTTATTGGATATTCCTAGCAACGTGCCTAAATTCAAGTTTTTGGTTGAACAACTGTTGGTCCCTGCCTATGATGTCCCCGATTCTATGATGGCGTGTATGATTTTTGGTCCTACTTCCCCTTGGTACAAGGATGTATACGACTACCTAAATTCCCAAATCTTACCTTTAGACCTGTCAAACAACCAACGTAGAACCTTTATCAGTAAGTCTGCCAAATACACCATCATCAGAGATACCCTATATAGACGTACCTTAGATAACACTTTAATGAGATGTCTCAATGTGGAAGAAGCACAAGGAACCTTGCGAGTGGTACATGAGGGTATATGTGGATCCCATTCTAGTGGTCCTACTTTAGCCCACAAGATTATGAGATTAGGTTATTATTGGCCTACAATGGAAAAGGACTCATATATCTTTGTCAGGAAATGTCGATAGTGTCAGATACATAGAGATTTGATACGCGCACCAACACAAGAGCTTTGTCTGATTACTTCACCATGGCCCTTTGCCCAATGGGGACTTGATCTCATAGGTAAGATACACCCTACATCATCCAATGGCCATAATTTCATCATAATCGCCACCAAATACTTCACCAAATGGATTGAAGCTATTCCCATGACCTACATAACCGACACACAAATACCCAAGTTTATCCTAAACTACATAATTTGTTGGTACGATGTACCTCAATCCATTATCATAGACAATGGCCATCCATTCAAAAACCAAGAAGTCTGCCATCTATGTGAATAATTCCATATCCAATATTATTTTTCCACTCCATATTACCCACAAGGTAACGACCAAACCGAGGCATCTAATAAAACCATTATCAGAATCCTAAAAAAGATTGTCAATGACGCTAGTTGTGACTGGCATTTACAGCTTAATCCTGCCTTATGGGCTTATCGTACAAGCATCTGTACTCCCACTGGCGCCACTCCATACTCCCTAGTATTCAGATCTGAAGCTATCTTACCTATTGAGGTTGAAATTCCTTCCCTGAGGGTATCCTTGAAAGGTCATATTGATGATAAAGAGTACCGTGTATCTAGATTGCATGAGTTAGAATTCTTAGATGAATGAAGACAGAAGGCTCTAGATCATTTGCAAGCATATCAGAATCATCTTGGTCGTAGCTATAATAGGAAAGTTTTAAATCGGCACTTTGACATTGGTGACCTGGTCATAATGGAGAACCCCAAGAATCAAGTTGAATGAGAAAAACTAGGTAAGTTTGAACCTAACTGGTTAGGGGCCTATATTATCACTGAAGCTTTTGGATCAAGAGCGTATCAACTCTCTACCCCTGAAGGAGAACCACTTTTATCACCAATCAACAACCTTCATATGAAGAGGTTCTATGCGTAGCTTCTGAGAACTATGTCTTGATCAGAAAAATACAAAAAAAAAAAGAAAAAATGGTTACCTTGATGAAAACCTGGAAAACAAGCATCTTTTGTAACACCAAAAAATTTGAAAAATCAACAAAATAGTAAAGAGAAACAATCCGTCCAATAGTGAAAACCACTTTGGTGGCGTTATGGATAAGTACCATGGTGAAAACCTAGAAAACAAGCGCCATGTGTAGTCGACTTCGCTCCTTCGTCTACCATCATTCCAATCAGACTTTTCGCCTTCACTCATAATAAATGGTAGTCTTATCCATTACTTGGAATGATTGACATCAAGTCCACTATGTCTCCCCACTCCATCATATATGTCTTATTCTTGACTAGGGGAAAATCCTCGTTCTGTGTCATGTGGACCTTGTACATAGCAAACCAATGTCAGAAAATGTCTTGAAAAAATCCAAAAACATTAGAAAATGTCCTGAAAAAAATACAAAAACATTAGAAAACTCCAAAAAGACAAAAAAAATAAAAAACATGTCAAAAATCCCAAAAATAGAGTTGGAGTCAGTCATGTCAGGTTAATCGTAGACATAGTTGAACTACGTTGCCTTTATGACTGGACGTAGGCAAGGCCATCAGTCAATGTGCCCCCAAGGCATGAGGTCTATTTGTTTAGGTGTCTCATGTCTCACACACATAAAATCATGACTCTTTGTACATATCAAAGTTGTTGGCCGTGTCAAACTATGAGGTTTTTGCGTGTATAATGTAGGCAAGGCTATCAATCGATGAGCCCCCAAGGCCACACTAGGTCAATCTAATAGGGTTTATCACATTCACTATCACACATGTTGCATATCATCAACTTAAGTGCATACTTTCAGTCAGTTATGTCAATTAAAGTCTAGTCGAACTATGAGGTCTCTATGTGTACAACGTAGGCAAGGCTATCAATCGATGAGCCCACGAGGCCACATTAGGTTAGTCCTTTAGGGTACATCATCTCAAGTCATACACTGTCCATACACACACACTTATAACAGTCAAGGAATCAAAACAAGTCATGCATCAACAGGGCAAACATCTCAAAACTGTCATCAAGTCAAAATCAAACACATTATCAAAGTGATCAACTTATGTCTTAAGCAAGATATGTCTTTCTTGTCAATGGATATCATCAATTGTCATAGCCTTATGTAGCTTGTCGCATCAACAACATCAGGCTCAACGTCTTATAAGACATGTGTCTTTCTGAATCCAAGCTTTGTCATGCCTTACACAGATAGTCACCAAATCAAAACCAGACTCAACGTCTTATACAGTATGTGTCATCCCTCACATCGAGCTATGTCAAACATCAAACAATTACACAAGATCAAGTTTTGGAAAATACTTTTATTTGGATTTTTGACTTTATATCTTATTTTGTCTTATCTTTTTTATCGATTTGTGCATAAGTCCAGTTACTAGCTTTCTCAAGGATGTCCCTTGATGGATTTAGAGAAGCAAGGATGTCTTAGGACTCTTTTTCTTTGACTGTTGTCTGTGAACTATCTTTTTAACTTTGGATTTTGAGTCATGTTACTAGTTTCCTCAAGGATGCCCCATGAAGGATTTAGAGGAGCAATGACATCTCATGACCCATTTTTATTTGTTTGTTGTTTGTGGTTTGTCTAGACAAAAGGACTGGGGCAATCTTGCTCTTAGTATGAGTTAAGACACTCCTTGTCTATGACTGTCTTTTTTTTGCAAGTGGATGACTTTGTACACTATGGTCTATCTCATATCATGGTGTTTACTATCCATTTGTGTTAGTCCCGCCCAATGATGATAAAATGAAAAGCTTAGTATAAATTTGGCAAAGTATTGAATATTCTACATTCTTCTAACAAAAATTTCTAAGACTAACATTTTGAATTATCCACTCTAACATTTCTTCTTTTCTGCATCTTCACCACCATTATCTATCCATTTCGAGAGCACGCTCATGTTCTTCAAACCCACCTATCCTCTCGAGGGGGCATACCACTACCTCCTCGTCATTCTCCCTTTCATTGGGGCATATTTTTTTATTAATTTTCTTTGACACAACGCGATAAACTACATTGTATCAAAGAGGGGCAAATTGTAGACACTGAAAATTGGTATAGGCCTGCGAATACTACTTTCAACATAATTTTCTAATGTCCATGGTCATGATTAAATAATGTTAATTATTTAATTATTTCCTAAACACATCTTTCTTCTATTAATTAAATAACTTTAATTATTTAATTAATTCATTGCGACCCTTATTTAACTTTGATTAATTAAATAAATCATATTTATTTAATTACATAGCTAATTAATTAATTATCTTTCTAAATTAAATAATTTATTATTTAATTTACCTCTTATCATATTTCGACTATAATTAAATATTATTTTCAAATTATTTAATTGTTCAATTAACTTTTTCAGTCAATTAAATAAATTATTTATTTATTTAATTAAATCATTTTAATTTCGAATGTCAAATTAAATTAACATTTAATTCATAATTAATTGTTTTTGTCACATTCTTCTATCATCTAGTTAACTAATTATTCACTCACCATCTGACTCAAGATCTATTTAAATCTATTAGTTATCTTTGAATTCGATATCTAATCGTCTTTATGAAAAGGACTCTTTGTCACAACCAGTCAATTAACTAGTTCTAACTCATATGCATGAACATATTTATTAATTAAATATCTTTATTTAATTAATTAATTCATGTGTGCATTCGAATAGATCATTCTCCAAGTTCTAACTTTATCCTTTTCATTCAAAGTCTAATTCTTCTATTTTCGAAGACTTTCAACTGAAGATTAAATCATTTATTTAATCTTGAACTCCTATTCATTCTATTTTCGAACAGTCTTAACACCAGATTAAATTATTATTCTAATTTAATCTTTATTCTGCAGAATTTCCCAACTCATGTTCTAACTGACACAAAATCTCAATTGCATGGCATTCAATAATCTCAATCGTTGATCTCTCCTTTGAATATGAGTCGATCGTTCGAAAACCCAATTTCTATAAATTGGCTAATCTTTGGCATTATTCCTCCTCCCGAAATCAATACACTTTTTGGAAGAACTTAATCTTCGATATTTTTCTTAGACATACATTAAGGCTATACTTGCACACTTATGAAAATCCGAGGGCAAGAATACCGACACGACAAAATGGAGAAGGACAATCAAGATAATTCAAGGAAATGGATTGATATTCGGTGAGATTGTTCTATGTTATTGCTTTATTTATGGTTGAATTCATTTATCTTGTTCTTTGTTGTTTGATTTAGATTTATGCACGTTTAGATTAGATTTAACCATCTTATTGTGCAACATTCATTTTATCTATGTTGCAGTAATTCTAAAGACACTAAGCTTCTTAAACATCCAAGTGCTTTAGTATTTTCAAGCATCCACAAAAAATATCTTTAGTATCGACAGGTTAAAAAATTGTACCTTCAACATACAAAGTATATACCATAGTCATTAATGCATTCCACACACTTTGTTTCCTATATGCATTTGACAAAGGAAACTTAGGATGGCCCATTTTTCTAGAAAAGAAAGCACAAAATAAAAGTGAAGAAAGGGAAAAGACTAATGGGAAAAATGTGGGCATCTCAGAAGAAGCATCCAAGATCAAAAGTGCCTTCAGTAGCTTTTATTTCATTAGATTGCCTCAAAGACATGAACTACTATGCCACAAGGCGGAATCAGACATAGTTTATTTCCCACATTGACCCTTAGAGAAAATATAAATGCTTATTAAACCAGTTCCAAACAACACCATTAAATAGATTCAATCAAGTAGAAACACTAAACATGAAAGATGGAGCAGAAAACATGAAAACACAAATTTATGTGGGGAAAACCCTTTCGGGTATAAAACCCCACACTCAAAAAGCCCAAATCGCCATTGTATTATTTAGCAACAAAAAATATAGTTACAAATACAACTCAAGCTCTAAGCCTTTATAGAGTTTACATCTTGTTCCATCTGGAGAGAATCCAGTAGCGTAACCCTTCTTCGATTTCTCTTCTTCCTTGTTTCAGAACGTTCTAGGGTTTTATAGCATTTGTTCTTAACCCTAACCCTAGTTACAACATTCCAACAAGAAACGGTTTGGTTCAATCTTCCATAGATAAATGGTTACAATACAATTCAAATCTACTAAGTCAATTGTCATTTAATCCATCAACAGTCAGCAACCAACCATCGCTTTCCAGCTATCAATTCTCCTTCATAGTCATGGCCAAAGTTCACCAAGACATGTGTACACCACTTGTGTAATTTCGGAGAATAAAAAAAGGAATCTACAATATTCCCAACAAGTCTCCTGGAAAAGACTTAAATATTTAACTCCCGACATGACATCACATCATCACCATTGACCAATCCTGCACACCCCGCAAGAGTCTGTTGGGACCCACCACAAGAGGCGCAGGGTTAGTAAGCACCGTTGGATTAATCCGACAGGTGTCAAATGCTTAGTCAATTTTGCTCACTTCATAAAAGTGTGTCGGTCCTCACCACAAAGGAGCGTGCAATAAATGAGCACCGTTGGATCAAGCACATCGCAACCGTAGATCAAGATTACCTTTAACCGATACATGGTGGTCCCCACTACCTCTGTGACATCAAAGTCACCGCTGACAATCCAATGCTCGCTTAGGATCGCTATGTCGCTAAAAAACCGAACTTTACAACTTTCATTGAAGGTTATGAAATTCCCAAACCCCATGACATGCCGATAAGCACGAGAACCCCAAAGTCACTAAGTCAAAAAGTTATGAAAATTCAGAACCCCATGACATAGGTTTCAAAGTTTCAACTTTTTGTGATCTAGTGATAGGTCTATCGAAAAGTTATGAATTTCCACAACCCCGCGACATGAGTTCTAAAGTTAGTATTTTCACTGATCTCGCAACATACATGCCCAATAAGGGAAGAACACAATTGCTCCAAGAAGTTGATCAAACCAGTAAATTTGAGTCACATTTCTCAACATTCTCCCACTTCACAAAGAACTTACTGGCTCCTTCCAAAGCTAGAAGTTACTGTATCAACCATCCATGCAACTAGCAAGATCCTCAACCAATGCTTCCATGCTCCACTAAGACACCTACACCAACATCTAAGATGTCCACCATCTCAAGCAATTATTCTTGCCATCCTCCAAAGGAAAGGAATGAGCCATGGTGAATATGCACCACTTTAAAGAACATAAGCACCAAATCCATTGATAGCAAAGGCTATAACATACTGCCACCACTTTTCACTATGCTCACAAGATATACATAACCATCACAACATGAACACATTTGTGAAGACCTCCAAAAATAAGATAGAACACCAATTGGAACAACAACTAGAACACTGATTGCACCCATCCAACTAATCTACCCACGCGACTAAAAATAGCACACAACAAGTGCTACTCCATCCAATCAAACATACCTCCAAGTTATCCACATCAATAAACTCATGTCAATCCATAACCAACCCATCAACAAAAAATACAAGCTCCATGTGCCAACCAGTCAAAGAAGACAAAACATATCCAAGAACTCCCACTGCATGGGAAATAAATCTGACAAGATCAAGACATACCAAGTCTACTAATAGCATAACATATAGAGTGTAAACATGTAGTTTCAAGGACTAATCCACAATGATATGCACAACTTGTAATTAAATAACAAAACAACTCTCACCACAAGTCTTCACAACTCTCCCAAGTTCTCCACACCCAACAAAAAGAAAGAGATTAAGAACCTCCATGTCATCACCCAAGAACATGAGTGAAAACACATGACCATAAGCTAGTGATCACTATAGCTCCAACCAAATCTCAAACCAATGTAATGTGAAAACAAACATCCAAGAAGATAACCAAGACCAAAGAGAGCACCTCTACACACCATGTACCTATAGAAAAATCCTCCTACATACACCTCTTAAATGCCAAATGTGTCAAGTATGATCTCCTTCACAACCCCAAGAGAAAACCCTTAACAACATTCAACTATCCAATACCAAGATCAAACATAGCACATATATATCATTAAATCAACATGGATGTAAGCATCTCCAAGAAGATCAAACTATATCATTTCATATTTTAGGAAATATGCCCAATGCATCTCCTAAACTCAACATCAATGAAAGTAATCACAATGCATAAGGAGATAACCATGCTATCCATCTCTCACAATGAATCCTTCAAAATCATGTAATAGTAGTTCAAGATCCATATCCATGAAATAAAGCATAAAGATACATGCTAAACAATCCTCAAATGAGTATTCAAATCCAATCATCATGAATCAACTCATTCCATGAGAATCAAAGCACAAAGACATCTGAAAGCAATAATGGGCAATACCTTTCAAATGATAAACTGTCGAGAACACCAAGAGTAGGGAAAGAGAATGCTCCTCTAGGGTAACCAAGTCATCATGACTTCTCCAAGAGAAATCTCCTCATTGGTCTCTTATTCTTCATGTATCCAGGGGCACCAACAAATGATCATCTCATGCTAAACTCCAAATGCATCACTACACTATCATGAAGTTCTCAAGCATATGACCAATGCACCCAATACAAAAAGAAGTACTAGACCATTGCCAAAAGCTCAATCATATGAAATGAGAACTTATCATGACATCATGATCTACACATCCCCTTAGGAGATACCATGCTCCAAGTGAACATTACAAAGGTCTCAAGAGCAATGCATCATGCCAAAACTCTAATCTAGAACCAAGAGCATATAGTGACATAACACAAACAAAATCTAAACCAACATCACTTATCAAGCACTTCCAACACCTTGACCAAAGACTCACAAGAGTCGTCCATGGCTCCAGGATATTACACATCCTCAAATAGTGTCCATGCAAATGCGAAATAACTCTTCTGCAACAATAGGATCTAAGAGTCCCTCCTAGTAACATTAGCAACACTAAAGAAGATCATTCACCACCAAGTGATGAATCCACAATCATGCCTAAAAGCTCCCACTGAACCATGACAATCGAGCTCTCAAAGCATCATGACCAAAAACAACTACTAATTTGAAAACCCTTCAGGTCCACACAACAACATGTCCATTTGACAACAATACCAAGTGGCACCAAGATCTCCAAACCAAGCTGAGATTATCATCATTGTCAAAGGCTTACACAAAATAGTGTATCCAAGCTATCCATGATATCGTGATACACATGCTACAATTCCCCATAACTGAATATTCAGGTACTCAACACCATTCATCCTCTCATCTCAAAGCAACCACACCAATACATAAGTGACCATAGACAAGGTCAACTAACAAGTTTGCACCAACACCGAATCAACCTCGTGGATATAGGAAGTCCACTACCAAGTTATCTCACTGTAGCCAATGGGTAGCTAATCCACCAACCACATAACTTGAAGATCAATCACAACAAATGTGAAAATCCATCATAGCACTAAAAATAACAACACTAAGATATCAAAGAGAATAACCTTGCAGACAACATGACTCAAACACCAGATCAAGTTTAGATCCGATTTGCCAATCACGTCCACAGCGAGCACCATAGTCAGGAAAACAACCAAGCATCACCACAAGAATGTTGAGTGACAAATCACGTACCAACACTCCCATACATAGAAAGCAACTCACTTCCTCATACCATGCACAAAGAATGCATACAAAACTCCAACTATCTCATCTAATCAATGCCCTAAAGGCTAGGGTCTAGAAAATAGTTTAACAACAGCTCCACAAAAGTACAAGTTTTCATTTTTATTGTGTAAAACCTGCAAAACCATTGTGTTCGAGAACACCCATGCACACCCATATCCACTTCACATCTGGACGACTCAAAACTCTGAAACACAAAACACCATAACAGTTAAGCTAGAATTAAATATTATCATGAATATGCATAACCATAGATTCTTTAAACGAAAATCTATAAAACCCTCAAATCCAAAGAACATGAATCTGAGCGATATGAGTACAAAACATCCTCAAAAGGAAACCATAGTTCAGGAACTCTAGGCTCATATCAAACCAACTCCAAAACCACCAACATGCACATGCATCTGAGAGAGACATACTATTTTAGAAGCTTCCCGACCATCCAATGATCAACTCCATAGCCTACATGCAATCGAGGTACCAAAAAAATTATGCCTTCCAAGACCAGGAAAAACACCATTACTCCATGACTGAATCAAAAACTCAAACTTCTCCATATCACCAGGGAGCCTCTCACATAGACACCCAATATGAAAGCTTGTTGCAACACAACCATAAAGATGATAATATTCCACCCCATGCATGAGGCTTATACCGCTACCAACTCACGAGCTTCAGGTCACATCAATTCAATATGACTGACTCAAGTTTCTCCATCTTCCCCATTCTTCATAATGTGTGTTGTCTCTTGGAACTCAAAAAAAAAGAGCAAGAATTTCTACTCATCAAAGGATCAATCCATTAGTCGATTCCTTCAGATTTCCTCAAGCCTATCACACTAAGAAATCTTCACAGAAGGAATACCCAGAACCATTAACACTTGGAATTCATACATGCATCAATAGGAAAGCACATGCAAGTCACATGCAAATCCATGCAAGTACATTCAACACACATGCAAGTACATGCAACTCACAAACCTACACATGCAAGAAAAAAGCAAATCCCAGAAGAGGGCTCTGATACCACTTGATCGAAAAAATGTGGGCATCTCAGAAGAAGCATCCAATATCAAAAGTGCCTTTAGTAGCTTTTATTTCATCAGATTGCCTCAAAGACACGAACTACTATGCCACAAGGAGGAATCAGACATAGTTCATTTCCCATATTGACCCTTAGAGAAAAAATAAATGCTTATTAAACCAATTCCAAACAACACCATTGACCATATTCAATCAAGGAGAAATGTTAAACATGAAAAATGGAGTAGAAAACATGAACACACATATTTATGTGGGGAAAACCCTTTCAGGTAAAAATCCCCACATTCCAAAAGCCCAGAGCGCCATTGTATTATTCAACAACAAAATATATAGTTACAAATATAATTCAAGCTCTTAGCCTTTACAAAGTTTACATCTTGTTCCATCTGGAGAGAATCTGGTAGTGTAACCCTTCTTCAATTTCTCTTCTTCCTTCTTTCAGAATGTTCTAGGGTTTTATAAAATTCGTTCTTAACCCTAACCCTAGTTATAACATTCCAATAGAAATGGTTCAATTCAATCTTCCACAGATAAACGGTTACAATATAGTTCAAATTTGTTGAGTCGATCATCATTTAATCCAATAGTCGGCAACCAACCATCACTTTCCAGTTATCAATTCTCCTTCATATACCACTTATCGTGGCTAGGGTCCACCAAGACATGTGCACACTACTTGTGTAATTTCAGAGAATAAAAAAAGGAATCTACAATATTCACAACAAGTCTCTTGGAAAAGACTTAAATATTTAACTCCCAACATGATGTCACGCCATCACCGCTGACCAATCCTGCACACCCTGTAGGAGTATATCAAGACCCACCACAAGAGGCGCGGGGTTAGCAGGCACCATTGGATCAAGCCAACATGTGTCAAATGCTCAGTCAATTCTACTCACTTCATAAGAGTCTGTCGATCCTCACCATAAAGGAGCATGGAATAAATGAGCACCGTTGGATCAAGCACATCGCAACTATAGATCAAGATCACCTTTAACTGATACACTGTGGTCCCCACTACCTTTGTGACATCCAAGTCACCACTGATAAGCCAATTCCTGCTCAAGATTGCTATGTCGCTAAAAAACCGAACTTCACAACCTCCATTGAAGGTTATGAATTTCCCAAACCCCATGACATGCCGATAAGCACGAGAACCCCAAAGTCACTAAGTTGAAAAGTTATGAAAATTAAGAACCCTGCGACATAGGTTTCAAAGTTTCAACTTTTCACAATCTAGCGATAGGATTGTCAGAAAGTTATGAATTTCCACAACCCCACGACATGAGTTCTAAAGTTAGGATTTTCAGCAATCCCATGACATACATGCCGAATAAGGGAAGAGCACAATTGCTCCAAGAAGTTGATCAAGCTAGTAAATTTGAGTCACATTTCTCAACAAAGACACAAAGACACCCTCCTGATACTCAATCAAAAGATCCCTCCTCAAAATATTGGTACTTTACAAGTAGTGCATTTACAATGCAATGATTACTATCAAAGTATAGTTTAGGACACCAAATGTAGCCCTCTTATACAAAGAAGATCACCAAATTTTATAGTTATTCCAAATTATAAGCCAAAGTACAAAAATATAAATATTTGAATTTTTACTTCTAGTACAAAATTTGGAAAATCTACACAGATGACTGTGTAAAGTACTGCAATACCTTTCCAAAGCCTATTAGAACTTGAAAAATGGAGCTAGTGGGTACAAGTTATGGCTCAATGATCAGAAAAGAGGAATATCTAGCTTTGATAGGCAAAAAAAAGAAGTAAACAACATAATTTTTAATTTTTTTCTCGACCATAGCGAAGTGCTCTGAACCATCTTTCCAACACCTATTAAAACACAAAAATTTGACATTTCGATGAAAAGATATGGCCTCCAAAAAAACTACTTAGCTAGGAATGTAGTTGCTGACATCAACATGATGTCACGAGACATCATTCAACAAAAAAATCAACCGAGGTCAAAGTTGTCGAAAATAGATAAATTTTATATGAAAATTAGTGTTTTACCTCAAAATGCCCCAAATTTCAGCAGCATGTTGAGATGCTTACAAAATATTCCTGATTTGCGCCTCAATCAATTTGGCCTCTGATATCCAATTTTGGCAAAACAAGAGGCTACTCTGAATACAATGGTGAGTCCAAATTTGATCCATGAGGTTTGAAAAACATACATGCAACTAAAAGTAAATGTTAATTTTCCAAAATGAGAGGCTACTTTGAACATGATGGTGAGTCCAAATCTAATCCAAGAGGTTGTAAAACATACATGCAACACACATGCAACTAAAAAAGTAGATGTTAAACCCTTGAAATCTAGTATTTTTTTCACAATTTTTTGATTCTCTAGATCATCTGAGGATGCAAGATAAGAGCATACTCTTTTGCTACCAAAAAATGAGAAATTTGCACTCAATAGTTCTAAAAAGAAGTCCTATCAATCATGAAAGCTTTGATACCATGAAAGATTTACTGTTAAATAAACCCAAGATACAATGAAAGACTAGGAAAGTATGAAAGAAAAATAACATGCTAGAATAAAATATATTTTAAATAGCAAATGAGAGTACATGACAAATATACAAAGAGCCATTGCTTTATATAGAGTAAGACAATGCATGAGGTAACCTGAGATCTCACATAAAGGATGGAGTTTAACTAGAGTTAGCCTATACAATAAAGCAAGAAAGCTTATCTAAGAAGGAAAACTTATCTAAGAAAGCTTATCCAATAAAGAAGGAAATTTTATCTAATAATGCTTATCAAATAAACCAGGAAAGCTTATCCAAATCTAGAGCAAATAAAGTAAATAACTAATAAATGAATTACTTAAATAAATAAATACAACTAGATAAAAACATACTAAGTAAGCTTAAGTGAGTGTAACAAAGGAATCTCTTACACTAACAATATTTGATGGTGATTTTATTGATTGCTTTGATATCTATGCACATCCTCCATGTACCATCTATTAGGGTTAGAAGGCAAATACCTAACAGTTAAATGCAAATTTGATCAATAAAACACATAAATAAAACACAAAAAAATTATAGCAGAAATAAGATAACACAAAGAATTTAACGTGGTTCACCCAATATGGGCTACATCCACAAAACCGTAACCATCCAATAATTTTATTATCCAGTGCAAAACATATTACAATCTCGAGAATAATGCCCTACTGCAACTACCATCCCAACCACTTATTACTGGCTTTTTAGAAGCTTCCAAGATTAGGGTTTTACAAAGTTGGTTTTTATTTTGTTGGTGATGAAGTGAGAAAATAGGAGAAAGATTTTTCTTAGGGGCTACCGCCTTCAAACTCCCACTTTTCGAGGGTTGTCGCCCTCGAACCCCTGCCCAGGGCCTAGCCCTCATGAGGATACATGAAGAGTGTACAATATAGCATGATCAGTCACCACATACCAACACCATCATTCTTCAAAGTTAATAATGTAGGTACAATACATGGGCTCATGCTTTCCCTCACCACACATTTCCTTATAAGCTTTTTCACCTATCTATTTAGTTCTTCATGTTATGTAGGACTCATCGTATATGCTACCTAATTAGGTAGGGATGCTCTTGGAATTAGACCAATGTGGTGTTGAATGTTTCTCTTTGGTGGTAGACCATTAGGAAACTCAATTGGAACAACATCAACATACTCTACTAATACTTTTTCTACTTTTGTTGGCACTGGTATTTATTCACTTCCTTCCTTATGCATTACTAGTGCATAATATGAACACTATCACCTTCATTTCTTTGACAAGTTCTCTTGTGGAGAATGTACTTTCACCTTTCCCTTCATCCTTAAGGGGTAATAAAATTACTTTAGAACCATCCTTCCAAAAAGTATATGTATTCTTTCCTCCATAGTGCATTACCTTCCTACCATATTGTCATGACCTTCCCAACAATATATAGCATGCATCCATTGGAATGATATCACACCATACTTTATCCTTATAAATATCTCATATGAAAAACTGAATTAAGCATCTCTTATCAACAATGACTTCATTTCCCTTCTTAATCCATGTAATATAGTAAGGGTGGGGATGTTTTTCACATTGCAACTTTAGCTTATCTATGATTTCCTTAGAAACCATGTTTTCACAACTGCCACCATCAATAATAATGTGGCATACCTTTCCTCCCAAGGTGCATCTTGTTTGAATGATGTTGGTTCAAATCCAAGAATCATCATTTCCATTGGTTTGTATTTTATCTTTCTTTGGAATCACCATTGTCCTTCTCATGAAGAGACTTTCTCCCACATCTAGTGGAACCTCTAGATTTTCCCCTTCTTCCTCAACCTCAACTTCAAGATCAGGTTCAATTTTTTTGTTCTACTCATTTCCTTTCTTCCACGTGATAGTTTGGAAATTCAAATTCCCTATGGCCCTCTTCACCAAACCTATAGTGAATATAATTTTTTCATGGGTTTTCCCATCCTCTTCCACCATCGTAACCTCCACCCCTCTGAAATCCTCTTCCTCTTTGTTGGTTTTGAAATTCTTGTTGGATATATTCTAATTTCTCTATTCCCTGAGATGATTCCCCCCTTCCATAATTCAAACCACCTCACAATGAAGATGTTGTTCCCCTCCTCATTCCTCTATTTCTTTGAAAATAGTTGCTATGTTTTTCTTTTTTCTTGTAAAGACAATTGGTATGTCTCTTCTACATTGCTAAGCCTATGTATGCTTAGTTGATCTTGAATAGAGAATTTTAGACCATTTACATACCTTGCAACCATTTTCATTGGTCTCTTGATGCTCCAGATAAATAGACAATTTGTAAACCTCATTGGAATAGTCTTCCATAGTAAACAAGTGTTGCTTCAAATTTTGAAACCCATGAAAAAGGGTTTGTGCATAGTCCATAGGAAGAAATTACTCTCTTGTATTTTCCTCCATTTTTCTCCATGTCTTAATTTTATCCTTCCCATTTCTATATCTTTCCTTTTGCAAATGATCCCACCAGATCATTACATGATCCTTCAATTTGGTGTATGCAAACTTCACCTTATTTTCCTCTACCATAGTCTTCCATTCAAAGAATTTATCCATGTTGTTCAACCAATCTATTCACTTCTTTGGTTTGAGACTACTTGCATACTCTAAAAATTTAATTTGAATCCCTTCATTTCTTCCTTCTAATGCTCTAAGCATCCTCTCTTCAAAGGTTAGGTGATCTAACTATGATTCTTCTTCATGTTCAACATGTTAATTTGCATCTCCTTGTCCGACTTCTTCACTAGAATCATCTCCCCTTTGTCTTATTATCTGATCTACTATTATATCTAAAAGCTCTGCTATTTACCTCTGTAGATCTTGCATATCCCTATGCATCTAGGAAAGAACTACTCTTCCCATTCTTCTCCCAACCATCTTCCTACTCTAATACCAAACGATGTAGCCAGACATCACACCATTGAATTCATTCACATTATTCAAAGTAAAGCATTATATCCTTATAAAATATAAAACCCCAAAATTCTCATCAATTCTTCATCCTAATCTTTTGAAATGAAAAACAAGTATTTTTAACCACTAAACTCCTTACCAAATCTACCATTATATGAACTTACTATTTGTAGTAAATCTACATGCTCATTTGTATGGTCATAAAATTTACCATTTATTCAAAGCTAACAAAAGTAAGACTAATTGTCAACTCTCAAATCTAACATCATGAATTTTTTTGCAACTAAATAAAACTCTAGTCTTGGTAAAGTTCAAAAAAATCCTTAAGACCTCAATTTGAGGCCTTATATGGTGAAAAGCATCCCTGAAAAGTGTTGATAATTGCTCCAAGAAAACAAGTTCTTTTGACATCATGATTAGTTCTTTGAGATGCTTCTCCACATAAAATTTTAACTTAATTAGACTCCTAAGGCAAAAGATATGACCTCAAAAAGTCCTTGTCCTTGCATCAGATGAGAAGTGGATTTTATATCAGATCCATACTTATTCTAGTACGAAAATAGAGTGATGTGTTAACCCAAAGCATATAAATAAATGAAAACTCGAATAGTGAACCTTAATGAAGATTCTACTGAAGACTATACTTCTTTGAATACATAAGTAAATCACATTCTACACATGCATTTAATGAAATAATTGAATTTACAAAATATTAGGAGATCCTACTTATTTATCCATTGAAAAACCTATATATTTCTTTCGCTATTATGAACAAACACTATACAAAATCTTTGCAAAGTTTTTACAGTCATCTAGTTGACCAGCTGATCATATATAAATCATGAAACACATACAATACCAATGGAGACACTCAAACAAGATTGATTTTTCACTTTAAATTCTTTCTTGAGATTACAATAAATCATTTAAATATTTTAGATGAACCCATATTATTAATCTACAAAATGGTTATCTTTCCCTTTTCTAGAATAAAACTCCTAATTGAACGTTTCTTTTTACTCTCTATTTTTATCTAATTGATTTTTGATCTTTTCAAAATGAAATAAAAGTCTTTATATTCTCTACTAGGCACCCATAAAGGGAAATATGCAGACTTACACAAAGCTCCTGAAAATCAACAATTTCCAGCAACTATAGGAAATGACCATGTTAGCTTGTCATATATTTCAATCATTTTTGTGCTTCAAATATACCCAATCACGTCCTTATTGTATTGGTGGAGTATAAAATTCCATCTCCTATTTATAGGTGTTACTTCTAGCCATTAATGGTGCTCGAGAAATGAGGGAGAGTTGGTGGGCAAACAAACATTGGTAGGTGGGCGAGTTAAAACACCCAACACCACTATGTTTGGTGTTCAAAACCCTTTTAAAAATATATTTTATGATGACACATGATGTCTATTTCTTTATCACACATTCACCTACTCAATTTAATGCTTTGAGTGCCTATTGACACTGTAAAGAAGGTTCACAACTCGAAAGAGATCTCTGATGACTACAACTTGACCACCGTGTTTTAGAGGAAAGCAAAGATGCCACCTATCTTTCATATGAGGCCCACATGATCGCTGAATCATATTTTTTTGATCAATAGCACAACATTTAAACTTTGTCAAACTAATAATATTTAAACCATTGCGAGATGCTTACATGTGGTGCCTCCTCCTTATCTTCAATAGGTCATAAAAAGGATGTTGTGCTTCGACAAGGATGTGAGAACCTTGTTGATAGTTGATAGAGGTTTCACCACGATTAAAAAATCATGCACTTAGTCTCTCTTTGATCTTTATACCAACAAGCAAACAAGATATCAAAACCCCATTGATATCTAACAATGGTTTTAAAACCACTCAAAATTATTAAAGACACATCCTTGAGCCATTCTATTTGCCTATGGCACAAGTTATGAAAACCCCATTAGCCTCCAAAAAAATGTGAAAACCTTGTTGGGAGATGACACTAGTTCTAGAACCATCCAAAAATTTTGGCAAACACAAAACTTGGTGAAACAATGATACACTTCAAAACTCTACCCTTAAGAAAAAAACTTAATTAAAAAACCATTGAGCTTTAATGAGGTTTGGAGAACCATGTCGAAGCTCAACAAGGTCATGAGAACCTCTAGAAAAGTTGACAAAAACTTAGAATCCACTTCTTTCAAAATCTGGTGTAGCCACAAGCAACTTCGTCAATGTTAAGTAAACTGGCATTTTCCATCTTTCAATCTTCAAATGGTTGTACAAAATCCCGTCATGCTTTGATAAGGTTGTGATAATCTTTTTGGGAGTCGACAAAGGTTTTATAATTGTTTCAACTCATTGAAACATATAGTCTTTACACATTTTCATTTGAAATCATAAGGTTATGAAACCAACATTGAGTTCCAATAAGGTCGTGAGAATGTTGTTAGCTCCCAACAAAGGTATTGAAAGCTCCAAAAATTATTGATGAAGAATTAACCAAAAGGAACATAATAGGTTATAAAACCTATGTTGCACTCTGAAAAGCTTGTGAAAACCTTGTTGACTCCCAACAAAGGTTTTAGAACCTCCATAAAATGTTGACAAAATAGCTTAGCTAATTTTTTGACGGTTCAAATTGGACAATTGACTAAAATAGAAAGGGAGAACGAAGAAGGAAAATACACATATTCCCAACTAAAAAATATCTCAGACCAAATAATAGTAATGAGACAACCAAGACAAAGTGCAAAATTATAGAGTAAAATAGAGCAAAATGAGACACAACACAATGGGGTGCCAACATATTTGTGGCGTTGTTTCTTCCCAAAGGGAGAAATGTTATTCAATGATCATGAATCATCTTCAACATCTAGTGTTGAGCATCTACCAACACTATAAGAGGCTTTTTGAGGGGAGGTTGCATGATTTCTCCTCTCATTCCAGTTTTGGGAGGGAGAATTTCCTCACATGGAATTCTTTACTTCTCTCTTTTTGGAGGGGCACATAGACCTTCTCTCTTTTCTCTCCTATGGGGGGGGGGGGGCGGGGGGCTACATATTTCTATTTGGAATGATAAGTCAACTTGCACACATTTTCAACCCTACCAACTCTAGAACTTCTGTACTTGTAGACAAAAAAAATGTCTTTATGTTTAAACTTACACTTAATAATGACAATATTGACAAACACTTTTGGGAGGTTGCCAAGTGAAGATCCTCTCCTTATGTCAAGCTTCTAAATATGATTCAACAATTTTGATATGATCAAAGACACACAAAACGATCAAGCAATATGCCTAGGACAAATGCATATTGATATCATGAAAATGCTATGTATTGATGCAATAATATTGAAGTCAAGTCTTAGATGTTCATAATGAAGTAAGGTTTGCTCTTTTATACAACACCTTAATATACAAATTTGAATATTTTATGCTCAAATTTAGGATCAACAATCAATTACAAAGGAATTTCCTCACATGGAGTTCTTTCCTTCTCACTTTCTGGAGGTGCACATAAACCTTCTCTCTTTTCTCTCTTATGGGGGGATCTACATATTTCTATTTGGAAGGGGAAGTCAGCTTGCACACATTTTCAACCCTATCGACTCTAGAACTTCTGTACTTGTAAACGAAAAAATATCTTTATGTTTGAACTTAAATATGGTTGCCAAGTTAGGATCGTCTCCTTATGTCAAGCCTCTAAATATGGTTCAACAATTTTGATATGATAAAAAATACACCAAACAATCATGCCATATGTCCAAGAAAAATGTATATTGATATCATGATAATGCCATGTATTGATGCAATAATATTGAAGTCAAGTCTTAGATGCTCATAATGAAGTAAGGTTTGCCCTTTTAAACAACATCTTAATATACAAATTTGAATATTTTATATTCAAATTAAAGATTAACGATCAATTAGAAAAAAACTGACTCAAATTCATGAATAAATTTAAATTTAGAAATTCAAAAATTAAATCTATTTCCACAAAATTAACCCAAATTAATAGATGAATACACTACAAATGAAAGATCAAAACGAGAATAATTTGCCAACTTATATTCTAATCATTATATTTAAGATAATGATGTCAAGATAAATCTAAAACAAAGAGAAAAAGTGAGAAGTCCCACTCCCCCACCTCACAAATTATTTAACATCTTATGGGAATTTCCACACACAAATTGCATTACGTTACATATGACCAATTATAGAGCAGGTTTCAGACTTTGATGAACTCATAGTTGAGTGATCCTTTTATATGTCACAATTATTCAAAGCTCATTAGCTAGGTAATTTGGAAACTCTAGATGAAGAGCCCGTCATTTCATTACCTTTTCAGGTAATCCTTCCAAAAGTTGAATTTGTTTTCTTTATATCCCACACAAGCATTCAAAGAGCCAAACGAATATCTAGTCGGTTGCCAAAGGATACATTCAATGCATATGCACGGACATAGGAGATGTCTATAAATACTTTTAAGCCAAAACAAAATTCCCCGAAATTAAGTTGAAATTCCATTTCGTTAAAACCCTAGCAAGCAAAGAATTGCAAGGCACCTTATCTTCTTTCTCAGACGACAATTAGCTTGTAACTTGCTTTGTTATTTGTTATTTATTCATCCGCCCAAAGTAGAAACGCTGCTTTGGAGAATCGCCTTGCTCTGCCCTTTGTTTTGAGGTCAGTATTGCTATACATTCTGCTATTTTCAGTGCCCCCTTTTTTTTTAAAATTTTCTGTTGGTTTTGTTGTTGGTGTTGCTGTTGTTTTAGGATTTTGTTGGGGTTTGTTATAAATATTTTTGGGGGTTTAAATGTATTTCGGGTTTTGAGGGATGTAAGTTTTCATGCACAGGGTTTTAAGGGTTTAAAGAATTTAGGGTGTTTTAGGGTTTAAAGAATTTAGGGTGTTTTAGGGTTTAGCTATGCAGATTTCTAGGTTTTAAACTATCTAGGATGGTTTAACGTTTTAATTGTTGGAGTATAAGATTTTTTTTTTTGATAGTTTAAGGCTCCACAGTTCATGCCTACCGGTCTTTCTCAAACAATGCATGGTTTCTTGCGGAAGTATTAAACCTATTCATTTTAAGGTGTCTTACAAAAAGGGATTTCTTGTGGTGGGCAGTAATCCGATTCAGTTTTTTGAAATATTTTTGACATCATTATTAGTTTAGATGTTGAGATAAATCCTTTAATATGTCCTACGCGAGATGTTTATTGCATACTCTTTCAAAATTAATATGACCATTTTTTATCTATTTGTTTGTTTCACCTGTCTACAAACAGATTTCTACATATCTGTAGTAGTAGCAGCATTTACATTGATAATGGAGGGAAGCAAGTATAATTCTGGGAAGCGAGGCCGTCATGCGGAGGATGGAAATGGAAGGAACAAGAGAAGAAATTTAGATGGTGAGCGAGGATCTGCGCCTGCAATGCCTGGAGTCAATGATACAGTTTACAGGATACTTTGCCCTGGGAATAAAATAGGCAGTGTTATAGGAAAAGGTGGAGATATTATTAAAACTTTGAGGCAAGAAACCCATGCCAAGATCAAGATTGCTGACTCTATTCCTGGGGTAGATGAGAGAGTGATTATTATTTTCAGTCCACCAAAAGATGACCGAAATGAGAACAATGATGACAAGGACAATGATGAGGAGAATGATGATGTGGGTAAGGATGGAAGTGACAGAGAGCCTCTGTGCCCTGCCCAGCATGCACTTTTCAGAGTATACGAAAGAATTATCGAGGAAGAACGTGGTGGGGGCTCAGATTATGAAGATGATGATAAAGATAGGTCTCACAATGTTTCAGCTCGTTTGCTTGTTCCTAACAACCAAATTGGATGCTTGATTGGGAAGGCTGGAAAGATAATTGCCAAAATGAGGAGTGATACAGGTGCACAAATTCGTATTATGTCCAAGGAACAGCTACCTCCATGTGCTATGGATACAGATGAACTTGTTCAAGTACGTTCTTTGTACAATGCATGAATTTTGAATTTCAAACAGCATTATGTTTTATTTATCTTCCTTGAAATTTGATGTTTTGATTTATGTGATTATTTTATGTCTAGATTTGCTGAATGTTGTAATAGTATTTTGGACATGTGTGTTAGATGCCGTGGTTTATTTGTTTAATGAATTTATGCTTGAGCTTTTTTATATATAAAATTGCAAATAAAGCCCATAATTTCAATCCCGAAAGAAGAACTTTCCAATCAAAGTAACTGCAAAAGAAGTAACCGTGAAATATTAGATGGCAAACTTGCACACAAGATGGAGGATATCAACTCCTAAAACAAACATTAACTATAAAAAGTGAACATCTGAGAAACTAAAACACACTTCCAAAACATTCATCTTCACCAATTGTTGTAATCCTATGCTGAATATGTATTATAATTAACTAATGCTCTATTAAGCTTATGGAATTGCAACAATTGGTGAAGTTGAGTGTTTTGGCAGTGTGTTTTAGTTTCTGACTTGTTCATTTTTTATAGTTCATATTTGTTTTAGAAGTTAGGATCCTGATTTTTCGGTGTTGCCATCTAACCTTTCACTGTTAATTGTTTTGTTGATACTTTGATTGAACAATGCTTCTTTCGGGATTTAACTTATGGGCTTTATTTGTTTTCGGTCACATTAAATGCTGAGATTGAGCTGTTATGTGTATGCATTTGAGTTTTGTGTGCTTGATCTCATCTGTGTATACTTGTATTTAGTTCATAACTTCTATTTTTTGATTGAAAACAATTTGCTTTTGTGCTTGTGGATTGAACATTATTTTGGGGCTAATGAGTCCAAACAGTTTTGAATCTGAGTCACCTTGGTGACAGTTGATGATACTGTTGGCATGCTGTTTATCTGAAGAATTTCTGGCCATGCATTTTTTTGGGATCTATACTCTAAAGAATACTCTCTGGTTATAGTGTTGTTGGGGCTTGGGGGTTAGTACGGTAGTTGTGTTTAGTATCATCTCTCTACCCTAATCATTTAGTTTTTCACTGTGTTTCTTGATTTAACAATGAGTCCAAACAGATTTGAATCTGAGTCACCTTGGTGACAGTTGATGATACTGTTGGCATGCTGTTTATCTGAAGAATTTCTGGCCATGCATTTTTTTGGGATCTATACTCTAAAGAATACTCTCTGGTTATAGTGTTGTTGGGGGTTGGGGGTTAGTACGGTAGTTGTGTTTAGTATCATCTCTCTACCCTAATCATTTATTCTTTCACTGTGTTTCTTGATTTAACAATGTGCTTATGTGCTTGTGGGCTGGAACCTGTAGGCTACACTTGTCTTATTATTGTGGGGAAAGTGACCCCAGCTAAATTTTATCCCGTGTCACTTGGTCAGAAGTGCTACCACCTATCAACAGGCCAGAAACACAGAGAAATTCTATCTTCCTTTTTTGAGATACTATTTTCTAAAAATTACTTTGTTATATGAGTGTTCTGGAGATTAGTGTGTGTTTGGTGCAATTTTCTTGATTTTTCTCTCTTAAAGTTTTTAGAGTAAGCGGGGCTTTGCAGGATTATAAACTTAACATGTCCAATCTTTCAGATAGCTGGAGATCCATCTGCGGTCAAGAAAGCATTAAATGAAATTTCAACTCGGTTGCATGAAAATCCATCAAAACAGCGTCTGGAATTTAACAATCCTTCACGAGCTGCTTATGCTTCTGGTGGTTCTCTATTCTCTTCAGTAAATCTTCTGCCCCAAGGAAACCCTCTATGGTCAAATCAGAATGCTGGAGCCCCAGTTGTTGGCCTTGGAGCATCTATGCCATTGTTTGGAGGATATGGAAGCGAGACAGGATCTGCATGGCAAATAAATCCGTCTGGTTTTCCTGCACTAGCAGGTTTTGGTGGACCGTCCCATAGGGAGGGTGGTCAGGGGCAGGATTTTGTTCTTAGAATATTGTGTCCAAATGACAGGGTTGGTGGAGTGATTGGCAAGAGTGGAAGCACAATCAACCAAATAAGACAAGACTCAGGAGCAACCATTAAAATATCAGATACAATAACGGAATCTGAAGAAACTGAAATTGTAGTGTCAGCCTCAGAGGTGGGTGGTATAGCGTTCACCACTTTATGAACTGGCATTTTGTGGCTTCCATATGATATTGGACATTTGGATATTTTGATAGTTGACCATCTTTCAAATCAAACTGTTTCTCTGTTTTTTATGCAGTTTGTTGACAACATGGTGTCACCTGTTATTGAGGCGGCTCTTATTCTGCAAGTAAGGACTACTAGTAGATCTGACACCGAAGGTCATATTACAACAAGGCTTTTGGTTCCATCAAATCAAATTGGTTGTCTTATTGGGAAGGGTGGTAACATAATATCTGAGATGCGTAGGGCAACCCGGGCTGACATTCGTGTATTACCTAAGGAGAATTTACCAAAGTGTGCTTCTCAGAATGATGAGCTTGTGCAGGTTGGTTTTACTTATATTTAGTGTTGTTTGAAACGGCACAAGCTTTTGTTAATTGTCATTTACATTTCTTTTATTAATATAAAATATTAAATGACAGATTGAATTAGACACCTCTGAGGAGTTTTTGATAATTTGACCTTGTTTTTCTCATAGATCGCAGGAGAAACCAACTTTGCCAGAGATGCTCTTGTACAAATTGCATCTAGGCTTAGGGCTAAAGCTTTTCAGGATACAGATGGTGCTGGGAAAGGTTCCTCTGGTGCTTCTCTACCAAAATATGCACTTACAAATCCAGATGTTCCTATATCATCACATTATTCAGGAAGACAAGAGAGAGTATCACCAGGGGGAATGTATCCTTCGTCTGGTTTTGGGTATCAAGGAACTGCAGGAAGGACGTCTTCTGCAAGTTATTTTGGAAGTATGCAGGTACATTAGCAATACTGTCATCTTTTTGTATGCTTTCTCTAGTATGGTTTGCTATTCTTCTTGTTCTTCCAGAATGCTTTTATTTATGGTTATGCTTAAGACATTATGTCTACCATAATTCTATAGTAGTTACAGAATTAGTGTATTCCTTATGCAACTTATAAGTCATCTTTTTAATACCTGTATCACTGACAATGAGTTAAGCATATACTTTCAAGAGTGGAGGAAGTGTATTGTACTTGATCTTCTTAAAGATTTAATGGTTACAGAATTTATGTTTTTTTTAGTGTTATTAAAACATTTATAGATTGTTTATATCCACTAACAATGTGCTTATGTATACTTTCTAGAGTGGAGGAAGTGGATATGACCCTATTCAAGGATATTCATCAAGTCATGCAAATGATGCCGGGTACTGCTTTTCTACATATCCTGCCACATTAGGCTTAAATTATTAATTTTTGTGAATGTTAATGAATTGGTACAGATGCAAATATAATTTTTGCCAAATTGTGGTTTTGACATTACAAATATCTTGTCATTGGCTTAGGTATTCTGGTGGGTTTATGAAAAATGTCTCAACATCTACTGTGGAGGTTACCATACCAAAAGACTCAGTTGGTTCAGTACTTGGGAAGAGAGGAAGTAACATGCAACATGTTCGTGAGGTAATGATTTCACAAGTTAGAAAATTGATTACATAAATTGTCACAAATTTCAAGTGCTAACATTTATTTGTTTGGCAGATATCTGGTGCAAAAGTAAAATTGCATGATTCTCGATCAGGTGCTTCAGACCGTGTCATTGAAATTTCAGGGACACCTGAGCAAACACATGCAGCTAAAAGCTTACTTCAAGCCTTTCTTGCAACTGGTGGTCAAGGCCAACCAATGCGTGGTGCTTCTAGGGCTTACTGATGACATGGGCTGTTTTGGGACTGACAGGTGGCATACTTTTTCTATTATGTTATTTCATCGACTTTCAATTTCAGCACTAAATGCATGTTTGCAGTTATGTAATTCAATCTTTTCGTGTTTATATAGAAAGATTAGTGATATCCTAGAAAATTGGAGTTCTATCTTTCTGATGTACCTTCTTTCCCCTGTGGCCATTGTCTCGTAACACTAAACAGCCACATGATACATGATGCCTGGAGCCAGTCCATCCCATGACGAAGCCTCAGCCCTAACTGAGGATATGATGAGCAGAGCCGATGAAGCCTATTGCCCATGGTTTGGAAGTTTTTGATTAGTTCGACCAGCTTCTCTCAAGGATGTTTTGTTTCCTTTATGACTACCAGCGGTATTTTGGAACATTATGTACCCATATATTTAAGGCCCAAATTTGGTTTCATTTATGGATTGGTTTTGAGACAAACATGAGTAATCGTGAGTAGGCAACCAAGTGGATTTTGATTTGCCACAGACTATTGCCAGCTTCATTTCCTTAGGATTGTGGTGCCAGAGCCCAGACCTTAAAGTATGACAAGATGGATTGCTCAGTGATCATGATATTGAAATATTCCAATGGTTTTTTTCAGTTCAAAAAGATGTTTATTATGTAAACGGTTTTGATAAATTGAGGTGATTAGATGCAGTGATCCTAATTTTAGGGTAACTATTATTTATTTTCTCTACATCTCTTTGTTTTGTAGTTCCTGGTTTTACATTTGGAGCTTTTTTAGGGTGATGCTTGTTTTATAATTTGTGAACAATTTATTTGTTTTGTGCAATTTTTTTTGTAATACCAAGTTGTAAGTACTAAGTACAAGGACCCATTTTGAGTAAACTTATGAATTTGCGAGAGAGAAAGTTGTCTTTGTGGGTAGAGTTCAGTTGTGCAAGACAGTTCCTGATTTACGAGTGAATGTTTGAAATCCATAGAATCTATTCTGGAGGCTTCATCTCTGTAATTCAACGAGTTTTTGTTTGTTATATGGGAGAGAAAGTTGCCTTTGTAGGTGAGTTCAGTTGTGCAAGACAGTGATTTATTTTAGTGAGTGCTTGAAATCCATAGAATCTTCTGTGGAGGCTATATCTCTGAAATTCAACCAGTTTTTGTGTCATATGAGGGATGATTAGTTTTTTGCAGTCCCTTGTATCCTTGCCTGCTTTAGTTATAGTCACATTTGTTCCATTCTGTTATAACTTGTATATAAACCTTGAATTTCCGAAGATATTTTTAATTCTGGTCCTTTTCCCCATTGAAACTGAAAGTAGTAAATTTATTTATTTTTGCTCTTATTTTCAAATGTAACTAGTAATTTTGTTTAGTTTGTTAATGCATGTAAATTGCTATGTAGCCATTTAATTTCTACTTTCTTGGTAGTTTTATCTTTATACTGAATAAGTTTGATTTTGTGCATCCTAGTAAAGATTTTCTTAATATGCGTTTAGGTTATGTTTTGGAGATAATTTTCCAAAAGTCTGTAGGTGATAGTTTCGTGTACACATGGTTAAAACTGGATTTTAAGTCCCTGTGGCTTATAATTCACTTTTTTGGGTAGTGTAAATGCATGCTAGTCTTGAATCTTATAAAAATATTTATCTGAAAGCTTATGGTTGATATTTTCATGTAATATCAATATATAACTTGCAGTAGTTTAAACGTGTTTTCATAGATGTCCTCAAATTGTCAGTTGTTTATGGTTTGATCAAAAAGAGAATTTGCTTGGGATCTCACAACATTGGGATTCGTTGGTTTAATTTTGGGGTCATGCAAGCTTGGGTTGAGCTGTTCCCATGGTGATTTGTATTACATAGTGCAACTCTTAGGCCAAATTGCTCTGACCATCTGGCACCTATGGTGATCTGAAGCCAGGTTTTCACTTGCAACACTCGGCCTTTACCAATCTGCTTGATGCATGCTCTCAATGTTCACTTTTAACCTAAATGTTCTTTGAAACTACTTTCTGTAGTCATAGTTGAGCGTAATTTTATTTTTTGAAATATAGCTAGTAGATGTGTAGATTCTGTATTTACAACTTCCATTACTATCCTAGTCAGCAGAGTGTTTTGTAAACCTTTGTTGAATTTGTTATTAGCTTAGCTGCAATTCGTATTACAGCAGAATTGAAGATTCATATAATATCCACTGCAGTGTAATTACTGACAATGTATAGAAATAAATTTTGTTTTTACTAACAGCAAATCTTGAAGGTTCAAGTATCTAATGATATATAGTAATTTGCTGCAGAGCAGGTATGTTTCTATTTTATATTTCAAAATATTGGATACGTGGAGATTTAATTTGAAGTATTGATGTATTAATTTGGTGGATTGACGCCTTCTCTGAATTGTTAACACAGGGTTTTTATGTTAGGATGGCTGTTAGGATTAGATTCATAAATACAGAATTTGCTGGTGATTTAGAGGAATTAATGTTAAACAAGACAGGTTTAAGTTATAGTCTTGTTATTCTGTTGAACATGTGAAAGCCAATGAAGATGATCTAATTGCTATATGAAAGGCACCCACAAAGCAAAGGTATCAGAGTGTATGAAGGTTATGTTGAAGTCTGATTTATGGCTCGATGGACATTCACCTGAGCAATTATCTGAAATGATACCTATATACAAAGTAGTTCTCAAGAAACATGTATTTATTGAAAATTGGATTGTGGATGTGGCAACTTTGAACGAACTTGGATTTCTCTGGAATTGTATATTGGTGATAATTCTTTTGATAATGATGGTTTTGGATTGTGGCAATGGCGACTTTGAATTTGCATTGCCTCTAAAGAATTGCTTATTGTTAACAGGTTTTTGATTTTGATGGAGGTTGGTTAATGTCTAGCATTTTTAATTTTCCTGTTAAAGTGAAAAAATATCAATGCTACTATTTTTGAATGATCACATTATATTATTGAAACGCCTTTAGTTTCCATGACTTAATTAAGTGCAGCAGAAGTACACCAACATTGGTGGTCTATTTGAAAGACGATCTGAGTTGTCAGTTCTTCAAATTTTCCTATACATCTTAAAATGTATGCACAGTCGAAATCATAAGCAAACCTTATCTAACTACATGGACTGTAAAAAACTCATGTCAACCATCACAAAATCTGTAATATAGTTTTTGTTTTTTTTGCCTTTACAAATCTTTCAGTGGATCTTTCTCCGAGAAAAATTCGATTCTTCAATTTACAGCCAATGCTGTCTTTCTTTAAGCATATTTTTCCGAGATTCATATTTTTACCTGTCTAGTTTGAAATTTGCAGGGATGGCACTTCATGAAATCCCTTAAAAGGATGAGCTTAAAATATATAGAAAATTATTCTTTAATGCCACGTTACTTGCCTTTGAATGTAAATATGACTTTTATTAATGTTGTATTTAATGCAAGTATAGTTGTATTATTTAATGAGTCTTTCTCTTACATCACATATTATTCTTCGATTTATCGTTTTATTGGCAATTTTGTC
Source organism: Sequoiadendron giganteum (assembly GCA_007115665.2). Classification (NCBI taxonomy): domain Eukaryota; kingdom Viridiplantae; phylum Streptophyta; class Pinopsida; order Cupressales; family Cupressaceae; genus Sequoiadendron; species Sequoiadendron giganteum. The sequence goes on along the minus strand of CM021103.1, from coordinate 27,002,500 downwards.
TTTATTTGAATACGTTTTTTCAAGATTTATACTTTATCTGTCTAGTTGACTGAAACTTGCAGGGGTGGCACTTCCTAATGAAATCCCTTCAAAGGGTGAGGAAGTGCCATACCTACAAATTTTGTTAGCTTATAGACCAAGTGACTTATAAGGGAATTTAAAAGTGCTTCGAAGTATGAAAATGTTGATGTCAGAATAGATGGCACGGTATTTCTCCTAAACTATTTCCACATGATTGTATCCCAATATTAGTGACTTTGTGATCAACTTTTGTATCTTGATATGTTTGTGATCTTTTATTACGAATGCTACTTTCCATATTTCTTCAGGACGGCGTACTAGGAGAATGGTTATAATCATTGGATATCTGTCAAAATCCTAGATATGCCATAAGCTTTAACTTGCATGGTTCTCCAAGATTTTGCCCATAACAATTTCAATAGTTTGAGATTCTTTTTATAAATCTAGACACTCATAGTAGGTTTAATCAAATTTGGTGTGCTTTCTAGATTCCTTGGGGAGTGATATAATTCACGTGTTAATACCTTTCCCATAGTTTCTTCGGAAGCATTTCTAGTACAATAGATTATGGGCATTGTAGCACTCTTACTAAACTCATAAAAGGTCACTAAACTCAATTACTAGTAGCTTTCAAATGCTATTATAAAATACTAAATTGAAGCTGGCGATTGTCTTATTAATATTTATTGGAAAATGAGGACATTTTGAAACATGCTATACTTTGTGTTGTAGAGAAAAGAATTAGCGAAAAATATACCTACCACAATGAATAAATTATATCTTCGTGTTTGGAACTACTAAAGGAATGAATAAAGCATGTTTTGTGTGGATGATTTAATTATGATACGATAAAAATAATAATTCATATGTAAATTCCGAACCTTTAGACAAGAGTCGGAAGGTTGATGAAGATATTTATCATTTGTTATGTGAATGGTATATTAATTAGAAGCAACTTGGATTAATATTTCTCTGTTATTTGTTAGTGGCATTACCTTGGGTTACCTTTAGTATTAAGAATTGATCATTTTAGTCTTGTTTCAGCAATTCTTGGTGGGATGCATGACTTTTTGTGGACTTGATTTAATCTTGGGCTTATGATGGTTAATATATATTTTTCTCTTGAAAGGTTTCTTCATTGCTTAGTTCTAATTTTCCTAAGGTGGCTTAGCAATATGCGATTTGGCGTTGGAGTTCCTTCTATTTAAGGAGTGGAATATTATTCTAAGTTTTGTTAGTAATTCTTTCGCCTCTTCTCCCGCATAGTTGCAAGGTAGGTTGTATGGCCTCAGGTAAGAGCCTTAGGCTAGGAATTGCTTGGAAATCATTGGTCATAGTTTGATGAGTTGGAGGAAGTAGATTTGAAATCTTTGCAAAAATTGCATGTAGTGTACTCTAGAATCATATTGGAATAGATCTGGATCCCACATTTCCAACGTGTTACCATTGTTTTGTTTCTATCTCCAATGCTTTCTATCTCCAATGCCCAATAGCTTCCCAGTAGCTTCATTATGAAGGCACGACTTTTAGGTATTTTATTTACCATAAGATCAACTATGAGGCTAATGTGTGTAGAAACCAGGCTAGTTGGAGCATAAAGATGTCTTGGAAATTAGAAAACAATTTTTTAGCTCCATATTATGATTGGTTCTTTTCTTCAAACCCCCCCTTCCACTCTAAAAATTTGTTTTGGATGCTAACCAACAAAAGTCTCTTGTGTTGAGGGGGAATTGGTTTCTTCATAGTGTTATTTTAAAGAAAATTTTGCTCATTTGCCTTCCCCCTTTGGTTATGTACAGAGTTCATTTGTCCCTTAGACCTTTGTTGGACCAACATATGAGCTTTTCGAGGTTGATAGATGCCTCATTGTCAATGAGGGTAGATCTCAAGAAGTTCTAATTTTTGGGTTGTTTATATGCATAGGAATCTTTGGATGCTATGGGTGGCATTTCTAGTATTAGGAGTTTCTTTGGCTTATCTTTCAAAGAGTGGGAAGAGGAAATGGGGTTAAAAGACAGTTTGAAAAGTGATGGGCTCTACTTTGGAAGATATCAAGGAAGGCACTCAAAAGATTGGATGGATTTTTACTAATTCTTAAAGGGTAGAGTGGAAGGTACCTTGAGGGGAGCGCAAAAAGTCCTTTCTTGGAATGATAGGGGACTTGAATGCCCCTAATGAAAGATGATGAAACACCAATTAGGTTTGTGCAAAGTAGTAGTTTTTCTTCAAGAAACCATGTCATTTGTAGCAAATTTGCTTGCTTTTTTTCCTGACTCTTGAAACTCTTGGAAGGGATTGACTATGGAAGCCTCTTAGGTAAAAGTGCTAATTGGATTTGTAGCTCCTTTAAATCATGTTGGAAAACTATTTAAATTCTATTTAATGTGTGGTTGCATCAAATCAAGTAGGAAAATAAAGCTTTTGGATAATATCTTTGAGTAGTTGAAGGCTTTGAAAGCTCAAAAGGTTTTTTTTAGGTGGACATAAATGATATTGTTGGCGCTGTTAATAAATGGGGCAGTGCTTGCATTTGTACCCAATTTGAAGTTGATTTTAGATCCATTTTCGATTGTAATAAATGAAAGGAAGCAAGGTATTGAGAAACGCTTCCTAACATTGATCTAATGAGGAGAGATGGACAATTTTAATTCTTTTAGAGTTACAATATGAGACACAATAAAGAGATTAATAAAATAACATCACATGCAAGTATGAAAGCTCACAACACAAGATATACATGGGGAAAATCCTTTCGAGAGAAAAAACCAACACTCCAAAACCTACATAATGCATTATCTAATCAATGGTGTTTACAACACACTTGCAATGAAAGTTCTTCCAGGAGTATACAAATGTCAAATTTTAGAGAAATTTCAACAACATAAAAATACCTGCAAATAAACCATACAAACTACTCCCACAAGCACCTTATTTATATAGAAATATAAGCATAGAGGAAGCTTCATGAGCAAGCAACAAGGGATGGGCGTCCAAATCCATGGGGCATACTTTTCCATGTAGTTGAATTCTATGACACTTGTCCAATGATTCCTTACCCCCCTTATATGCCTCCATACTTGGGCGCCCCAAATTTACCCCAAATAGGTAATGACAAACTCCTTACAATGTCATAGAATTCGTCATATATGACAACTTTTACAATTGTAAGAAAATATGTCATAACCAACTATTAATAGAAGATGCTTCTTACACTCTCTTACAACTTGTCATAGGTCAAATTTGGGTGCCCACTTTCCCATGCAAAGATGCTAATCAACACTTGTCCAACATGTCATAGAATTTGGCTCTTACACGTCATAACTTTGTCATTGGAATCAGTCATAAGATTGTCATAGAAATCTGTCATAAAATCATTATAGAAATCCCTCAAAGATGCCAACACATGTCAATGAATCTCCTCCCAAAGTGGGACACCTACATTGCCTTGTGGGGACCACAACATCCTTGTCACCTTCTATGTCACCTTTCAACATGCTAACAACTCACTGTACCAAGTCATATTAGATGACAAATTAACATGAGCAAGAAATTACAACACATACATAATTAAATTAATAAATTAATGCCAGAAAACTGCAAAGGTTGAGACACCTTAATTCCTAGCAATAATTGGCTTTAGTTGCCTAGTGGGACCACAAGATGTGTTCTTGTTGCCTAAGCTTAAAGAATTGTTGGCTCTAAATTGGTTGTTCTTTTGATGGTCGGTTCTAATTATTTTTTCTCTTTGCTTTAATGGTTCGATTGATGTCCCTTCTTTATGTTGTCTAATCAAGTTTGAACTTATGTGGATTTAACATAATGATTTGATTGTTGCTATAGAAAGATAATAGCTAGCAAGCCCTTAGTGTTTTGGTTCTGTTATGTTTTAATTTCTTAAGAGGCTCAAGTTCATGAAAAAGTGTCTTTTCACTTGGAATAAATAATTTTATAGAAATAACTTTCCCCTTGAAGTGGATGCCAATGCTCAATGATTGAGGTTTGTTTGTAAATCCAAACTTTAGGGATTGCTAATAGTCATTTAGAGGAAGATACTTATTTAACAACTCTCTAGAAGTAAATGTTAGCTAGAGAAGAGGTTTTCTGGTACCAACATTTATAAGATCAATGGATTTTTGGAAAGTGGCAAAAAATCTATTTTTTGTATTTTCTAATGGTGATTAGATGTTAAGTGAATTGGATCAATTTTATTCTTTTGGAGTCCCTTGAAAGCATCACCTTGGAGGTGGTCATATTATGTTAAGTATTGTTCTCTAATCATGGGATGATAGATAACTCTACTGCTAACATATTGATGGTGGGCATTCCCATGTTTTTTGGGGATTTAGAGAGTGGTTTTGTTGGTTCCTTTTTTAGTGGGGAGGATGTATGGAGGTTGTGTTTGATTTGAATAAAAAATAAGCTTTTGGTTTACTTATTCCTTTTTTGGGATCTTTTAGAGGAGGAGCTCATGATTGTGGTCAACAATTCTCTCAAGTTTGGGAAAGCTTTGAAATATTCTAAATGTACTTACCTCACTTGGGTTTCCAAGAAGTACAAACCCTCTCCTTTTAGGAGGCCTATAGTTTTGTGTGTTACCATGAACATATTTATTTTTAAGACCACTGTGGAGAGGCTAACAATTCTTACTTCCAAAGTTAATTTTAGAGTAACATGGTGGTTTTGTTGAAGGTTAATAGATACCACATGATATGATTTTCACACATAAAACTATTCATTTGTTGAATAAGGTGAAGTTAAAAGGCATCATTATAAAGTTAGACATTTCTAAAGCTTAAATAAAGGGATTTTTTGGATGCAAACTTTTTTGCCTCCAGATTTTTAGGTAAATAGATTGGTTTAATGTGGTTTAGGGCTTGGTTCTCCATTTTGATTAATGGGACATATTGTGTCTTAAACACACATGCCCTATTTTTCTTCCTTTGCCTTGTTTGTTTGCTTGTCCTTTTTCTTAGTTTTGTTTTGGGTATTTTATCTTTTTGTCAGAATTTTGGAGTTGGTCATCTTGACATGATAGTAAATGAAGCTTTGAAACTCATGCTTTATAAGTTGGAATTATGGGTCTATCTTGCTACCTTGTTAGACTTTCAAAGTTGGTCATCATAGTGTGATTGTCAAATCATCTCTAAAAACCCAACATCGGGATATGATGTCACCATGACCTGACTCTAGGTTTCGCATTAGTGGATTTTTTTTTTTCATGCATATTGTTTTCCCTTTTATTCTCATTCAAGTCTTTTGTTGTCACTTTTCTTTGTTTACGTTCGAGTTTTCTTGTGCTTTGCAACTAATTTTACTACCTCCTTGCAATTTTAAGCTCTTGAGGGGAAAATTGTTGATGTAGTGTGTCTACTTCATGTTTGTATGAGTTAATTCCTTATCCTTGTCATCTATTTTCTCATCATTTTACCATGGGTTTCTTCTTGGTGCATTAATGGTGGTTTTTGTTTGGTTGTTTATGTTTTATTTCTCTTTTTCATCATTTTGTTTGTTCTATTTATCTTCATGCAATTAAATATTTTATGGGTCATTTCCTTTTTCATTTATTTTTCTTTACATTTTGATCTTCTATTTTCTTACTATTCTTGCATGCCATAGTCATATAGAATTGTCTTCCCTTTGTTAGATTAATTTTTCAGAGTTGTGGGTTGTTTCTTGCTTGATGTCACAATGCCATCCTTCTACAAGCTTTGATGCTTGACATTTGTAGACACCTAAAATCTAACCTTACCCAACCACACCTAATATTAGCCTATCTTAAGCCACTAATTGAATAAATAATCTTTATTTATTTATTAATTTATTCATTACCCTTATTCATCACCTTTTAATTAAATAAATTTTATATTTATATAATTAAGCCTTACCTTTATCCCCAAATCCTCCAACTAAATTAATTAGGCTAATTAATCCCCACCATATTTTCCTCCATTATTTAATTCTATTTTATCTCTCAATCCTTGTCCATTTAATCTTAGCTCTTTATCTTGTTCACATGGATCAAAATCTAAAATTTCCATTGTGTGACAAGTGTCCCCTTCACATGCCTAACTAAGACCTTGTCTAGATTCATTGAACTTGAACACTTTCCAAAATTCAAACTAATTTTCCATCTCATCCATTCATCTCATATCCCACCTCTTAATCCTAGCCATTCACATAAGGATGTTGCCCTAACGCACATCCTAAACGTAGACCTTGTCCATCACGCGACACTTGTCACATGACTACAAGCATGACCCAAACCTAATCCTCAATCAATCCTAGCCATCTATTAACCAAACCATCTTGGCCCTTGATTTCTTTCATGGAAATTTTATAAATGAGAGGCCTTTCATCCCATTTGCAAAAATCTTCCATATTCATAGCCTTATGCTACTAAATTTTCTATCTACTTCTTTCATAGCCTATCTTATCCTCATCATATCCTCATCCTATCCATTTGATATATCATCATCTTCATCCTATCATGATGCTGCTGGTTTGATAATCAACCACATTCCTCCATCAACACATCAAAAGAGAAAATTAAGTGGAGCTAGGGTGGACTCTACTTCAACTCTATCTGAGGAGAAAGAAGGGTTTTAGGTGAAGGTATTGTGTGTGTATTGCATTATCTTACTTGTTCTTTACCTTCAGTCCATCTTCTTGTCCTCATTTTGGCACGCCATCCTAATCATCCCTTCTCATCCTAATTTACACTTTTTCATCATAATCATTACTTGTTGACTTAAGTACCTCATCTTAATCATCCATAATCATTCTAATTATCCCCCTTCTCATCCTAATCATCTATTTGCATCCTAACTATCCTATCAATCTCATCCTAATTATCCCTAATCATCTCAATCACCTCATCCTAATCATTCCCTTTCATTCTAATCATATTATTCCAAATCAACTTAATCATCTCATCATAATTATTCCTATTCATCCTAACCATTTCATCCTAGTTATCCTAATTATCCCTCTAATATTTGTAATCCTCCATCTTTCTCTAATCATCCCCAATTTATCTAATCCACCTGATCCTAAATATCCTAATCACCCCAATCTATCTCCAATCCATCCCTAATCCATCATTTAGGACCCCAACCCTAATTATTTATCCTAATCCAATCAAGTTCCTAATCCTTATCCTAACCACCCTCTATTCTTTTATTCTTCCTAAACCACATTAAAACCATTTTCTCTCAATCCACTTTCATCATTCATCTTTTTCCTAATTATTCTCTAGCCATTATCGTCCTTAATCCACATCCTTCATCATCATCTTAATCAAATCCTCTTATCAAAATAATCCCATTCCAACCAAATCCTAATCTAATCCACCTACCCCTCATCCAAATCCAATCATCCATTATCCATCCATCTATCTCAACCAAGCATCCAATCCCCAATCCTTAATAAAAAATCATCCTTTGAACATCAAAATTTGGTTAAGGACTTAGTTTCCTTCATACCCCATAGCCCTTTATCATTATCAAAATCCTTCACCCAAGGATCCTATCCTTAACCCACTACCATCCATTTCAAATCCAATCTCCCAATCAAAAATCAAGACCTTAATTTAATCCCATCCTTAACCCAAAATCGATTAAGAACGTTAGTCTATCATAAGTATAGTCATCAAATCCCATCAATTCTTGCTTAAGAACCTTTCCTATCTTAAGCATAAATTATATCCAATCAACTCTTACTTAAGAATGTTAGTCTATCTTAAGTATAGAGAATAATCCCTCATCAAATAAAATCATTTTAAGGTCTTAAAATTTGATCCCCAAATCTAATCTCATCCTCCATGTTCATCCTTAGGTCCCATTCTTCTAATCTCCAGTCCACTCTTACTCCATCATCCTAATTTTCATTCTCATCCGAAATCAATCCCAAACTTTCCTCTTCCAATCAATCCTTCACCATGTCTAACTATCCAATCTATCCTCTATCCAACCTAATCTATTCTAATCCAACCTCATCCATTCCAACCCAATACAACATCATGAAATCATATCTTACCCCAACAAGACCAAAAATCACAATCAAAGGCAGCCCTAATTAAATTGATAATGATGAGGATAGTCTTGTTGACCAACTCGAGTATGATCCCTATGATGACAATGAGAAACTTGTGGAACAATATGATCTCTCCACATCAATGCCACCTCAACAAACTATATCCAATCCCAATACATTCCTATTTCTTATCCATCCTCTTCCTTTAAAATTTAAACCAAACCCCATCCAAATTTTCCCTCAAATCTCGTCCACATCATCCCCATCCATCACTATTGGTTTCATCCTCACCCACTACTTCAACAATGATAAATATTCCATGATTAGATACCTTAGTCTTGGCGCTAAACTTCCATCCTCCCTACCTCCATCCAAATACAATCCATCTCCTATTACTTATCCTTCCCCTTCCTTTGACAAGGGAAACCAAACCTCTATTGATAGTTTGCCTCCAACCCCATCCACGTCCCAAATCCCCATCTCTAAATCATTTTCAAGCTCCTCATCCTCATACTCATTATACCAATCCATGGAAGCTTACACTTATTATTCAATTTATTCATCTCCCATATCCTTACAATCCAAGTCATCCCATGTATTTCATGATTTCCTCCAAGGAATATTAGAAAAGGTTGCTAAACCCCCATACAAACACAAAGCTATGCAATCTTCCCATGTCATACATCCACCTTCATCCCATCCACATTAAGATAAACCCCAGTCCCCTAAACCTCATTAATCTCCTATATCTCCATCTACCCAATTTGAGAAGTTTATTCAACCTTCCTTCCCCATCATACCATCCACACCACATGAACTGTTTCAATCCCCTAATCCAAAGCATACTAACATAGATTCCACTAAATATCAAGATCAAGGCACCCCTTCTACTCCATTGAATGATCCCCCTCTAAATGAGGATCAAGACCCCCCTTCCATCCCTTCCAATTATCCCTTTCCATATCAAGATCAAAATATCCCCCCTCCTCCCCCTCATGATACCCTTCCATCTCAATAGAAAATTATTCCTTCCATGTCATCTCATGATTCCTCTCCAAATCAAGATAAAAGTGTCCATCCTTGTCCTCCTCATGACCCTCTTCCAAATCAAGAGAAAACAATCCCTTCCATACTATCACATTATACCCTTTCATCCCAAGAGAAAAGTGTCCCTTCATCCTCCTCTCATGATCCCATCCCTTCCACTCCATCACATGATCCCATTCCTAATCATGACCAAAGTATCCCTTCCACTCCCTCTCATGATTCCCTCCCAAGTCAAGATCAAAGTGTTACTCCATCTCCATGTCATGATCCTGATTCTCCACAAGATCCCATCTCCCCTATCCAAACTGTAGTTAGGGTAAAAATATTAGAGCAAAATGCATAAACAAATTATAATGAAAAACCCTAACAAGCACAATAGAGCACAAACTAGCATGGAAATCAAAACAAGAAAGAAAAGAAAACCGATCTCCAAGCTAGATTTGATTTATCTCCATTTCTCTTCTCCACCTGCATGAGAATGCAAGATTTTGAAGGATTGAATGATTTGATATGTTGGTTGCTCATTTTCGTAGCATAATGATAAGATGAAGATAACAAAAGAAAAATAGATAGATAGATAAAAAGATTGAAATAAATTTTGGCAGAGTAAGGATTCTAGAAGAAGATTTCCCAAATGACCTGTGAAAGGCTTGATTTATAGGAGAAGGCTGATTTGATTCAATGGCCAAGATTAAAAGTCAAATTTGCGATATGTATGGGTAGAATTAAAAGTTTATTTTAGTGCCTATGACACACATTAAGTGGGTTATGACATGAGGCTAAACTTAGGATGTGAGGAAATAAGTTGGATTCTTTTATTTATTTTGGAAGAAAAGATGCTTATGATGCACAATGAATGGGGGTAAAAATAGGATGTGAGTGAGAATCTCATAATTTAAACAATAAAATTAATTAAATCATTTGTGCATGTGAAGAGTTGTAGTCATGTGACACATGTTGCAATGTGACAATAAGTGAGGGATTAATTCAAATATTTAATTTGAATTATTTTGAGACATGTGAAGGTGAATTAATTAAATAAATGAGATTTATTTAATTAATTAGGAAGATGATTAAGTGGAATAAATGGGATAAGAGGGATAATGTAATGACCTAGGGTAAAATATTACAAAATGTCTTACAAGGTCATGTATCAACTAGGTAATATTATGATATGGACAATTTTGAGTGTCTACACAAACTATCCATGAACCCCACACTTATCAAATGGGTTCTTCCACCTTCATCCAATATAGTTTACTCCATGAACCTATCATTTCTTCCATATCATATTCTCCTAAAAATGGACTCACATCTTTCTTCTAGAATAACAAGTATCCCATTGGCAAAAGGATTTTTCAAAATACGCATTATCAAGGCAAAGGGTTAGGCCTCAATGAGAAAGGCATATTAGAACCCCTACAAATACAAGCAAATCCTAATTATAATGGCCTTGGATATAAAGCTCTAGACATTGGCACTCATTTCATCATACCAAATCCAAAATCTATCCATATAAATCCAAATATCCATATTCCCCATCCTCTAAATCTATATTGGGTCCTTATATTACAAAGCCCAATACTTCATATCTTCCATCTATTTTTTTTGTATTAAGTATAGATGAGACAACCAAAAAGTTTACAATCTGAAATTTACTCCAAAGACATAGACCCTATGCAACCCCTTGTAACAGTATACACACAATTTGATCCCTTTTACATCATATTAGGAGTGATATCCCATTTACATTGCAAATCAGGTATTGCTTGTACAAAAACCCTGAACAAGTATATAATGGTACCCCCTATACAAGTATAGATATAACAAATACACATATACATATTGCAACATGTAATGCATGGTGTACAAAAAAACTCCCCTTACTATCCAGCTGTATGAGTTACACTGCCCTTCTAACACATCTGAGGCTACTGTCTTGCTTTGCATTCTTTAGCAAAACCAAAGTCGTTGCTACTACCTGTTCTTCTTTAGAGGGTCTTTGAGTGTTATCCAACCTGTTGCTGTGTTCCTTTTTAAGGTCTTCTTAGAAAGCCTGCAGTTCCTTTAGAAAGAGCTCCACCCCTGGGTGGCCTTCGTACCACATGTGTCCATATCTTGCCTCAAGAATGCCAATGTTGATTTCCTTATTTTCTAGGTACTTCCAATTTTTTTCCATTGAAAGCTCTATAGTGATATAAACTTGCATAGCAACATTGTAAAGCACGAGTCTCTTATTAGTAAGCAACCTCTTCCTTCCTTGAAACCCATCTTTATTCTGAGTTTTCCATAGGGCCCACAATATTTCAGTTGAAAGACAAAGCCAAAATAAATAAGCTATTTTCCCCATTTTCACATTATGATTAAATAAGACATTTTGAAGCAAGGGTTCACCATTATTTCCCCATATATTTTGATTGCTACAAAACATGTTCCATATTTCCTTGGCAAAAATATAGTCAAAGAAAATGTGTTTAATTTTTTCAGGGACTCTACATAAACTACACACATCAATGCCATCAAACTTGCTTTTGAGTGATAATTTTTGTATTATTAGAAGCCATCTGAAGCAGATTTTCTTGGTCTCCATTTCTTTACACCAGTTATTCTGCAATATTTTTTTCCATTGATTATTATTTTTTGATCGGCAATATGATTTTTTTATTATTCAATTGATAAAATATGAAAGTACATCAAGATTTTCCTATAGTAACCCGCAAGAATCACAAATGGAATAAAACTTCCAAAGACACAATAGCTCCACAATCCAAACAACACTAAAAACATTAGTTCCTGAAAGGAAATCAATTAGCAGGTCAAATTTTTGAAGCCTTTTATGATCTTCCCTTAGTTTGAGATCAGAGGATCATAGCAAAAGTTTCCTTCTTTGCTTTATTTTCTCCTTTCCCCTTGACAAATTGCCAACCGTCCTCCACCCTTGTAGCCTCCTCCTACCATTTCAATAATTTGTCCTGGGGATTCTTCAACTCTCCATCCATACCACAAATTTCTTGCTAACTCTGATCAACAAATTTCTGTTTCCTGAATTCTTTCCCTTGTGGCCTCGTCCCACCTTTTTTCTCTCAACATTCAGGAGTTGCTGCCCCATTTTTGTAGTTCAAATCACAACCATATAAGAAAACATTGTCTCTTTTCTCAGCCAAGCTCCCTTCCTATGTCAGAACACCATTTTCCTATTGCTATTCCTCCCTACTATCCTCATTCACCACTACCTTCCCTCCCTGATCCAAACCCCCACTTGTCTGAGACATCTCTTCTCTACCTAGCTTATGAGATTTCTCTTGCTTCTCCTTCATTTTCTCCACTGTATAGTGCTAGGGGGCAACCTCTTTCCACCAAGAAGCAGATTTATGGGTTCTTTGTTTAGAACATTATGCAGCCTTGTGTCCTGTTTGAAAGCAAATTCCACATCTAAATAGCACTCCTTCATAATCTAGGGGCTGCACCAAACATCCTTTCAAATTTTTTATCCGGATTTCTTTCAGTAACTCCTTAGACACATCCATCTCCACTAAAATTCTAGCAAAGGTTGAATGCAACAGATTTGAGGATCCCTCATCCACCATTAAAAATCTTCCTAAAGAGTTCCCTACAACCTCCAAGCAAGAATAACACCAATATTGTAGAGGAAGGTTAGGGAGTCTCACCTAAAGAGGAATCCTCTCAAAGACTTCAGTGGCCGGGTTAAAGTCCGGACGCCATGGTTTTAACATCAGGGTGTATTTTCCTTCCCAATCCCAGTGGTATTCACATAGAATCTTATTTCTATCCTGCTCCTGTTAAAAAAAACAATGAAAAAACCTTTTTCCATGGGATAGATTTGAACATACCCTTCCAAAATCTACTCCCACTAGTTCATAATCCATTGGTGAAGATCATTCAAACTTTGCCAAAAACCCTTAAATCTCCTAATCAAGCCTAGCTCAAAGATTTTTTTTTCATTGGAGGCCACTTCTTGTGCAACCTCTCCATCTAAATCCACTGTTATTGATCTCGATGAGGGAGGTAACACAAATCCCCCTCCTCCCTTACCTAGCAAATATTTAGATACGAGCTTCAAACATTGAGAAGGACCAATTGTCCCATTCTCAGAGGCCTTAGACCCCTTAGCTAAACCAACCCCCTTCAACGTAGAGGCCTTGGGGAGCCCTATCTCCTGGTTGCGTTGTGCACATAGATTTCCACCGTCCAAAACTGCCTTGTCGTTTCTCTGTTTTGATTTTTTTGCCCTGTTCAATGAGCCTCCATTATTCTCCCGGCTGTAGAGCTCACTACTCCGAAAGCCGACACATCCTTCCTGGGTAAATCTTCCCACTTTGCTCCTTCTAGGCGAACCCCTGGTCTCAACAGAGGTCAGGAATTGACTGTTAGTGCCCTCCATCAATAAAAGTAGGTCCTTTTTTTCCATTGATTCTTAGTCAAATTCATTTCCCAACTTTTATTCATGTGTTTTTTCAAATCTATATGCTCTGTTAACATGGAGTATAATTCTTTTGCCTTTGTTTTCATTATATTATTGCCATTTTTCCATTAAAATTCCATGAGTTGGGAGTTGTCATTTTTAGTTTCCACCTAGAATTTAATTTGATTACATGCTTCCCTTAGGACTGTGTAGGTCCTCCAGTTGATGTGTGGTATATCAAATTATGTACTTAGATCATTCCAGTCTTTTAGCTTAACATTTTTCAGAATCTCTTTGAAGGTTTTAATTCCTTTGTGAGCCTAGTTTTTTGCTGAGTAGCCTTGAATTATAGCAAGAGGTTTATCTTTATGTTTTAGGTTCCACCATATTGATCTACTAGTCCAAATGATCCCGTTATCTCCTTTGGTGAAGTGGCAATTCGTTACGCACTTTTTCATTATTTCCCAAGCCTTCCAAATGGTTATGAAGACAGTGGATCCTGCAGGTGACATAGCCAAAACACTATTGAGAATATCACTGAAGGGTAGATGTTTATCTTTATGTTTTAGGTTCCACCATATTGATCTACTGGTCCAAATGATCCCATTATCTCCTTTGGTGAAGTGGCAGTTCGTTACACACTTTTTCATTATTTCCCAAGCCTTCCAAATGGTTACGAAGATAGTGGACCCTGGAGGTGACATAGCCCAAACACTATTGAGAATATCACTGAAGGGTAGAGCTTTCCAAGATTTTCCATCCCTTCCAATTATCCCTTTCCATATCAAGATAAAAATATCTCCCCTCCTCCCCCTCATGATACCCTTCCATCTCGATAGAAAAGTATCCCTTCCATGTCATCTCATGATTCCTCTCCAAATCAAGATAAAAGTGTCCATCCTTGTCCTCCTCATGATCCTCTTCCAAATCAAGAGCAAACAATCCCTTCCACACTATCACATTATACCCTTTCATCCAAAGAGAAAAGTGTCCCTTCATCCTTCTCTCACGATCCCCTCCCTTCCACTCCATCACATGATCCCATCCCTAATCAATATCAAAGTATCCCTTCCACTCCCTCTCATGATTCCCTCCCAAGTCAAGATCAAAGTGTTACTCCATCTCCATGTCATGACCCTAATTCTCCACAAGATCCCATCTCACCTATCAAAACTATCCATGAACCCCACACTTATCAAATGGGTTCTTCCACCTTCATCCAATATAGTTTACTCCATGAGCTTATCATTCCTTCCATATCATATTCTCCTTAAAACGGACTCACATCTTGCTTCCAGAATAACAAGTATCACATTGGTAAAAGGATCTGTCTAAATACGAATTATCAAGGCAAAGGGTTAGGCCTCCATGAGAAAGGAATATTAGAACCCCTACAAATCCAAGAAAATACTAATTATAATGGCCTTGAATATAAATCTCTAGATGTTGGTACTCATTTCATCATGCCAAATCCCAAATCTCTCCATATTAATCAAAATATCCACATTCCCCATCCTCTAAATCTATATTGGGTCCTTATATTACAAAGCCCAATATTTCATATCTTCCATCTATTTTGGGTCCCTATGTCCCAAAATCAATTCTTTCATCTCTTCCATCCATATTGGGTCCTTACATCCCTCCATCCATTATCCCCATCACTCCTATTTTAAATTCTTTTCATCCTATCATAAATAAAGATCAACCAAGGAACACATCTTTGAAATCCCTCCAAAATCTTGGTTACATTCAGCCATCCATAAGACATCCACATGATTCAAATTTATCCACCAATTCCATTGATCTTGGAAGCAATTTGGATACCAAACATATAATGTATCAAGCTAAAAATCCACAAAAATCTAAGGATCACCACATGTCCCATAAAAAAGGCATGTCAAAACAAAGAAAAATATGATCCAAAAGCAAAAAGATAAATATAAAAGGTCACAAAGGCCAATCATGAAAAAAAGGTCAAAATCCATGTGGATTTTCTACTCATAAAAGCAATGCATCTAATAGCACAGTCCAAATTGGTATCCAAATCTACTCCGAAATCTTCCAACACTCCATATCAAAATCCCTCATTCTCCAAATATATTTTGGGCCCTTATGTCTTGATATCCACTATCCTAAGTCCTCCCTCATCTCTTGATTATGATTTGCACCCCTATGTCCCAAAATCTACCCCTCCATCTAAATCTCAAAATCCAAAATCCACTTCACTTCCACAACTCCACCACCCCTCAATGTGTGTTCCAATGTTGATCTTTCTAACATTCCCATCAACCCATCCAAAAGTATTTTAATCCCTCATCCATTATCCAAAATCTACCTTCCATTATTACATCCTCCTTTAATCCAGTCCTTTGCATAAATCCATTTCATCCCCCTTACCATAATTCTACCAACATCTATGAGCATACCTCCAATGGCCATGGTCAATTATAGAACATCATCAAGGTATACCATCCATGGAAATAGATGCTTGAGTACTTCCTCCATATCCCTATCATCCATAAATTATCTTCTAAATCCACCTATACATATACTTATCCTCACCCTTCTTCATAATTTTTATTCAAAAAATCTAAAAAAATGAAAAAATGAAAAAATGAAAAAAATGAAAAAATGAAAAAATGAAAAAAGTAAAGAGAAACAACTCTTCTAATGGTGAAAACCAATTCTTGTGGTGCCTTGGGAAAGTACCATGATGAAAAACTAGCAAAAAAGCGTCATGTGTAATCCCCCACCCTTTTGCACTCTACACTTGTGGGCAAGCTTCATCCATACCACATCTTATCCACACCTTCCATTATCTCTCATCCCCATATCCATTATCCTATCTAAGTTTATCCCCCTTTTCCACATTTTATCTTGACAAGGCTAAGGATCTTCCTAAGAATCATATCCACACCTTCCATTTCCTTCCTCCTATCCTATCCAAATCCATCCACCCTTCCCATATTTGATCTTGGTGAAGAGCCTAGGGGTCAAATATCTATACAACCACATCTTATTCACATCCTCCAATATCCACTAGTGCATATCCCTTATCCTATCTCCATCCTCTCTTTTCACCCTTGATATTGATAGACAAGTAGGAGAAAAATATCCATGCATGCTTTGAACAATGCAAAAATTACTCTCATTTCTATTCATATCCTTTATGCACTATCCTTCCGTATCATGCATATTTTCCCACCATCTTCCATCCTCAATTGCACTACTTATAGTGTGGGGCATCTTGTGCCTTTCTAACATAGTCCTCCTATATCCCATCTAATAGGAATCCAGGTACATAAAAAAGCTTCCTACAATAATCTATCAAAGGAGATAATGTGCAAATCTCTATAGTTTCAAACCCTTATTCAATTACAATAAAGAAGATACACATAAAAGGTAAAGATAAACAACAAAATATGTACAATAAAAAAACAACAAATATACGTGGTAAAAATGTTACAGGAAAAACCAACACTCCAAAGAAACAACTCAATTTGTATTATTAAGAAACAAGGGTTACAATACAGTGTTAGATAATTTCTCTTTAGGAGTCTTACACTACAAAAAGAATCTAAAGCAATTTCAACAATATAATGGCTTCTCAACAATTCTTCAACCTGCCATTCTGAAAATACATTAAGGAATCATAAGGAATCAAGTATTTATAATACTTCAACATGACGAGAGGGTGTGAGAACTTTCCATAATCAACTCCCACACTCAAGTGTGAACATGAGTTTATTAAGATATGTTGTCATAGTCAAAACCCATAACTTTAGGATTTTTCTATTTCTAACACCGTCTCCTCAAAATTATCTTCCACTCAACATGCAAGGAGCCTATACATATATAGTTTCCACATGCACACTTGGGTGCCCCCATAAAAGTAGCCTGACTGTCATAATGTGGCATAGAAATTGTCATACATAACTCTTACAACTGTCATAACCTATCATAGCAAGTTGCCATAGTCTATCATAGTCATGACATAGAAACTTAAGAAAAAATCCATCAAGTTAGCCACAAATTTAGGAAATCTAAAGTGGGACACCTACCTCCACAATTTTGTCTTACAAATTGTACACATCACCTTCCATGTAGGATGCCACCTCACTAGTAGGTCCCACAAAGTGATAACAAATTTGGTAGGAAATAATTAAATAATCATTGAATAATAAATTAAATGCTAAGACTCAATGATTTAGACACCTTAATCCTAATATTCTCCCACTTATCGAAGACCTACCAAGAGTCAATTGCAATTAACTACTTAGGGTTGTGAGGATAATTGAAATTTTGAACACCATCTGAACTTCTCTATGCTCACTAGCTTTTTCAATACATCTATAAAATTTGTCAAGGTGTCAACCTTCTCCAATTTAACCTTCCCATCTTCCACCATATCATGAACAAAATGAAACTACACATTAATATGCTTTGTTCTGGCATGGAAAGTAGGATTCTTTTCCAAGAAAATGACACTCTAATTGTCACAACAAATAATGACCTGCCTTGCCTCAAGTCCAACATTTGAACACAACTGCTTAAGCCAAATGGATTCTTTACAAGCATGAGTAGTTGCCATGTACTCTGCTTATTTCATGGACAAAGCAAATACAACCTATCTCTTACTCATCCAACTAATGGCACTACCAAACATTGTGAATACATATCCACTAGTGGATCTTCTATTGTCAATATCTCCTGCCCAATTAGAATCCACAAACCCATGAATACAAACTGAATATTAAGGTCAAGTAAGATAACCGTGAAAAAATAGGGCATACTTGAAAGTACCCCGTAAGTATTTGAACACTCTTGTAACTACATCCCAATGCACCTGTCCAAGATTATCCATAAACTAACTTAGGACTCCCACTTCTGGGCAATGTCTAGCCTCATACAAATTATAACATACATCAAACTACCTACAACACTAGCATAGGGTACTCCGGTCATGTCCTCCATCTTAGAAGGAGAATTTGGAAAATATTCCATAGAAAGATTCATCCTCTACAACATAAGAACAACTAACTGTTTGTAAGCTATCATACTAAATCTCCCCAACAATATGTAATGGCATGAATTTTCACCCCTTGAAAATTCCCCATTTTCATACTCTTCACCTTAAAAAATGTAATTTTGATGATGAAATCTAGATACTCGCCACCTTTTCCTATCCACCCGACAACCCGTTTTCATGTCAGTGGAGGAATTTTGTCAGGGATGGGCACACATCGTGCAGACGTCCACACACCATGCTATCATCTTGACAATATTCCTGCCTTTGGAATTTGCAAAGGCATTATGTTTCTCCATTGGACGTGAACCATAATTCCTCTTTCTCACTTGAATAACACAAAATGACTCTTTTGCCTCATCTTTTCCATTCAAATTGTCTAATTATCCATTCCACTCAACTTATTCACTATTCTTACACAATTGTCTAAATTTTGGATGCTTTCTTAATCAACTCTCACACTTTCAAGCTTCACCATCACCTTCATTGTAGCTACAAGCTACTGGTTTATTGGATCCTCCACTCTACTTTTTGCAACAACATTATTGTTGGAGAACTTGCAAGATTTATCCTTCCTCTACTTGCCTTGAGAGAATGTAGTTGTGAAGGTGATATCCTCCATTTTCCATTGCTTTGACATCATCGTACTTACATAGTAGCATATTGTTGTTTGTGTTATTTCTTGACATCTTCCATTTCCATATATTTCTTTATCACCTCTCTACATCGTTGCTATCTAGCTTCCCATGAAGGTGGAAAAACCAAAGTGGGGGACTGATTGAGGCAGTCCTCTAAAAACAACCTCAACATTTTCGTTGGTCTTGTGTGTGTAGGTGCTTCTCAATTGGAGTTATTCGAAGAATCATGTTGAAAGGAGTCCAATACCATTTTCTCACTTCCTTTGTCAATTCAGGCATAGTTAGTTAAAGTATTCTTCTTATTGTACTTTGTTTATGTACTTTTTCTACATTCTATCATAGCCTAAAATACCTACGAGTTAGATTGTTAGTTGTATTTTTTCGTGTTTTAATCTGTCTCAAAAGTTCTTTTTCAATACGAATGCCAGCGCCCCACTGAGATGCCAACACACCGCATTGGAGTCCTTATCCTATGCTACTATCCTCCAACACAAAGCTATTTGAGTAGTAGGTTAGAATCTATAAATCAACTTGTTTGACTCCCTAAAACATTTGGGTTAGTCTAAGGACAGTAGCTATCAAATTTCTCTTCCTTTTCGACCTTAGCATCTTAACCTTTTTGAATCATTTAGCAAGCTTGAGGTAGATCAAGGCAACCTGTTTCTTAGGACACTCCTATGACCTAGTGTCTCAGAGCAACAGGTCCCCCTCCTCTACATTTTGGTGAATCCGATGTGAAATATTTTGATTCCTTTTTGTGGTGTTGAAGGAACCTTCTCTCGTATTTTAGGTGTGTTGTAGGTTTGTGTGTTGTAGGGCACATAACCTAGAAACCCAACCTACAACCCCTAGCAACATAGTTATAAGTATCCCTAGGCATTGGGAAGTGAAATATAGATAGGCCACCATTCTATTCCCGAGCCTTTGGGGTATCTTAAAGAAGTCCTCTCAAAGTACATAAACATGGCCTCTTTTATGCATCTCCCTATTCCTTTTGCTCAATCTGTGAATGGATCACCGGCTATAAATTTCACATCACATGACCTACCTATTAAAAAATAGCCTTCTCCTCTATACATTCCCGCTCACATCAACAAGAACATCATGATTGGTTTTCTGGTTGATCCCACATGCCATGTGAATGTTATAATAGAGGAGACTCTGCTGATAAATTTCTTGCATAAGGGAGGAATATGAGAAGTCAAAGACCACAATACATACACAAAATGAACTCTCAGTCCTTCCAATTGGTTCCATCACTCTCTTAGTCTTGGTAGGACCCAAGACTACAAATGATCCTTTTGATATCATCCCAAATTTAGACTTGTTTAGGATGAACTAGACATCCCATGGCTAGTTTCCATGAATACTGTTGCTTCAGTAATTCATAAGTGTTTGAAGTTTCTTATGAGGGATCTGTGCATGTTGTGCATGACACCTAGTACAAGCCGTTGGTATCGTGTGGGGGTTACTCATTAGATCACTTTTTTCCTACCCCGGTCAGTCTGATTCCTCCAAGGATGGACTTGTTGTATCGTACCTATGGGGTGATCCCACAATACTAGTTTACAATCTTTCGGCAAACTGGACATTGAACTAATTTTTTTTAACTAAATCTTCACTTTCAGGCTCCTATAGCGGCTAAACTGTGAGGAATTTGAAGATGATGAAAACTAGCGATTTGTGAAATTTTGTCTATAGATTTAAATATATTTTTTTCATTTTTTTTGGAATTAGATTGCACTTCTTTTTCCATCTCCTTCAAAAACTAGTTTCTTTAATTTTTTTTTTTTTAAGGAGTGACGCTCACCGTATACAACATATTTTTTTGTATGAAGGATAAAATTCTATTTATTTTTGAATTTAGATTCTTAACTACGATATCTAACCAGTTCATTTAGTTTCATAGTGTTTTATTAATATTTTTTCCTTAATCAAGTTTCGAAGTCAAACCAATTACAATTCAGAAATAGGCAGACCGTATACAACATAACTTTTTCTGTATGTATCGAAATTCAATTATTTTTAATGGATCAAGGACATCAATACCCAGCCTGAACATATTTTTCAATTTTTTTTTTTGATAATCTGCTAGTTTTCCACATGTGCAGAACATAGAGCTTGATTTTTAGTGAAAAAACTATGTTTAATAAAACTAAAAAAGCAAATACATAATAAAACCAAAACATATTGAAATTATATTTGTTGGATAGCTCATTTCGAGGACTACCATAATCTAGTTGGGTTTGTGAAGTCTCCTCCATTTTCATCCTCAATCCGAGCTTCGAAGCGTAAAATTATGGAATTTTCTACCACCTGAGGGGGAGAAGGAGGGAAACGGGGGCTTTTGAGTGAACCCCTAGGGGTTCACTCGAACCAGGGTTCATTCAAACCCTGGATCATTCAAACCCCCTTTCAAAAAGGGTTTCCTTTGGGTTTTTTTGCAGGAATGGTGGGAAGTTAATTGAATGGGTTCGCTCGAATCCTAGTTTATTCGAACCCTCTTTAGTTTCGTTTGAACCTATTAGTTCCTTCGAACCCCAAAAATGATTTTTTTTGGCATGGGGTCATTTTTTTTCAACTTTTCCTTCCTCAATCCAATTGTAAACCACTTTTGTGGGTTCACCCTATGTCATATATAAGAATGGGGTGATAGCACTAGAGGTAACCTACCTTGTCTCCCCTTACATCATTTTAGTTAAAGGCTCTATGATTGCACAATAGTAGGCTACCTCCTCCTCTCAACAAAAGGGAAAGGGGAAGCCAAATCATGCCCAAGAGCCTTCCTCTTATTCTGCTATTTCATCCACTTCTGCCTCTTGCCCCACTGTGATGCCTTCAACCTCTACTCCTATGCCTCGCATGGGAAATCTGATGATGCCCACTTGGCAAAAGGCCAATAGTCAAGCATTTGAACTTCCTGTCTTTCCCATGGTGTCGAGACCCATTTCCTGTGGTAAGGGGAATGACCCTCATGGAGTTTCCCCTCTTCTCGGCCTCCTTGGCCTCCTATCGTTCTTGCCCCTCAGGTAGTGTATGAGAAGATGCCTATTGTTGAGGTGCTTATGTCTGCTTCTCCACCTGTTGTTGTTTTCGCTCCTCTGCTTCCTACTTTTGCTCCTATCTAGGAGGCTTCCCTTCCATCGACAATAGTTGTGGAGGACATACCTATGGTGGAATAGGAGCTTCCCATTCCTTCACAAGTAGCAAGTTTCAGCTCCCAGAGCTAACAAAACTGGCTTGCACTTGAGTGTAAGTGTTGGAGGAAGGATTTGGTTGTTGAAAAAACTACCTTGTAAAAGGTAGAAGACGAGCCAACAACTCCTATTTTGATTGTCAACTCTCAAAATCGCACCCTTGCTAAGTTGTATAACTTAGCATTTTGGATTAACATGGGAACACTCCTAGGCTGTGGGTCACCTAAAATTGGAGTGGACCTCCAAAGAAGGCTGGATCCAATGGCGTCACCTAAACTACTCTACTGCTTTTCCAAGGAAAAGGGGAAGAGAAAATGCATAAAATAAAAATTGATAATGAAAATAAACAAGTGATACACCAAACTAAACTAGGGCCTGAAGCTTAGATTACATACACTTGCTTACAATGAATAAATCAAACTTGCACAACTTACTTTTTTATGTCTTTTCATAAGTACTTTATAAAGAGGACTACTGCTAAAATATTAGGAGGAAGGAAACTTCACAACTAAAATCAACTTGCATATTTCGACATAGATTATAACCTACAACAACACGCCTTTTTGTAAAAAGGTGCTTAGCTTGAGACAAAATTACAATGAAATGAACAAGACTTCACAAGTAATTTGATCAATCAATCTTATGCACACAATGAAGCAAAAGAGTAAGAAGGAAAAATACCCCAATCATTGATATCCAAGGTTTTCATTGTTATTCATGTCCAAAAGAGCTACAAAGTATGCAAAAATTTGCAAAAGAACTCAGAAGTCACCAAGTACAAAACTAGAGAATAAATGGGTCAAAAAGTGACTATAAACATCTCCCAAGTAGTTGCAACTAACTAGGAGTTAGAAGCTTCTTTGGTCGTATGCCTCTAAAAAGCCAAAAATATAGCTCCTAAATCTCCTCCAAAAACACTCCAAAGTGTTGAAAAAGTCAATCTTGACCAAATCCATCATGAAAGCATGCAAAACCACCCCTATATGCTCTCATATCCTCCAACAAGGTGAGTAAACACCCCCTATATTCTCTCCCTTGGTCGACCAACCTCCTTCAACTTCCCTATATACTTGCAAAAGCATCAAAACTCAACTAAAATTGTTTAAGGCATTTACAAAGCATATTACATTTCTTTTTTACTTAAAATAGCAATTTGATTAAGTGATTTATAATGTATCACTTTCAAATACTTTACATTTTATCCATATGCAAAAACATATATGTCTTGGCCAATGTGGAAAATCAAAAGGAAAAGATAGTCCTAAAGAACTCCTATACTCTAGCATTTACAAAGAGGCAAGCTCGAGGCATTAGTTTTGCAAACATTTTTTAAAATAAAAGGAAAAAAACACCTTTTACCACTCGAAATCCATTAGGGTTATGAAACCCTAGCAAGAAAAATCATGGCAAAGCTTAAAGAATGCTTTTCATTTTCATTTTTTTCAAGCTTTCCTCTGCTAAGAGCGCCACCATAGCTGAGCATCTGGAAGTTGCATTTGGAGATTCTCACAAGTAAATTCTAAAGGAAACATGGAGGCCAAACTAATTAAGTCACTGCCTATGCAAATAAAGCTTTTCCAATCATTGTCTGTGAATGAAAAGTTTATTTCGAGCCCACTCATTTAGAAAAATGGTGAAAGTGTTTTTGATTTTTTTTTGCATTTTCTACATGCCCGACATCTTTGTGAAAGAAAAAATGTAGTTTTTCTGTTCTCTTTTATGCAAGCTCGAACTCACGACTTGTTACTCTTTTGAAAAACATGGGCTTGCTTTTGTTTTACCAAAGGCTGTGGCATCTTACTCCACTATACTATACCTCCTCTTTTATGAAAATTTTAACAACTTTAGCTCCAAGCTATGGCTCTGTGTTACCACAAAGACAAAGAAAACCTCATTATGAATATTTTGGCCACTATATTATGTATATTTTCATGACTTTCCTTTACAAACAACTAAGGGTTTTCATTTTCTATGTGGGAATTTTTGGTAACACTCGACTTCATCACACATTTTGAGCCTGCACTTTTTAGTTTTGAGGGTTTTCTGTGGCCTTCTATAGAAAATTATTTCATGGTTATTGGTGATCTAATCCCTCTAGGTTCATGCTTTAAACAATCTGCATATCTCTATCATCCTTTGAGCACTGTTATAGGAGAAATGCATAGTCTTAATGTCTTTCTAAAAGTCACTAATTAGATGTGAAAGACTATCATAAATCTTACATTGACACCTTGATCACCAAAGGTCATTACCAAACTGTCAAGCACTCATTTCATATATTCTCTTTTTATAGCTTTTGATTACTCTTTTCTCTATTGTCCATGGTAGTTCTAGGTTATCCTTTATCAAACAAAGTCACTGTCATATATTACTATGACCACCACTATTATTGAGACCCTGTTCACTATGCTTAGTCAGTACTTCTTCTCCTTGAAATTGGATATCTTTGTCTGCCAGTAGCAACAAATATCGATTAGGGCTTATGACAACCCAAATGAGCATTTTTTCTTATTCTTATTAACTCCACCATGAACAATGATGGCATAAGCTTACTTGCACCTCAATCATCCTATGAAATGCTCACCATTCTTTTGATTTTGACAAAGAGAGATATAAAATGATTTCTAAGCAGTGATTTCTTGGGTCAATGGAATCACTAAAAGTTTAAGACCAATGATAATCTCTTCTTCCTCTTTCATGGAATGCTACTGGCACTATGAAACATCTTTACTTGTGAATGCCTCTTCCAAGAGACCTTTTGTCCCATGTGACTTTATCATCTCAATCACTTACCCTGCATCTCATTGCATTATCTCTCTATCAAAGCACATGATATTCTTATGTTGGACTATTATAAAATCTCCCCTATGAGATGCAACCATTGTTTGTTCCTCCAAACTATTTTCAATTGAAAAAATTTGAATTGAATTAACAATGGGAAAACTGGCAACACTTATACTTATGATAGTGAGGGAAAACCTAAGAATATTGATTGGAAACTGTTCTCATGCATACAAAATATGAAACCAGCCTGCTATTCATCATTAAAACAAGAAATAATCATTGCTTCTTGGAAGTCTCCTATGATATGACTTTCATTCATGTGAAGGCTTCACTTCATGGCTATTCCTCTTTTATTATGATCCAATTTAACAAATATGTTGTCATTTATGATAGTGAGGAAAAATACCTATCATAGGTAATGAGATATGTGCCCCAAGTTGATAAATGCGATTCTTTTCCACTCTCATCCCTCTTTATAACATGAGGGTAGCATGCTGGGCTCAACCCTTGTGGGAGCCCATTTCATTCCACATGCTATGATATTTAACAAACAAATCTTGCAATGATATTCAACCTGTACTTGAACAATGAACAAACATGTTAGGTAAAAACAATGCATATGATAGGTGTTTATGATAGCCTTTCTTCTTTCCTGGACATCTATGGTATGAAAACTATTTTGATGCTTATGAGGATCAGGCTATATGTTTATGGATGTTTGTATATGTATTGATTGGTGATATTTCATTGCTCTAACCAACTCTGTCTCACACATGCATGAATTCTTGGAGCAGCAGGGAAGGCAACTTTTGGAGGTTGGACAAATGGGAGGGGCTAAACACATACAACTCTACTCAACTGGGATTCATCATTCAGGCAATGATGGGCCCCCCTTCTTTACATATGTATTTTTTATTTCTCGTATATGTAAATGTATAGTTTTTTCCTTTATTTGCATTCAAATAGTTAGTCCCTCAGATTGTGTGGGACACTATACACTTATGATTATCAATGAAGGCTACCTTTGCAATAATTGTTGACTCTCTTCTTTATTGTATGCATCTGCATAATGTAATAGTGTAATCTAGTTGATAATATCTTTTATGCATATGGATGAAACATAGCATAATTAAATGTGTACCTTTCATCTTTAGTTTGTAAAAGCTATCTTAGCTCTACCTGATTGAGCTAGAAGATAAAATCATGTAACATTTTTGGAAACAACTACTAAATGTTTGCCTGCTAAACATCTTGACCAGTTGCCTAAAGCTTATCCATTGGGCATAGAGTCACTTAGAAAAGTAACAATACTTGAAAATAGTCTCGCATACAATTGTAACTCATCCAAGACAATGTATGACACCTCGAAAACTTATTCCTAACACACCAAAACTTCAAAACAAACTAATTAACTATACAAAATAGCACTTAGGGAATTGAAAACTATGCATTTAAATAGAAAACTACCCTACACTAATGACAAGACAAAACCACTTAAACAAAACCATTTACAGGATGACTGAAGTAGCTACCCCTTCTTCTCAATATACAATGACTTACATGCTTGAGGACAACTAAGAAAAAATGAGACACAAAAAAATGTTCAAGAAGTTGATGCACTATCCCTTGGAAGAGATAAAGAAGTCCACTTACCTCTTCAAATGAAACATATGTATTATTGTTCAAAAGAGGATAAGCGAGTTGAACATACTCTTGTTCAACTACAAGTACATTCTCAATTCCATCTTCAACTATAACTTCATGAATTGGTGCAAGATTGGCTATTGGTGCTTTAGTGGCCTCCATGCTTGCTAAAAGTCTAATAGGACAACCTCTCGAAAGAATGAAACTTAGACTCGTATTGTTGGATGCTTTCTCATTTATTGTTGTTGCATCCATTTGCTGATCTGGATGCTCAATTTTTCTAGTTGTCTCATTTGTAAGAAAAAATGCTACTTCCTCTTCTTGTTCATTTGGATTTTGATTTTTTAGCTTAGAAGATGCTAACCTGTCATCAAGCTCTGATAAAAACACCTCCAGCCCATCCCAAAACATGTCTTCCTCTAAGTCTTCTTCACTTTGTTGTGCATGCACACCACCATTTTGAAATGGACAAGTGAGTTGTGTCCATTCATCTCTTGCTTCAACTTCATGTTTAGATGCATCCTCTAATGGAATCTCATGCTTGGGTGCAAACATGAATGGTATTACTTCGTTGGATTCAATTATGGATAGGTATCTGATAGGACATCCCCTTGAGATGACAAACTTAGAACACTTCATGCTGGCTTCACCTTTATCACTTGATTCTTAAACTTCATTTTTCAAGTTGAGAAGAGTTATTTCATATGAATCAAATGGAATCATGGCTGCTTTGTCTATTTGTTTACGCTACTCACACACTTCAGATTTAGTCAGTGATGTCTTGACATCAAGCTTTGGGAAAAATTCCTCTACTATGCTTGAAAATATGTCTTCATCTAGCTCATGATTAGTTATCTCATGCATAGCACATCCTATGTCAATTTCATGAATTTTTCCTTGAATATTTAAAGGAGTATTCATACCTTTCAAATGAAATTATTGCCTATCATTTTTCTCATCTTGATGGACATTGTCATATGTACCAACCTTTTCACCTCTCAAGATTAGCTTGCCCTTGTTTACCTCTTGATGGACCAGCACCATGCCATTGTGATTTTTAGCTTCTTGCTATCCAAAAATTGATAATGGTGTTAGTACAAGCAAGGTGTTCTCAACCTCATTAAAAAAACTAGGAAGTTCATTGAGTAAATTTTATGACATGTCATTCTCATCACCTATTTCTTGCTTATCTTCACTCTGCTCAACAAAACTAGGCAACTAAACAAAAAAATATATCATTATCTCATCGCTTTGCTCAACAAAACTAGGCAACTAAACAAAAAAATATATCATTATCTCATCACTTTGCTCAACAAAACTAGGAAGATCATCAATTAAATTTGTTAGAACTTCATGTTCAACACTCATTTCTTGTTTACTACTCTGTTGTCCTAACTAGTTTTTCTCGTCAATCACTTGTAACAACTCTGATTTTTCATTTAGGGCCCCATACACAAGTGTATCTACAACAAAAGGCTCTTCCTCTACCTCAAAATCTTCTTTTGTTTTCTTACTGAGTGGAATTTGCAATTGAAAAGACTGCTCTTGAGGGAAGATGGACTGATTTTTCTCAAGCACAGGCTCTTGCAAAGGGTCATTACTCTTAAAAATTGGAATTTCAAATCTAGCAGGCTTAAGAGGTTCACCTTGTTTGAATCTTAGAATATTGAACTTGAGAACTTGTTCTTCAAAAAAAGGATTTGGAAAGGTAATAGCTGATTGGGATTCTTTAAGGCAAGAGGGCTCTTGAGAAAGCTATTCTTGAGAAGTGGTGGACTGGTTTTGTTTAGGTATTACATTCTCTTGCACTAGATGGAATCCTTTGAAACTTGGAATTTCAAATTTAGAAAATTTGCTAGAGTGTTCTAGAGGCTTACTTTGCTTAAATATTGCAAAATTGTACTTGGGAACCTCTTCTAATATATGTTGGTTCATTGATTCAAGAGATGTTGGTTTGAAGCTAGGAACACAAGGAGTTGATTGGGATTCTAGCCTTTGAGCTCTAGCAAGTAATAGCCTTATCCGCTCTTCTTTTGCAGCCAACTCCCTTGCAAAATCTTCCTCATATTGATTTCCTTGTACCTCCACATCCTGTTGGTTTTGATAAGCTTGGTAAGCCCACTCATTCTACTGTAAGTTAAAATCATGGTGCATTTGATACTATTGTTCTCTCTTGATTTCATCAAACTATTCTTGGAAGTACAAAGACAATCCCTCTATGCTCATGTTATTAGACTTTTCAGGCTTATTAGAAAAGTTACTTTGCTAGTTGGAAATAAAATAACCTTCTTGGGGTTGTTGATGAGCATAGGCATGCCACTGTAAATCTTGAGCAAGGGTGGGTGGGTGTTGAGCAAATTGAGCTTGCTGGTAATATTTTGTAATAGGGTCATTTTCAGTGAAACTAGTAGTATGACTGATTTGATATGGCTAATAAGAAGGTGTATATACAACACTCTCATAAAATGGGGAATGATAAGTCATATTTTTATCAAATTAAGACACGCTGAAGCATCTTAACAAGCTAGAAATTTATGGAAATCTCTACTAAAGCAAGAAAAATCAAGACTATTTTTTGCAAAAGTAAAACATATCAACACTTTTCTACCTAAAACTAGTACATATTCTTCTAGAGTCACCAGGTGTGTTGAAAAATTGCCTCCAAAGGGAGAAAATATTGTTGTACACACCAAATAGCAGCAATATGTAGTACAAAAGAGACTAAAAATGAGCTCTTTGTCCCACCGGGTGTGCCAAAATTGTTAACTCTCAAAACTGCACCCTTGCTAAGTTGCAGAACTTAGCATTTTGGAGTAACATGGGAACACTCCTAGGTTGTGGGTCACCTACTTGGAGTGGAAATCTAGAGAAGGATGGCTGCTATGGTGTCACATAAACTACTCTATTGCTCTGCCAAGGAAAAGGGGAAGAGAAAATGCATAAACTAAAAACTGACAATGAAAATAAAGAGGTGATACATCCAACTAAACTAGGACCTGAAGCTTAGATTACATACACTTTCTTACAATGACTAAATAAAACTTGCACAACTTACTTCTATATGTCTTTGCATAAGTAATTTATAAAGAGGCCCTAATGCTAAACTCTTAGGAGGAAGAAAAATTCATAGCCAAAAGCAACTTGCATATTTTGACATAGATTATAACCTGCAACAACACACTTTTCTACAAAAAGGTGCTTAACATGAGACAAAATTACAAGGAAATGAACAAGACTTCACAATTAATTTGATCAATCAATTAGATGCACACAATGAAGCAAAAGAGTAAGAAGGAAAAATACCCCAATCACTAATATCCAAGGTTTTCATTGTTATTCATGTCCAAAAGAGCTACAAAGTATGCAAAATATGCAAAAGGACTCAAAAATCACTAAGTACAAAACTAGAGAATAATGAGAACTAAGTGTAAATGAGTCAAAAAGTATAAACATCTCCCAAGCAGTTGCACCAAACTAGGGGTTAGAAGCTTCCTTGGTCGTATGCCTCCAAAAATCCAAAGATATAGCTCCTAAATATCCTCCAATAAGACTTTGAAGTGCTGAAAAGGTCAATCTTGACTAAGTCCATCATGAAAGAATGCAAAACCATCCCCTAGATGCTCTCATATACTCCAACAAGGTGAGTAAACACCCCCCATATTCTCTCCCTTGGTCAACCAACCTCCTTCAACTTCCCTATATGCTTACAAAAGAATCAAAACTCAACTAAAAAAGCTTAAGGCATGTACAAAGCATATTACATCATTTTTACACTTAAAATAGCAATTTGATTAAGTGATTTATAATGTATCACTTAATCAAATGATTTACATTTTCTCCATATGCAAAAACATATATGTCTTGGCCAATGTGGAAAAAAAAAAGGAAAAGACTAAGTCCTAAAGGACTCCTATACTCTAGCATTTACAAAGAGGCAAGCCTGATGCATTAGTTTTGCAAACATAATTTAAAATAAAAGGTAAAAAATGCTTTTTACCAATTGACATCCATTAGGGTTATGAAACCCTAGCAAGCAAAACTGTGGCAAAGTTGAAGAATTCTTTTCATTTTCATTTTTTTCAAACTTTCCTTTGCTGAGAGCGCCACCATGGTTGAGCATTTGGAAGTTGCATCTGGAGATTCTCACAAGTAAATTTTGAAGGAAACATGGAGGCCGAACTGAGTAAGTCACTGCCTGTGCAAATAAAGATTTTTCTAATCATTGTTTGTGAATGAAAATGTTATTTTGAGCCCACTCATTTAGAAAAATGGTGAAAATGCTTTTTTATTTTTTTTCGCATTTTCTTCATGCTTGACATCTCTGTGAAAGCAAAAATGCAGTTTTTCTGTTCTCTTTATGCAAGCTTGAACTCACGACTTGTTACTCTTTTGAAAAACATGGGCTTGCTTTTGTTTTTCCACATGCCATGGAATCTTACTCAACTATACTATACCTCCTCTTTTATGCAAATTTTAATGGCTTTAGTTCTAGGCCGTGGCTCTGTGTTACCACATAGACAAAGAAAGCCTCATTTTGAATATTTCAGTCACTATATTCTATATATTTTCATGACTTCCTTTACAAACAACTGAGGGTTTTTATTTTCTATGTGAGCATTTTCTGTTATGCTTGACTTCATCACACATTCTAAACCTACACTTTTTAGTGTTGAGGGTTTTTTGTGGCCTTCTATAGCAATTTATTTCATGGCTATTGATGATCTAATCCCTCTAGGTCTGTGATTTAAACTATCTACATATCACTGTCATCCTTTGAGCACTATTATAGGAGCACTACATAGTCTTAATTTCCTTGTAAAATTCACTAATTATACATGAAAGAATCATAAATCTTGCATTGCCACCTTGATTACCAAAGGTCATTACCAAAATTTTAAGCACTCATTTCATATATTGTCTTTTTATAGCTTTTGATTACTCTTTTCTCTGTTGTCAGTGGTAGTTCTAGGTTATCCTTTATCAAAAAAACTTATTGTCATATATTACTATGACTACCACTATTATTGAGACCCTGATCACTGTGCTTAGTCACTGCTGCATCTCCTTGAAATTGGATATCTCTGTCTGCCAATAGAAACAAATATCGATTAGGGATTATGACATCCCAAATGAGCATTTTTCTTATTCTTATTAACTCCACCATGAATTATGATGGCATAAGCATACTTGTACCTCAATCACCTTATGAAATTCTCACCATTATTTTGATTTTGACAAAGAGAGATATAAAATTATTCCTAAGAAATGATTTCTTGGGTCAATGGAATCACTCAAAGTTTAAGACCAATGATAATCCCTTCTTCCTCTTTCATGGACTGCTACTAGCACTATGAAACATCTTTACTTGTGAATGCCTCTTCCATGAGACCTTACTGTCCCATTTGACTCTATCATCTCAATCACTTACCTTGCATCTCATTGCATTATCTCTTTGTCAAAACACAAGATATTCTTATGTTGGATTATTATAAAAGAATCCCTATGAGATGCAACCATTGTTTGCTCCTCCAAACTATTGTCAGCTAAAAATATTAGAAATGACTTAACAATGGGAAAACTGGTAGCACTTATACTTATGATATTGAGGGAAAATCCAAGAATAATGATTGGCAACTATTCTCATGCATACAAAAGGTGAAAAAATTGCTATTCGTCATTAAAACACACAATACTCACTACTTCTTGGAAGTCTTCTATGATATGACTGTCATTCATGTGAAGGCTTCACTTCATGGCTATTCCTCTTCTATTATGATCCAATTTAGCAAATATGTTGTCATTTATGATAGTGAGGAAAACTCCCTATCATAGGTGATGAGATATGTGCCCCAAGTTGATAAGTGTGATTCTTTTGCACTCTCATCCCTCTTTATAACATGAGGGAAACATGCTAGGCTCAAACATTGTGGGAGCCCATTTCACTCCACATGCTGTGATATTTAACAAACAGATCTTACAATGATATTCAACCTGTACTTGCACAGTGAACAAACATGTTAGACAAAAATAGTGCATATGATAGGTGTTTATGATAGCCTTTTTTCTTTCCTGGACATCTATGGTATGCAAACTATTTTGATGCTTATGAGGATCAAGCTATATGTTTATGGATGTTTGCATATGTATTTATTGGTGATCTTTCGTTGCTCTAACCAAATATCTCTCACATATGTATGAATTCTTGGAGTAGCAGGGAAGACAACTTCTCAAGGTTGGAGAAATGGGAGGAACTGAACAAATTTTGCTCTACTCAACCGGGATTCATCATTTAGGCAATGACGGGTCCCCCTTCTTTACATATGCATGTTTTCTTTCTTGTATCTTTAAATGTATAGTTTTTTCTTTTATTTGCATTCAAATAGTCAGTCCCTCGGCTTGTGTTGGACAATATACACTTATGATTATCAGTAAAGACTACCTTTGCAACAATTGTCAACTCTCTTCTCTATTGTATGCATTTGTATAATCTAATAATGGAATTAGTTGATAATCTCTTTTAATCATATGGATGAAACATAGCAAAATTAAATGTGTACCTTTTTGTATAGGAGTGAATTTGCACCCCTAATGCAAATTCCCCTTTTGCCCTCCTCCACTTTAGAAAACCAAATTCGGAGGCTTAATTCTACATAAGCCCACTGCCTTGGTTCCACTTGGCACCTGTTTTGAGCATCGATAGGGGAATAACTATCAGGGACACCCATGCAGAACGTAGACATCAACGTAGTGTGCTTACATCCCTGATAGATTCTTGTGTTTGAAGCCTGCAGAGGCGTTACACTTCCCATTGGGAGTTGAGTTGTAACACCCTCTTCGATCGATTGACCCAAATATGGACATTTTCTTTATCTCTACTTCAAGTTAATTCAATCTCATTCTTATTCCTAGGAGATCTCTTCACACCCTCTCTACAAACTCTTCACAATCTCTTCTATAGCTTCTACAACTCCTACAAGAATTCTAAGCATCCAATTCAGATCTCAAGCAATACTTTACACTTCACAGTAGCAACATCAACACTCCATCAACTTAGTAGAGCAAGTGTGGAACAAACACCATTGCAACAGAGGCTTGAGTTCCTCTCATTTTCTCCCCCATTATCTTTGAGCACTCTTTGTGGAGGTGGTAAGCTTTCCAATCCTCTCCTCTATTATTTGGTTGAGTAGCATAACACTGTTTTGTAGTGCCCGTGTTTACTTCATTTCCTACTTTTCTCTCTATCTATCAGGCTGTCAGTGGAGGTGGGAACACCAAAATGAGGGTTTGACTAAGGGGAACCACTTTACAGCCCCAATAATTTCTCTCTCTATCTTGTGTGTAGGTATTGATGATATTCACATGCTGGAGGCTTCATCACTTGCATGGTTGTAAGAATTTCCTTTCCCTTCTCCTTATCTTTATCATTTCCATTTTAGTCTATTTTAGCTTTATCACATTCTAGAAGTTCTCAACAATCAGAGTAGAAGTAGTCTCTTAGCCATTCTCTGTGATAAAATCGCTCTCTGGTCCGTACGAGACACCAAAACGCCTCTAGGACACTAGCGTGCTGCACCATCATCTGTATTTTGTGCTGCCGTCCTTTGGCCGAGAGCCTGTTAATTTTTCCAGAGAATCTTTGTGACCTGCTCTTTCCTATTCTAGAACTCTCACCACTGTTCCTTGAGGTAGTTTAGGGAAGTTCACCCTTGAGGCTCTATGCATGAAGAGAAATCGTGAGTAGCAAACCCCCCTTCTCTACATTTTGGTGAACTCGTCATGAAGAGAATATCTTTTGAAAAACAAGGAATTTATTTACCCCTACTTGACGGGGTCATAACTTTTGACTCGTTGCTCAGAATTCAAAACCGTTGTACTATTGGAAAGTCTCCTAGAGAAATAGTTCAATCCCTAAACTACTATTGGCTTTGGCAATCAAATTTTAGGGACTGACACAAGTTCCGACCTCAAATTCTGCTCCGAAGATCTCCAAAAATGTAAATTACTAGAACATAGAAAATACCGAAAAAATCGTAATGAATTTAATATCTTCTTTTATTAGTTTAGTATCTAATTTTGTTCAAAATGTCAATGATATTCCATTTCATGCATGTGATGGTGACTTGGATTTACCCATGCCACTTGCTATCTTTGATCCTTCTCATGAAAGTCCTCTTGCTTAAGAGGATATCATGTTGCAAGAAGATGAAATCATTGATACCTTTCTTAACATTAATCCACCATCCCTTCGTTCCAATGCACTCTTTTCTAGAGACGTTGCACTTATGAATGATGAATCTTCTACTCCTTCCAATGCACTCTCTTCTAGAGATGTTGCACTTATGAATGATGAGTCTCCTACTCCTTCCAATGCACTCTCTTCTAGAGATGTTGCATTTGTGAATGATAAATTTATTATATATTCTAATGCACTCTCTTCTAGAGATGATGCATTAGCGCATGATGAGTCTCCTTCCAAATTTGATCTTGTTTGGATCGATGTTGAGAATATGTCTTCGAATAATTATTCTACTAGTTGTGATGAGTCTATAAATGTTATCTATGTCTCTGCTACCCCTCAAAGGCCTATGAGATTGGTCATTTACGTGACTCCAACTAGTCCTTCTCCTAAAAGGATTTTTTCTATTGATAGTGTTCCATTTGATAATGATTCTCTTGATCCTTCTATTGCTCCCTCTTACAGAGCGGTATCCCATACATATGAGAATAATATGAATAAACAGCCATGCCTTGTTCGAGCACCTAAACCTAAAACTAAAGCACCCAGTGATTACGATCTTGTCAAGAAACTTTAAGTTACCCCGGCTAAGATCTCATTGTGGGACTTGCTTTAGTCTGCTCCACTTTACCAAGGCATGCTTCAAGAAAACTTGCAAAAGATCCTCTTGCCTTCTTCCACTAGGCCGAAAGATGCTAATGCATTGATAGCTCATATTCACGTGGATTCATTGAATATTACATTCCATCCACAAGAACTGCTACCTCCAGAAGTACACAAGCAAGCAGAACCTCTAATGATTATAGTTAACATTAATAAAATTGACATTAGACGTACTCTCGTTGACACTAGTTCAACTCTCAATGTATGTAGCATTGAATTATTACCTAAGATTAATATTAATTAATCTTCTCTTAATGCTTCTTCCATTGAAATTCGTGGGTTTGATAATGTTGGTCGACAAGCTCTAGGAATGATAGTATTGCCTTTGCATCTTGGACCCATTACTGTACCCACTCTAGTTATGTTATGTCAGAAAAATTACCATATAACCTTCTTCTCGGTAGATCGTGGATTCATGCTATGGGTGTAGTCCCATCTACCTTGCATAAATCTATTAAGTTCATTACTAAAAATAAAGTAGTCACAGTAAAGGCTAACCCTGATGCTATGCACTTGTGTGAGATGGCAGCTATCGGTCAGGTTTCGGTTGTGCCTACTCTTATTCCTTTAGTGTCTTCCATTGTGTTGATTTTTACTCTAGTAGTATCTACTATGAAGGACACTCTTGAGATAAATTTCCCTAAAGAAGATCCTTCTGAAGCAAGAAATATTAAGTCTATTCCTTCTACCTCTCCTCAAAAGAGTGCATGTCTTGGTGATGATTGGGGTTCTTTAGACTTTACAAAATCCTTCAATGGGGAATATAAAGTCAACCCAATCCACTCAAACCTTCTGACAACATCATCCACACTTGCTATCAAAGGTGATTATTCTTTTGCATCATGGGGTAATGTGAATGCAAATTGTAACGTTCTCTATGGAGATCCTCCTCCTTTGTCTTCTATCTTCGTATCTGCTTCTTGTGAGTAGTCAATATTTTCTCCACAAGAGAAAGGGTTGCTTCTTGTTCCTCACTCTTTGTCTAAACAAGAGTGTATTTTTTTGAGGCTTCTAAAAGACCACTTAATTACTCTTCCTCCTCCTACACATAAGAAATTTCATTAACATGATAAAGAAAAGTGTTCTTTCTGTGCATACCATCAAGTGCTTGGCCATTCCACTAGTGAATGTAAAACGCCTTGAAGGATAAAATACAACTTTGTGATTCAGGTGCCTATTGATGCACTTGCCTTTTCTTTGCATGATAAGTGATATTGAGGTTTACCTCTATTCTGCACGTTCTAAGTATCTTGCATGGTTCTCCTCCCCTGTACATTAGGGGAAGTGATAATTTTTTTTGGAGATGTACATCCTCTTAAGGACCCCCTCTCTTCTCTATGTCTTTTGAATGTAGCATCCCTTGAGTGGTCCCTTTTTCTTTTGATGGGTTTTAGAGGGACCCCCTTTGAAAGTTCTTATCTTAGGTAAGTTTTATGGTGTCTAGCTCAGGAGCAACCTGACTAGACCTATTTCTCATCCTTGTGTCTAGCTCAGGGGCAACCCGACTAGACCTAATTTACATATTTGTGTCTAGCTTGGGGGAATCCTAACTAGACCTATTTTACATCCTTGCTTCTAGCTCGAGAGCAACCCAACTAGACCTATTTCACATCATTGTGTCTATCTTGGGGGTAGCCCGATTAGACCCTGCTTTCAAATAGTGTGTCCCTTGAGTGGACCCCTCTTCCTTTTGAAGGGTTCTCGAGGGACCCCTTTGAATTTCTTCCAAATGGATGGTTTGTGTGACTGTTTGCTTACTGGCCTATGAAGTTGCCTCCCGATGTGTTCTATCTGTGGGTAAACATGTTGCCACCTTTCGATTCTATGGAGTCCAATTTTCTTGGTCTCCCTCATGTGAGATTTCTTGGGGGATACCTTCCTTGCAGGTTTGTGGGTTTGTAAGGTGCTTTCCTTGGTTTCCTTCATGTGAGAGTTCTTAGAGGATACCTTCCTTGTAGGTCTATGGGTTTGTAAGGATCTTTCCTTGGTTTCCTTCATGTGGGAGTTCTTGGAGGATACCTTCCTTGTAGGTCCGTGGGCCTGTGAGGTTCTTTCTTTTTTTAGTTTCATAGTTTCGTGGAGCTATGAAGTCCTTTTCTTGTCCTGCACTCTCGGGTTTTCCAGATCGCTGTTTGCTTCCTCAATGATTTAGGTATATATTTCTAACCCTACTACTTCTTTGACCTAATTTACCAAAGCACTCATCAGTATTCATGCTCACTATAGTGGTGGAAAAATGTATAGGAGTGAATTTACACCCCTAATGCAAATTCCCCTTTTTCCCTTCTCCACTTTTCAGAGGCTTAATTCCACATAAGACCGCTACCTTGGTTCCACTTGGCACCTATTTTGAGCATCGATAGGGGAATAACTATCGAGGATGCCCATGCGGTGCATAGACGTTAGCGCATCACACTTACATCCTTAATAGATTCCTGTGTTTGGATCCTGCAAATGAGTTACACTTCCCATTGGGAGTCGACTTGTAATGCCCTCTTCAACTGACCGACCTAAATATGCTATTTTATTCATCTCTACTTCAAGTTCATTCACTCTCATTCTCATTCCTAGGAGATCTCTTCACACCCTCTCTACAATATCTTCACAATATCTTCTATAGCTTCTATAGCTCCTACAAGAATTCTAAGCATCCAGTCTAGCTCTCAAGCAACACTTTACACTTCACATCAACAAGATCAACACTACATCAACTCAGTAGAGAAAGTGTGGAATAAACACCATTGCAATAGAGGCTTGAGTTCCTCTCATTTTCTCCCCCATTAGCCTTGAGCACTCTTGGTGGAGGTGGTAACATTTCCACTCCTCTCCTCTATTATATGGTTGAGTAGCATAGCATTGTTTTGTAGTGCTTTTTTGTTTACTTCATTTTCTACTTTTCTCTCTATCTATCAGGCTATCTATGGAGGTGGGAACACCAAAACGGGGGTTTGATTGAGGTAAACCCCTATAAATCCACAACAATTTCTATCTCTTGTGTGTAGGTATTGAAGACATTCACATGCTGGAGGATTCATCACTTGCACAGTTATAAGCATCTCCTTTCCCTTCTTATCCTTATCTTTATCATTTACATTTCAATCTATTTAAGCTTTATCACATTCTAGAAGTTCTCAACAATCAAAGTATAAGTAGTCGCTTAGCCATTCTCTGTGATAAAATCGCTCTCTGGTCTGTATGAGATGCGAAAACACCTTTGGGATGCCAGTGCACTACACTGTCATCTGTATTTTGTGTTGCCATCCTTTGGGTGAGAGCTTGTTAGTTTGTCCATAGAATCTTTGTGACATGCTCTTTCTGATTCTAGAACTCTTGCCATTGTTCCTTGAGGTAGTTTAGGGAAGTTCACCCTGTGAGGCTCTCTGAATGAAGAGAACTCATGAATAGTGAATCCCCCTTCTCTATACTTTCATATTTATTTTGTAAAATATATCTTAGCTCTACCTGATTGAGCTGGAAGCAAAATCAGGTAACATCGACATCTCCTGCTGGGCCTCCCTCTTCTATTTGTTCCACTTCAGTTCCCATCACCTCGGTTTTTCTTCTGGATCCTCCTGTGAATGCTGATGACCCTCACCCCAAAAGGGTGTAGGTGTTCATCACTCCCTTGGTGGAGCTAACTCTCTTGATGTACCTTCTGAACATCCCTCCATTTTCTCGACCTATGGACATGCTAAAAACCATGGTGGTGTTCACTGTGGCCTTGTCCTCTTCCTCCTCACCTTCCATTTCTTCTATGAGGATTCTGCATCCTCCACTAAAGTGCAAGTTGGAGGATGACCTTTCTTCCAATGAAGGTCAGAAGAATGGATCACCTTCTTTGAGAGAGGGTTTTTCTTTGCCTTGGGCCATCCTTGTGAAAGAGGCACCCCTGATGTCTCTTGAGTTTGTCACCATCTCTTTTGATGAGATTGATGTCTCCTAATGTCTTCCTTAGATTTTGTCATGGGAGAGTCAAAGGGTGCTCCCCTCGGTATCCCACCCTTGCAAGCTCACCCACCCTCCCAATATAATGATCTAGATTAGGAGAACAATGACCTCTTGGTTGATGAGGACTAAGAGAGTGCCTCTTCTTTAGCTGTAGATTAGATTTGTGTGTGTGTGTGTGTGTTGTGTTTCCACCATTCTTATTTTTATGTATTCCTAGAGGAACCTTGTCACCCTTGTAGGTGCTTGGATACAAGAGTGAAATTGTGTAATAAAATTTCTCTATATGTTTCATCATTCTTCTATATGTTGTAACTTGATTTTTGAGAATTGGGGATGATGCAAAGTGCTGGGGGCATTTAGGCCGCCCTTCCATGTTGACCCAATTTTTTATTTTTTATTTTGTCTTCATGTTATCTTCTTCATGGTCTAATATATTTGGGTATTGATGAAAATTCATACGTATATTATATTATATCTATCTATCTATATCTATGAATAGTTATGACCCTAAATTATCAGATCCCCTTGTCTCTTGATTTCTTCGTCTTTTCTTATTTTTCTTTGTTTATCTTTCTCCCTTCTTTGCTTGCTTCTTGATGTTGTGGTGCCTATGTGTTGTACCTCATGTGTGTGACAAAATTTCCACGTATAAATCTCAACATGTATCATGGGCCACGACATCTCTGCATCTCTTCTCTCTCCTTAGGATTCCATGCGCTCCTTTAGTTTGCATGCACCATCCTAAGGGGGGGCTACTACTTCTCTAATTTTTAATAATGTGTATTGGTGGCCAAGAATCCCTTACTGAAAATCCTACACTTTTTAAAAATCACATCCTTCGATAAGGATCCCCTTAGTGAAATTTTCTTTCAAAATTGAATTCGTAGCAAAAAGAAATAGAAAACTTGCCTTCAAGAAGGCCATTCTTTTTTCAGATTCCTTGATGAAAGAGATATTTCGAAAGGATTCCTTGATGACAAGATCATTTGCGAAAAATTTCATCACTTTTCAAATGAAGTATCCCTCTGAGTGGGCCCCTTGCTATCTTGAAGGGTTTCTGAGGGACCCCTTTGAAAACTCTTCCTTCAATTGCTTGTTCTGAGATATGAATTTTTCTTTCCTAACATGTTTTGTCTAAGGGTTAACATGTTGCTTTAAGACTAAGCACTTGTGAATTTGCTTTTACAACCAAGCTTGGAGGACCAAGCACCTGTCAGGACCAATTAGACTCTATGGAGCCTTCCATTTTTTCCCCTAGGACCAAGCACTTGTAGAACCTTTGTTCACCCTCTGTAGTACTGAGAACCCATGGAGCCAATTCTATAGAACTGAGTACCTGCAAATCTTCTTTTCAAATTTTCATAGGACCAAGTACCTATGGACCCATCTCTCTCTCCTACATGTTTGATCATGTTAGATTATGGTCTGCTTCCTTGATGGTTTAGGTATATTCTCTTCAAGTTATTTCTACTTTACCTCACATTCACTAACACATATGCTCACTAAAGTGGGGGAAAAATATAATGGTGTGAATTTGCACCCCTTTCAAATTCCCCATTTTCATACCCTTCACCTTAGAAAATGTAATTTTGATGATGCGATCCCGATACTCAGCACATTTTCCTCTCCACTCAGTAGCCCATTTTCATGTTGGAGGAGGAATTTTGTTAGGGATGCATGTGCACTATGCGGACATCTACACATCATGCTACTATCCTGATAGGACTCCTACCTATAGAATCTGTAGAGGTGTTACATTTATCCATTGGACACAAATCATAATTCCTCCTACTCCCTTGACCAACATAAAACATCTCTTTTTCCTCCTCTTTTCCATTCAAATTTCCTAATTCTCCATACCACTCAACTTATTCACCACTCTTACACACTTGACTGAATCTTGGATGCTTGTTTGATCAACTCTCACACTTTCAAGCTTCATCATAACCCCATTGTAGTTGCAAGCTACTGGTTTCTTATCTCCTCCACTCCATTCGTTGTGACAACGTTGTTGTGGGAGAACTTGCAAGCTCATTCCTTCCTCTACTTGCCTTGAGAGCATGTAGTTGTGAAGGTGATCTCATCCATTTTCCATTAATTTGACATCATCGTACTTATGTAGTAGCATATTTTTGTTTGTGTTATTGCTTGACATCTTCCATTTCCATACCTTTCTTTATCATCTCTCTACATCATTGCTTTCTGGCTGTTCATGGAGGTGAAAACACCAAAGCGGGGGACTGACAGAGGAAGTCCTCTAAAAATAGCCCCAACATTTTCCTTGGTATTGTGTGTATAGGTGCTTCTCAATTGGAGTTATTCAAAGAATCAAGTTGCAAGGAGTTCAATACCATTTTATCACTTCCTTTGTCAATTTGTGCATAGTTAGTTAAAGTATTCTTCTTATTGTACTTTTTCTATATTTTTGTCCATATGAATACCAACGCACCACTGAGACACCAGTGCACCATGCTGAAGTCCTTATCCTACATTGCCTTCCTCAGGTAGAGAGCTATCTGAGCAACATGTTAGACTCTGGAAACCAACTTGTCTGACTCTGAGAAACATTTTGGTTTGTAGAAGGATAGTAGCTAGCACATTTCTCTTCCTTTTTGACCTTAGCATCTTAACCTTTCTCAATCATTTAGCAAGATTGAGGTAGATCAGGGTAGCCTATTCCTTAGGAACCTCCTGTGACCTAGGGTCTCAGAGTAGATGATCCCCCTCCTCCACAAAATAAATTCACATACTTACTCTGGGTTAACCAAAGACTTTTGTTAGATATGTCTCTT
Source organism: Sequoiadendron giganteum (assembly GCA_007115665.2). Classification (NCBI taxonomy): domain Eukaryota; kingdom Viridiplantae; phylum Streptophyta; class Pinopsida; order Cupressales; family Cupressaceae; genus Sequoiadendron; species Sequoiadendron giganteum. The sequence continues at coordinate 26,960,050 of CM021103.1, read as the reverse complement.
CTGATCTCCATTCTTAAGATATATCGAGCTGCATCTGAATCCTCCATTTCAAACTGTGTGACAATTGAGACTTCAAATGTAAAATCAAAATTTTATCTTTCCCCAAAAAACATATTATCAACATATAATGCAATGATGAGAATACATCCATTAATAGTTTTATAGTAAAAATAATTATTAGATTTATATCTCAAAAATCCCAAACTCAACACGAAGGTGCCAAATTAATGGTACCACATCCTAGGAGATTCCTTAAGACCATATACAAAATATTTCAATTAGCATAACAAATGTTCCTTACCTTTAACCACACACTCTTTAGGTTGTGACATATAGATTTCTTCCTCCACATCACCATGAAGGAAAGATATTTTTACACCTATCTATTCTACTAAATCATATGCTATTGCTAGTGATAATATGAACTGAATAGATGTCACCTTTTCAACATGAGAGAATATATCACCATAATATATTCCCTCCATCTATGAATAACCCTTCATGTCTAACCTTGCTTTATGCTTCTCAACACTCCCATCAGGACCACATTTATTTTTAAACACCCATTTACAACCGAGTTTACATCCTTCAAGTAAAGGTACTAGATCCTGTGTGTTCTTTTTATTCAATGCAGTCATATCCTCATCCTTGGATTTCTTCCAAGAATCCATGTCACTGATACCCATTACCTCTTGCACAGTTCTTGGCTCATCAACATTAGCAATCAAAGAAAAAAGATAATTATAATCTAATAGTGAATAACCAAACCTTTTAGGTTGTTGCCTAATACAAGTGGACCTCCTTAGTGGCTAAGGTTGGATGTCGTCTTCTTCTAAGCTTTCTAAGATACCATATCTCTCCTCATCATCAAGTTTGTTCTTAGATTTTGGTTGAAATTTTGTAGGGTCAAGAGGAAGTTGAACCACATCTTCCTAAATTTTTCATTCTTCTATAGGCTACAAAAATTAGAAGGTTTCATCTCTTTAAAAATAAAACTTCAATTGTAGATAAAATTTTCAGCCACTGGATCCCAAAGTTTGTAACCTTTCACTCTAATACCATAACCAAAGAAGATACATTTTAAAACCTTGTTTTCCAACTTTGGCCTTTTCTCCTTTGTCACGTGAGCATATGCCTTGCAATGAAACACATGAATATGTCTCAATGAGGGCTTCTTGAATGACCACAACTCCATAGATGTCTTCTCAACAAGAGTTGATGTAGGAGATCTGTTAACCAGATAGTACATAGTAGCAACAAGTTCAGCCCACAAATTTTGTTCAAGGCCAAATCCACTTTACATACTCCTAGCTCTCTCTGTCAATATCTTCTTCATCCTCTTCACAACTCCATTTTTCTAAGGGGTATATGGAGTTTTCTTATTCCTTTCAATCCCAAGTTATTTACATAACTTATCAAAATCTATGAGACAAAACTCACCACTGTTATTAGTCCGTAAACACTTAATCTTCCCACTAGTTTGATTTTCTACCAAGGCCTTAAATTCCTTAAACGGACTAAAGAATTTAGATTTACTTATGAGAAAATAAAAAAAATGTCCTTCTATTGTAGTCATCTATAAATGAAGCAAAATACATAGATTTAGATTGTGTGCAAGTGTTCTAACCCTAAAAATGTAAAAACAATTAAAAGAAATGCAAAGGAAAGAGCACAAACAAAACACTCAAGATTAGCCTAGTTGAACTCAAACGAAATGCACAATAAAATATCAATTTTACCTTGCTTGAGTTGTCTCCTTTGGTTGGACCTTTGATGTCGATTTTGTGTGCTCCTTTGTTGACAAAATGGCATGCAACTTAGCTCAAAATGATGGTGATTCTATGAGGAATGCAATGGTGTGGTTGGATAGTGGATTAGATGCAAGATGGGTGTTCAAAGTGATGCAACAATGGAGGTTGAATGCTTGGTATTATGAGTGCTAAAAGTATAAGTTAGCTAAACATGTGATTGATCAAAATGAGACAAAATAACCATATTTAGGGAAAAGGCCTCTAAAGGAATGGATGGCCAAGATTCATCCAAGAGGAGGAGATTAATGGCTAGGGTGAGTTGAGACCTCACAAGACATCACATGAGGACATGTGGCAGGTGAGGTGGACGTGACATGGAAATGAGGTGGAAAAGGTAAGTCTTGTCTCATCTACCCACATCATGGGATGATGTGACAGTAGAAGAATTTTTAATTCTTCTAAAATATCCCTTGGTTTTGGAGATTTGACTTTGGGATTGGGGAGGGAATTTTAAATTAGTCCTCTATTCCTCCAAGGGTGTTGGAGAAATAAAGTGGAATTAAAAATTCCACCTAGGATGCTTGGGGGAAATAAAAAGGAATTTGAAATTCGTAGGGGAGAGGAGATAAGTTCTCCAAATGTAGAAGGATTTTAATGAAGGTTGAATAAGGGTACATGCCATAAATGGCATGAGGATTAGGTTAGGTTTAGTTACCGATTTAGGTTTTGCAAATGAAGGATTAGGTAGGTTAATGAGGATTAAGGGAAAGTTGGAAGATTTGGAGGATGTGACCCTAATTATTATTAGGAATGTGCACATCATAATCATAGATTAATCTGACTAATTTAGATTAGGAGAGGATAATGGAGGATGGGACAAGGAGAGAGAAAGAATGAATTTAAAATTTAATTTTAATTCATTTGGGAAAAGTGACTAAATAAAATAAATTGGACTATTTATTTAATTTAGGGAAGAATAAGGTAAGGGATTTAATTAATCAATCAAACACCTTCGGAGACATCAGGAATAGGAAAAATATTAACTAAATAATGAACTATTTAATTAATATGGTTTAGGGATGCGAGATAGAAGAATATAAAGGTGAATTTGACCATATGGGGGTGGTCAAATTCATGTGTCTACATTTTTCCCCTCTTCAAAATATTGTTAGAATAATGGTGTTTGAAAGAAAAATAAAGCGCAAATGACTCGATAGAAGAAAAGGACTTTAGAAGATGACTCAATATCACATGAAAATGGATAGGAAAGAGGAATGCTAAAATATGGATAGGTATGCCCCCTCGAGAGGGAGAATGGGGAAGAAAAGGGGGCCTTGGGTGACTTCTCAATATGGAGAAATGAAGGGTACCACACAATAGAGGATGAAAAACCATGGATAATATCTTTTGAATGGAAGAAAATAGGCACACGAGGTGTAAATGACATCCCTTTGAAGAAAGAGGGAAGAAGGATTGAAAAGGTTAAATAAAGGGTAAAAATTACCCAAAATTAACAAGGCTAATTAGGGGCAAAATGAAAAACTATAATACCAATTTTGAAAAATCACTATTCACCTAGTTTTCTCTTTTCACACATGTCATCAAGAGATTAGATGAGAGAGAGTGAGAGCTGATGAGGTGAGTGAGATGGTGGAAGATGGAGAGATGATCCACCGAGCGGATGAGGTTTAAGATTTCTACCACCTACGAGCACCACCTTGATAGGTAGGATCCGAAACCCACCTTGTGATTTCATTTTAATTTTCACACATGTTTTGGATTTTGGGATGGGAAGATTAGGAAAAATGTAATTGCCATGGGAGGGCGGATTCCCCCTTTCATTAAAATGCACTCGACTTTTCGGTGAATGGGCGATTGGTGCAGGAGCACCTAGGCTAACCTCTATGTTTTATTATTTTTTGGCTTGTATCTAACCTTAGCCAAGTTAGAATGTTTGTGTATCTTCTATAGAACTTAGATGGTCTTGCTTTTGTTTGGGCTAAGTGACCTTAGTCCTTAAGACTACGGTCACCTTATTTGCCATAGTTAGTAAGTTAGATTTCTTAATGTTTATTGTCTAAGGGAGTAGAGTCTTTAAGTTGTTCAAATACTTAATGAAGGTTGTAATGATGCCTTAAGGAAATTTATGGATTTGGTTCCTCAAATTATTGAGGGAATGATGGTCCTAAGAAGTAGGCTCAAGGCATGGGAAAAGATGCCAAAGATTAGAAGGCAGTTTGCATTGGTTGTTGCATGCAAACCGGTTGCCCTTGGATTCCCTTGGGAATAGGAAGTGGAGGAGGAATTCGATCAACAAGCCTAGAATCATGGAGTGGGCATCCATTATGACATGATACTTGAATCCTTGAGTAGAGAGTAATTTTTTGTAAAAGGAGTTAGTCGTTTTTGTAAGGAAGTTTTTGTAAATGAGAAAAAAAGCAAATTCTGCAATTTCTGTGTTTTCTGGTTGATGCCGATTGTTGTTGAGTGTATGTGACTGTAGATACTTCAAATTTATTGAATTAGTGTTAGTATCATGTTGATATCATAGTTTTAAGTCGTTTCCATTTGTTAATCAAGCTAGGTTAAGTTAGATTTAGTGTTAATTGAGTCATTTTTGTGGTAGAGCTCCTGCTGGTCCTGTCCTGACCAGTTGGTGTTCTCATGGCTCCCCCATGAGCTCTAACCTTGGGAAAAACCTGAGGAAGGGTGTAATGGTAGGGGAGTTATTAGTGTACATAATTATTAGAGTTAGGAAGCATGAAAGTAAGAGGAGAAGCTTCTTATAGCTGCTGATCTCTAGGTGAGCAGGAGGAGCCCGGTTAGAGAGCTAGAGGAGAAGCATTAAGGTTTCTTGTAGGAAAAGGACATACAGTACAGTTCCAAGAGGGTTAGGGACAGGTCTTGATGTGACATGAGGTTAGAGATCTTACAAAGACACTAGAGTAATGTTTGAAGAGGAAAAAGAGTGAATTCCTAGAAACAATGTCTTCAAACCCTTCATACCCTAGGTTATAGGAACCCCTTGTATGGTCACTGTCAGGCCAAAAGAATCATTGGGTGATTTAAAAATATTAAAAGGGTACTCAAATATGTTTTTAGATTCATAGAGTCTTTGGAATTATTTTACAAACAATAGCAATTTCGGACTGGTAAAGACCACTAGAAATAGGCCTAATTTGAGGTCTTCTAAAAGTGAAATCTTGAATCTGACCAGAACAAGGCTCAAGAATATAATGAAATGGTTCCAAATGGATATTTTATGAAGGTATTGAAAAGGAAAAACACCCCTGTAATGAAGGGCAATGAAGAATGAGAATTTGGGAGAAAAAGACACTTAGAGTTCTCTAAGTGAGGAAGGAAAGTGAGCAGGAATTTGACATTGTAAAATGTTGTTTGACCTCCAAGGTGAAGCAAAAAGGGAGAGCTCTTAGAACAGAGCTAAGATTGGAATTAGTTAATCATCTAAGCCAATCAGGACCTAGAGGAGACTAGTTGGGTCTCTTAGCAAGGTGCAAGCAAACCGAGGACCTCATACATCATATTGGTATCAGAGCTTGATTTGATTAGGCTTGTGGTGGATGTTTCAACCTACTGAATCTATGGGAGAAAACACATTTGTGGAAGGTGCTACAATGGTGACTAATGCAGAGTTAGCCAAAAAGGTAGAGGAACAAGAAGAAGACAACAAGTCTTTAAGAGAAAGGTTGGCTCGAATGGAGCAACTTTTGGATGAAGTCCAAGAAACAGCAGACAGAGTAAAAGACAAGATAGATCAGAAGGAAGAACAAGAAGCAAGGGAAAAGGAAATAGAGTTGGAGGAGGAAGCTCCAATACCTGACCCTATGATTCCTGAAGAGCCATTCTTAAAGGCATTAAAAGCATTGAGTGGTAAAGCTTTGGAAGGTGTGCCACTGTTTAGTGGACAAATGGATCCAGATGTAGTTGTGGATTGGATAGATAGCATTGAGAACCATTTTGAATGTGATGGTATCTCAGAGGCACAAAAGGTTATGGTGGCCAAGTCTAGACTAATAGGTTTAGCTCTTACTTGGTGGAAGTTTGTGCAAAGTGAAAGAGAAAAGGATGGAAAAGGTCCTATAGTTACTTGGAAAGGTATGGTGAACAAAGTGAAGCAGACCTACCTTCCTGATGATTATGAAGTGAAAATGCATAGAAGGAGACACAATCTAAGACAAAAATATTTATATGTCCAAGCCTACATCGAGGAATTTCAAAATCTATGTTTGAGATCAAGGGTGGTAGAAGAGAGCATTAAGCTTGCAAGATACTTGAATGGTCTCAAATGGTCTATTCAAGAAGACATGAGTTTGGTGAACTTCAAAACCATTCGCCAATGCTATCAAATGGCCTTGAAGATAGAAGAGAAAAGCAAAAGGAAACAAGAACAAACCTCCAAAAGTAGAGGTAAAGGAAAAGATGGTAGAGGACAAAGAGGTGGCTATGGTGGAAGAAGTTTTGAAACAAAGACTCAAGGAGACAAAAAATACAGTGAGCAGCAAGAAGGAAGCTCAAGTAGAGGTGGTAGAGGAAGGAGTTCTAACTCTAACTCTTGATGAAGAAATGGTGGACAAGGAGGAAGAGGCAACTACTTTACCAACATGAAATGTTACCATTGCAATCAAATGGGGCACCCGACCTATAGATGTCCAGAGAAAGGTGGTTCTTCACATGGTGGTGACAAGAGAAATACCCTAGTTCGTGAAGAATCAAATGCAGCTGATAAAAATTTTGAGGTTCCATTGCATTCTGAGGAAGGTGAGAATCTCATGATGAGGAGAACTTTGATCAAAGAACCGGTGAAGGAGGAGCCAAGCCAAAGAAGGTCTTTGTTTAGGATAAAGTGAAAAATGATGGGAAAGGTATGTAGAGTCATCATAGACTCAGGTTCTACTGACAATATTGTGTCAGAGGAAGCAGTCAGCAAACTAAAGTTGACAAGGATACCCCACACCAATCCTTACAAGGTAACTTGGCTCAATAAAGGCCAACATGTGTTAGTGAACGAGCAAGCATGGGTGGAGTTCTCTATTAGGAGGTATAAAGACAAAGTATTGTGTGATGTGCTACCTATGGATGCATGTCACTTGCTCCTAGGTAGACCATGGCAATTTGACCGTCAAGCCATACATGATGGAGGAAAGAATTCATATTCTTTCAAGAAGGACAATGTGACTTTCAAAATTCAGTCATTGTTAGAAGATGCTGAGGTGAGGACAGTAGGCTCAAATGTTCTTGTGGTGAGTGAAAAGGAGTTCTTAGAAGCTTTGGAAGAAGGTGAAGGATTTGGTTATGCATTGGTGCTAAGACCAAGAGAAGGAGATGAAGGTAAGGTGACCAAGAAGATAGAGTTACCAAAGGAGATTCAAGACATGTTCCAGACTTACAAAGGTGTAGTGAGTGATGGTCAACCAACAAATTTACCCCCTAAAAGAGCCATAAGTCATAGGATAGACCTTATCCCAGGAGCTACCCTTCCCAATAAGGTAGCTTACAAAATGACCCCTCAACAAAATGAGGAAATTGCTAGGCAAATACAAGAACTTCTAAACCAAGGTCTCATCAAAAAGAGTATTAGTCCATGTGCCGTACCCACTGTCCTAGCACCTAAGAAAGGAGGAGATTGGAGGCTTTGTACTGATTCAAGAGCCATAAATAGGATTACCATAAGGTATAGGTTCCCTATCCCTAGGATTGAAGACCTAATGGATTGTCTAGGTGGAGCTAAGTACTATAGCAAGATAGACTTGAAGAGTGGCTATCACCAAATAAGAATACATGAGGGAGATGAGTGGAAAACAACCTTCAAAACTAATGAGGGTCTTTATGAGTGGCTTGTCATGCCATTTTGATTGTCTAATGCCCCCTCCACATTCATGAGACTCATGAATGAAGTACTCAAAGACTACATTGGAAAATTTGTAGTGGTGTATCTTGATGATATATTGATCTATAGCCAAACAAGAGAAGAGCATCTCAAGCACCTAGAGCTGGTTTTCAAGAAGCTGTAGGAAGAGGAACTGATGATCAACTTGGAGAAGTGTGAGTTCATCAAGACGGAGTTGGTGTACCTTGGGTTTGTGCTATCTCAGGGAAATCTGAAAATGGATGAAAGTAAAGTGGAGGCTATCATGAATTGGCCTACTCCAAGGACAACAACTGAGGTAAAAAGTTTTCATGGTCTTGCACAATACTATAGGAAATTCATAAGGCATTTTAGTGCAATTTGTGCTCCTATGTTAGATACTATTAAGGAAGGCATGAAGACCAAATTTGTATGGAATGAGCATGCTAATAAGAGCTTTGAGTTGCTAAAGGAAAGGATATCTACCCAACCTGTTTTAGTGTTGCCAAGTTTTGAGAAACTTTTCACCATTGAGTGTGATGCTAGCAATGTGGCAATTGGAGCTGTTCTAAGTCAAGAGAGCAGACCGGTGGCTTTTCATTCTGAGAAGTTGAGTGAAGCTAAGAAGAAGTACTCTTCTTATGACCTTGAAATGTATGCATTGGTCCAAGCTCTAAGGAAATGGAGGCACTATTTGCTTCCCAAAGAATTCATTATGTATTCGGACAACCAAGCACTTAGTTTCTTGAATTCACAAGACAAGTTGAGTCATAAGCACATGAAGTGGGTTGAGTATTTACAAGCTTACACCTTCAATATCAAGCACAAGAAAGGTGTCCTCAACAAAGTAGCAGATGCATTGTCAAGAAGAGCTCTCACAATTCAGGAAATACAGTTGAAGAGCATGGGAATATATCACTTCAAGGATCTATATGCAGATGATGAAGATTTTGCAGACATCTACAAGGTATGTGTGGAATACAAGAACCATTTTCATAGTAAATATGCTGAATATAATTTGCAAAGTGGTTTATTGTTTAAAGGAAATCAATTATGTGTTCCTAGAGGTTCCATTAGAGAGAATTTGATACAAGAAAAGCATAATGGTGCTTTGAGTGGTCACTTTGGGATAACTAAGACTCAAGAACTTGTTCAAAGGTTCTATTTTTGGCCTAAGATGAATCTTGATGTTAGGAGATATGTGGAAAATTGTGTAGTGTGTCAAAAATCAAAAGGCACTTCTTCTAATGCAGGACTTTACCAGCCACTGCCGATTCCTACTAGGCCATGGGAATGCTTGAGTATGGATTTTGTAGTTGGATTAACCAAGATAAGGCAAGGTATGGACAGTGTTTATGTTGTTGTTGATAGATTTAGCAAGATGGCTCACTTTGTGCCATGTAAGACAACCAATGATGCCAACCAAATAGCATCTCTTTTCTTCAAGGAGATAGTGAGAATTCATGGGTTACCTATCAGCATTGTATCAGACCGAGACACTAAGTTTATGAGCCACTTTTGGAAACACTTTGGCAAAGGTTAGGCACAAATTTGTCCTTTGGATCAGCCTACCATCCACAAACTGATGGTCAGACCAAGGTTGTGAATAGAAGCCTTGGGAATCTACTAAGATGTTTGACAAAAGAGTATGGACAACAATGGGATCAGCTGATTGGGCAAGCTGAATATGCCTATAATGACACTATAAACAGATCCACAGGGAAGAGTCCCTTTGAAATTGTCTATGGCCTTCATCCTAGAGGAGTGTATGAGCTGAGAAACTTGAAGGATGGAGTGAAAGGAAGTGGATATACTGATGACTTTGCCTATGCAATGCAAGAGATACATGATACAGCGAGAAAGACTTTGACAGAGAACACCCTGAAACATAAAGCTAAGGTGGATGAGCATAGAAGGAAAATCAACTTCAATGTGGGTGACATGGTTATGGTGCATCCAAACAAGTCAAGAATTCAAAAGGGGGTCCCTCACAAGTTGCAGATCAAAAGGATAGGTCCCTGCCCTATCTTAGCAAAGTATGGTGAGAATGCATTCAAAGTGGAGCTACCGGATGATAGTGGACTGTCCCCTATTTTCAATATTGTAGACTTAGTCCATTACAAAGGACCATAGCCAAACATGGATCAGAACCTTCATGAAGTGATCAAGGATGTGGAAGATCTACACCTGCCTACTGCTACAATCTCAGGACCTGATAGTATACTAGACACTAGGGTCTACAAGAAGACTAGAACCAAGGAATACAAAGAACACTTGATCAAGAAACATGGCCAAGCTGATGCTGATGCAGTATGGATAAGAGAAGCTGAGTTCAAGAAGACGGGGATTGATCCAAGCCTCATCAATCCAAGGGTGGATTGAACTTTCTGTTTTGGGGAGGATGGTGCAGGAGCACCTAGGCTAACCTCTATGTTTTATTATTTTTTGGCTTGTATCTAACCTTGTCCAAGTTAAAATGTTTGTGTATTTTCTTTAGACCTTAGATGGTCTTGCTTTTGTTTGGGCTAAGTGACCTTAGTCCTTAAGACTACGGTCACACTATTTGCCATAGTTAATAAGTTAGATTTCTTAATGTTTATTGTCTAGGGGAGTAGAGTTTTTAAGTTGTTCAAATACTTAATGAAGGTTGTAATGATGCCTTAAGGCCATTTATGGAGTTGGTTCCTCAAATTATTGAGGGAAGGATGGTCCTAAGAAGTAGGCTCAAGGCATGGGAAAAGATGCCAAAGATTAGAAGGCAGTTTGCATTGGTTGTTGCATGCAAACCGATTGCCCTTGGATTCCCTTGGGAATAGGAAGTGGAGGAGGAATTCGACCAAAAAGCCTAGAATCATGGAGTGGGAATCCATTATGACATGAGACTTGAATCCTTGAGTAGAGAGTAAGTTTTTGTAAAAGGAGTTAGTCGTTTTTGTAAGGAAGTTTTTGTAAATGAGAAAAAAAGCAAATTCTGCAATTTCTGTGTTTTCTGGTTGATGCTGATTATTGTTGAGTGTATGTGACTGTAGATACTTCAAATGTATTGAAATAGTGTTAGTATTGTGTTGATAGAATAGTTTTAAGTCATTTCCATTTGTTAATCAAGCTAGGTTAAGTTAGATTTAGTGTTAGTTGAGTCATTTTTGTGGTAGAGCTCCTGCTAGTCCTATCCTGACCAGTTGGTGTTCTCATGGCTCCCCCATGAGCTCTAACCTTGGGAAACACTTCAGGAAGGGTGTAATGGTAGGGGAGTCAGTAGTGTACATAATTAGTAGATTTAGGAAGAATGACATTAAGTGGAGAAGCTTCTTATAGCTACTGATCTCTAGGCGAGCAGGAGGAGCCCAGTTAGAGAGCCAGAGGAGAAGCATTAAGGTTTCTTGCAGGAAAAGGACGTACAGTACGGTTTCAGTACGGTTCCAAGAGGGTTAGGGACAGGTCTTGATGTGACATGAGGTTAGAGATCTTACAAAGACACTAGAGTAATGTTTGAAGAGGAAAAACAGTGAATTCCTAGAAACTAGGTCTTCAAACCCTTCATACCCTAGGTTATAGGAACCCCCTGTACGGTCACTGTCAAGCCAAAAGAATCATTGGGAGATTTAAAAATATTAAAATGGTACTCAAATATGTTTTTAGATTCATAGAGTCTTTGGAATTATTTTACAAACAATAGCAATTTCGGACTAGTAAAGACCACTAGAAATAGGCCTAATTTGAGGTCTTCTAAAAGTGAAATCTTGAATCCGACCAGAATAAGGCTCAAGAATCTAATGAAATGGTTCCAAATGGATATTTTATGAAGGTCTTGACAAGGAAAAACACCCCTACAATGAAGGGCAATGAAGAATGAGAATTTGGGAGAAAAAGACACTTAGAGTTCTCTAAGTGAGGAAGGAAAGTGAGCAGGAATTTGACATTGTAAAATGTTGTTTGACCTCCAAGGTGAAGCACAAAGGGAGAGCTCTTAGAATAGAGCTAAGATTGGACTTAGTTAATCATCTAAGCCAATCAGGACCTAGAGGAGACTAGGTTTCTAGAAGAGACTAGTTGGGTCTCTTAGCAAGGTGCAAGCAAACTGAGGACCTCATACATCAGCGATGGTGTGGTAGGGAATGGGCAGTTGCACTTCTATAGGGGTGGATGTAGTTTGAGAGGGGTGATTTCACAATCGCCTCTCTCCAAGATGTGTGAACCTTATTTTGTAGGGGCAAAGGGAAAAGGGAATAAGTGATTACAAAATCGCCAAAGATGAGAGAGGGCGTACGCACCACCCCGTAGGGGTGGATGCACTATGGAAATGTGATTGTGAAATTGCACCTTAGGGGAAAGGGCAAAGAAAAAATAACCCAAAATAGGGGATGGGGTGCAGGGGCGGATGCGAATCTGCCCATTAATGAAAAGGGTAAATGTGAATACACGAATAAGTCAAAGGGGCAAAAGTGATTCTGCCTTTGGGACAGAAGGGAAAATTCATACCCGAGACAAGGAAGAGGCAAACCCGTCAAAAAAATAGGAAAACCCACCAAGGGAAAGATGTAGGGGTGAGGGTGAATTCATGAATTGAATAGGTGAATGCACAATAAAAGAGGAATAGGTGAATTTTCCTTATGCAGAGGTGAATTCACCAAGCAGAGGTAGAGTGCAAGAAGAATGGGATAGAAGAGAAATTATAAGAAAGGACTGACAAAATGGTGGATATGGATGTAGAGTGTAGAGTCCTTGAGGAATTGGGAGAGACACTCAACCGTATTGGAGGTGTCCCAAGAGGAGATGACGCTTGAGGATCACATGACACTAGATAAAGAAAGCCCACTTCACATGTTTGGATATCCCAACATTCATGCACACAAACCATTATTGACAAACTTGATGGAGCGATGGATTTTAGAGACTAGAACCTTCCACCTCCCAATAGGGGAGATGATCGTGACACTGGAGGACATCTGGAGGATCCTTATATTACCAATTAGGGGGCACCTAGTGAATGCCATGTCGAGCAGGCCACTAGAGAGGAATTTGCAGGAAATTGTTTGGACTATAGAGGTTCCCCACTGAGGGATGGAGCTGGACATAAACGCCTACCTAGGAGTCACACCACCACTACCATTATTCTTATGGAGATTGATCAGCGAGATCCTCCTCCCCGATAAGAGTGATATATTTTCAGCCTCAAGATGATTGAGGTTGTCCGACATATTATGGAGCAGAGGAATGGAGTGTTTGCATGGGGACCACGTGTGCTTGCTCAACTATATAGAGACATGCATGTTATATGTTACAGATGATAAGTGAGTGTGACCCATGTCACTCTACTATAGGTGTGGGCATGGGAGCACATCAGAGTCACCCACCTAGACATCCTGAGGGTTGGGGACAAAGATGATTCTCTCCTAGTGATATACTAGTACGCTCGAGAGAATGGTTAGATGCTCCACTATAGTCAGGTAGGGAGCTTAGAGTATTGGTTCCGGCTATTGGATGACCTGACAGAGAAAGATATAGTGTGGTGGTAGTATGTTGATTGACAATTTTAGTCTTGGAATGCGGATGAAATATTGTACAAGGCATATATATCTTCTAGGTTCTATCTGATAGAGAGAGATCTCTTTATTATAGAGCTACATAGGCTAGACTGGGTGACACGCCACTAAGGTATTCAATAGGATATCCTCATAGGAGGATTAGATGTTTCGGCAGATAAAGCAAGATTCAGGAGAAGTATGGGGACAACAGATTTTAGGAGAGTATGCTTGACAGGCATGGGAGAAATTTCTGATTATAGGATGGCCATGGAGAGGGGTAATTATGAAGGGACTACAATTAAATATGCATCATGGTGGTTGGAGAGACAACTTGTGAGGATCATGACAATGGATCCTATTGTGCCAAGGTGGGATTCAGGGAGGAGGATGAGCAACAAAGACCCTAGAGGAGGAGGAGAGGGGACAAACAAAGGGGTGAGGAGGAGGCAACATAGGAGGAGGGAGCGCAGGAGGAGGGGGGACAAAAGGAGATGGAGGTGGATGCACCAATGGTGGATGAGAGATATATAGTTGTTTACTTGGGGCCGCTAGCGAAGGATCCAATAGTGATATTATCAGGAGGGTAGGATCGAGTTTGGAACCTACAGTAGGGGTTATGGAAAACTGAGGCAAAGAGAGATCAAATTTAGGTCAAGGTGGATAGACTGTAGTTGGAGGTGCATTGATTGTAGGATACAAAAAATTCCATGTAGGTGGATATGGAAAAAGAGGTGATGGGGATGGGGGGATCTTAGGGATTAGTTGTAGAGGTTGTAGGAGGAGAGGGATCAACTACAAGAGTTGGTGGAGGCTACCGAAGGAGAGAGGGATGCAATACTATCCATGGAAGAGTAGGCTGTAGAGTAGAGGGATATGACCCTGAGGAGGGAATAGGAGGTAGAGGCTACAACAGGGGATGGGAGATTAGCATAGGAGAGGGTGGAGACCGCTGATGCATGAGTATAGAGCCTACAAGTAGAGAGGGATGAGGCCTGAGAGGTGGGCATCCCAGAAAAATGAATATCTAGCATTGATGTGATTAACATAGGATTCCTGGGAGTTAGAGTAGAGGAGATTGCAGAGGTAGAGGGATAGGTATCGAATGGAGAGAGAGTAGTACCGAGCAAGTGCAATGGGGGAGGAAAATGCCAAGACAGAGGTAGGGTACTACACGTGTGCATATTTTGGGGCAATTCTCGATCCAACACAAAGAGTTCCTCCTTATGTTTGAGAAACCTTACAAAGGCCAAGAACTTCTCATTCAAAATCCACCCATACTAGGGGATATAATGATTATCAAGAGACACCTCCTCACAGCCGAGGACCTAGTTTAGACTCTCCCCAATGGTTAGATGTGGGGAGCAGTGGTTGGAGAAACGAGAGGATAGACAGGGGGTTTCAGTTTTGATAGGTGCATGATGGATAATTGTAAACACATGCATAGTCAACATATAGAGTCATTTATATAGATTATTTAACAGATTCATGTATTCTGTATTCTTTATTGATCTAGGATGCCATGATGTGTAGGATATACCTTCATGTATTTGCATATTATGATTCCTCTGCACATGTATATTTATTTGATGGACTCTATGGACTATGGAAATTATTATGGAATTTATGATGGACGATGGACTTTTTATTATGGAATTTCGATTATGGAATTTTAATGGACACTATATATTTTTGATATATATGATATGATGGATGTTGATGGTGCTATAGATATGATTTATATGTGACACTATGGATGTTTATTATGCATATGTGTATGATTATGATTATGATGTATGCATTTATGATGGTATGTATGATATGGATGATATGTATTATGACTAAAAATTTGTGATAGATGATGCGATGATGTATTATGTATAGGTCATGATGTGTATATGATACTAATGTTTCATGATGTAGGTGGTGATGTGATGATGATTTATGATGTATGCATATGAGACATTATGTGTTTATGTATGAGGCACTTATTATGGATAATGTATGGATTATGGATGACATTGTAATGTTTGATTATGAATGTATGATATGCATAATGTCATGGATGGATATACTATATGAATGTGATGTAATGATAAGAATGTAATGAAATGAACTTAATGCTGTAGACACCAAAAATATCCTAATTGATATCACACACTCAATCCTGATTCACTAACATCATTTTTTCTTGAATCACTTCTTTACTAACCAATTAATTGAATAATCCTTATTTAATTAATTCATCAAGTTTCCTCTTTTAATTAAATAAATCAACTTTATTTGATTAAATCATCATCTTCTTTTAATTGAATAAATCAATTTTATTTAATCCTAACATTCCTCTTTTTAAATAAATCATTTTATTTAATAAAGTCATTTCCTTTAAATTGAATAAATCAACCTTTATTTGATTTAAATTCTAATGTCATCTATTTTAATTGAATAAATCAAACTTTATTTAATTAAATCTAATATCTCAAATTCCTTTCATTTTGATTTAAATAAATCTAAATATCTAAATCAAATGTCAAATCAAACTAACTTCCATCTAAGTTAATAGAATCCTGATTAACTCCTAACACTAATCCTCTTTTCTCTAGCTTTTGCAGCTTGCACATATAAATCAATTTATTTGATTTATTAATTCTTCTATTTCCATTCAAATATGGCATCTCTTTGGAATATTCCCTCAATTTTAAATCTCCCTCCCAAAAGGACTTGTCCTCCAACATGGCATTTATGGCTCTTACATGTCCCTTTTTCTTGAGCCAAGTGACATTGAATCCTCTTTCACATCTTCCTCCACAAGCCACTTTCATAATTCAATTTTCCACCTAATTGAATTTATTTGCACATTGATCAAAATGTGCTCCACCTCTCTTCAATAGCATGTTGATGAGTGGAAAATTGTTATTGGTTCATCTTTAATCCCATGTCTTTCATGTTTCTCATTCCTCCATCCTTATTTCCTATAAATGGAGAACTCCTCTATTGATTTTGGATCCAAAACTTTAGGCAAAGTCACTATCTATAGATTTCATACAAGTTCATCCATTTTTCACCAAGGTTTTCATAGCATTTTATCAATCTTAGCTAGGTTTTTTGGAAAAAAAGTGATAGACAACTGAGAGAGGGGGGGTTAATCAGTTGTCACAGATTATTCAAACTTATTAAACCTTACTTTACTTATTCTCAAATTTGATGAAAGAACATTAAGCATAAACAATCACCATATTAGAAACACAAAGAACACCGAGATTTTATATGTGGAAACCCTGTTAGGGGAAAAACCACGGTGGATGTTAGTCCACAATATTATACCTGTTAAAAGTATAGAAATGAATAATGAGAATGCACATGCATTCAGACACACTGCAAAAAGAAGACACACTGTCTTACATAAATATTCAGATTAAAACCATCTAAAGGATTTGAACTGAGAAATACGCTTCTTCAAAAGCCTGATTACAGTTTCGGTTAAGCACACAAATACTTCTTCAGACTTCGCTCAATCTTCTTCACACTCTGCTTTGCAATCGAATGATCTGATCTTTATTCACACATAGTACTCGCACACTTCACATTACACACACTTCACACACCTCAAAATAAAGAAACAATTTTTCTTATATACCCACTACATGTAATTACATCAACTTTGTCGACCAAAAATAAAATAATAGATGAATACGAACTGTCGGTCCAATTCGTGAAAAAATCTCAATGCGCACCAACTGAAGTTGGTCACAACATAATGAAGACCTAAAAAAACATCCTTGAATGCAAAAAACATTCAAAAATTAATCCGCAAGGATTCACAACATGCTACAACCATCATGTCGGCCAAGAACATGAAAACCCGAACATGCAAAGGAAAAATATCCAATCATGAGCACATCGATCAATGCAAACTTACAAAAAATATAGAGGACAATCTAGAAACATCAATGAACATCACAGGAGAATACACAACAACTTAAATTTCCAGAAACACCATCTACAGTAACATAATAACTGTAGGAACACAAAAACTCACAACTTGCTCAAATCGTCTGGCAGATAAATTAGATAGGCTCAACAAAAAATCCTTTAATCTATAACTTTTGAATGCCAACATACTGATCTTTCCAACATGTTGAACTTCATAGATTCATAGATAGCCTTCAACATATTTATTATAATTTTCTCAATATCCTTGACATATACAACCTTCAAGACACCAATGCTAATATTATTGACATCAATGACAACCACATATCATAAACTTAACCACAAAATCCAACAATCCCCCCCTTTGGCATTGATGGCAACACATGATGTGAAAAATACACCATCAACACAATTAACTCTTCTCCCAACAATCTGTTGGAATATGGCTTGTAAGTGTTGTCATTGATGGCAACCTAAGCAACCTAAATGACATCCTAAGTATTACATCTAGTGTGCTGTATAGTTTTGGTTTCTACCGGAAGAACAAAATAAAGGACAAGGCATCCGATTATAGGCATAAAAGTTGATCTGAACACCTTACCGGACATATATTTTGAGTTGAGGATCTCTAAGGAAGGTTTTTTGATGTTTGCAATACCTTGGTGAAGGATTGTTTTGATGAACACTCATTGATACATGATCTAGAAGATCCGGTGTACTAATTTGTTGACTATCTATGCTAGAAGGCTGACATGACAAGTATAGTAATCATGAATGTATAAGATGTAATTAATTAAAAGTATTCATGCTCAATTAAGTTTTGTTTTGGGTCCTCTCTTTGTCTTAACCAAATTTGGAGGATGCACATAAATATTTAGTGGTCGATCTAGTCGAAAAGATGAAAGTAACTTAATACTTTATGAAGCCGACTGATGAATGAATAAATCCTTGTTAGTGGATATATATATGAGATTGGTTCTATCATTTTGGTGTGTGTCAGTTGTGGAGAAGTGTGTAAAGGTAGTGAATGTATGAAATGTGAATATGGTGCGAAATTCAACAGAGAAGTAGTGTAAATTTATCTATAAGTAATGTGAAGAGCAGAAAAGAGCAGAGAAGAGTAGAATGAAGTGCAAAATCAGAAAGCAGATCCATAATCAAATCTATGAGCTTCATAATAACTATAACTTGGCATAAGTGGATGCTACTATCTCAGTTCACCCTTCAGATGGTCTTAATCTGAATTTTGTAAGGTAGTGAGCCTTTCTCTTTTGAGCAGTGAGCTCTAGGTAGTGTGCCTAAATGCAAGTGCATTCTCTTTTGTAAACAATTATATTTGAGTACTCAAATTATGGATTAACCTCCACCGTGGTTTTTCCCCTAACAAGGTTTCCACATAAAAATTTGTGTGTTATGGTGTTATGAATGTTTCCTTTGAATGCTTGCATATTTCTTTTAATGTAATGATAGAATTGTATAAGTTTCAGACTAATGAAAGTTAAGATTTTCTTAACACTAATTCACCCCCCCTCTCAGTGTTCCCTTGAGTCCAACACAATCCCCCCTTTACACATTGCTCTTCTCATACTATTCTTCTCCCTCTTACTTTTAGCTCTTCCATAGTTTTTCACATTACTCTTCTCCCCCTTTGACATCAATGACAAAGGTACACATGCATTGAATCACATATCTGAATCATCTGACTACTCTCCCTGAGTAGCAACCACCACAACATCAATCGAGATGAAGATATGACTATGAATGCATGGAATGATGCAAAGACTATGCATCTTAGTTCTGATTAGGAGGGGTAATCACCCCTAACTTTTCTCTGAGATACTCAAAATTACCCTTAGGAAATGGCTTAGTAAAGATGTATGCAATCTGTTCCTTAGTAGACACATACTCCAGTCTAACTTCTTTGTCACTCACTTTGTCTTTCAAAAAGTGATATTTGATAGATATATGCTTTGTATTTGAATGCAACACCAGATTCTTAGAAATGTTTTTTGCACTTGAGTTATCACAAAATATAGCAATAAGCTCATCATACTCAATTATGATATCTCTCAACATTTGCATCATCCATATTACTTGATTACAATCGTTTGCAACAACAATATATTTTGCCTTAGTAGTAGATTAGGAAATGGAATTCTTCTTTTTACTTAACCAAGACACCAAATTCTTCCCCAAGAAGAAGGCACCGCCACTAGTACTTTTCCTATCATCCACATCACCTGCCCAATATGTATCAGTAAAGGCGCTCAAAGTAAGATCATCACCTTTAGGATACCATAGGCCAAAATCAACTATCCCTTTCAAGTATTTGAAAATTCTCTTTATAACAGTCACATGGGATTCCTTTGGATCATATTGATATCTAGCAACCATACATACAACATTCATGATGTTAGGTCTGGTTTGAGTCAAATAAAGCAATCCACTGATCATTGACCTGTATCTTGTCTGATTTTCCTTAGAAGAATCATCATTCTATGTTAACTTGCATCTAGTTACCATGAGTGTACCAATAGGCTTTGAGTCTTCAATGCCAAACTTTTTCAATAGCTCTCTTACATATTTGGACTGAGATATAAAAATTCCATTATCTAATTGAGTGATTTGCAATCCCAAAAAGAACTTCACCTCTCTGATCATAGACATTTCAAATTCACTCTTCATTTCATCAGCAAACTTCATACACAAATCATCACCTCCAAAAATGATGTTATCAACAAAGACTTCAATAATCAATTCTTTATCATGGTCCATCTTAAAATATAGATTATTGTCAGCAGTACCTTTATTAAATCCAAGCTTCAACAAGTATTTATCTAGTATGGCATGCCAGGCTCTAGGGGCTTGCTTGAGTCCATACAATGCTTTCTTCAATCGACAAACCATGTCTCCCTTATCCATCATTTGAAATCCATCCAGTTGCTCAACATATACTTCTTCTTCTAGCTCACCATTCAAAAATGCTGACTTTACATCCATTTGATAGACTTTGTAGTTCTTAAAAGAAGCATAAGCAAGAAACAATCTTACAACTTCAATTCTAGGAATAGGGGCGAAGGTTTCTTTAAAGTCAATACCTTCCATCTATGAGTACCCTTTACATACTAGTCTTGCTTTATTCTTGACCACTTCACCTTGTTCATTTAGTTTATTCCAAAAGACCCATTTAGTTCTGTATCAATGGGTTATTTTTAGGTAAGTTTTAGTGGATTAGATTAAATAAACAAAAACCCAAAGAAATTATGAAGCACAAAGAAAGAAAATAACAAGAACGATTATACCAGATATTCGTTGAAGCTTCCATGATTCACCTCCATAGCACCTTCTAGCTTGCAGCGTATGATTGTTGCCCTCAGATTTGTGTGTGAGCAAACGATTGTGACCAAGCCCTATGCAAGTTTTGAAGGATTTGATGAAAAAATGCCTATGACAAATGAATATGCCTATGAGAAAATAATTAAATAAGCTAAATGCAAAGTAAATTCTAAGCATAAAATGTCTATAATAATGAAGTGGTCTTAAATTGTGAGCAAAATTGACATTTTATAGAAAATGCAATTTTGGATGGATGGACGAGATTAAAAGTTGACAAAGCCTAAAATCAGTGGATGAGATTTCATGTAACAATCCCTAATTAGGGTTAGGGAAAGATTGTTAAATGAGTGGTCGAGATGTCATTTGATAAAATCAAATCAAGGGTCGAGAATAAATGTGATAATTAGTTAAAAAGATAAAGATTTTCGAAAATAAAAAAGATAAAGACTGCTTGATTTGTAAGATTCAAAAAATCAATAGGATAAGAGTTGAATTGAAAAGCAAATTTGAAAAATCAAGAATTTGTTCAATTACTTGATTTTTGGAAGAAGATTACCATTTTGAATAAAATTAATTCAAAATAAGGATTTTATGTGACAATAAATAATCTTTTTTTTAGATTATTTACTAAAATGAAGTGATAGTTAATAAAACAAAATCATTTTAAATAATTTCATTTATTTAAAATGAGAGAAATGTTAAATTAGGTAATTAAATAATTAAACATAATTATTTAATTTAGAGGATTATGACCGATAATTAAATAAATTGATAACTTCATTTAATTATGAGAATTACTGACATATTAAATAAAAAAAAAAACTCATTTATTTAAGAATGAGGAAGAATAAATGAATAAAGGTAATTAAATAAATTAATAAATTAATTTAATTGTAAGAAGATAATAGACAATTAATGACGTATTGAATAAATAAATATAATTTATTTATTTAATAATCATGAAGAATACAATAGACATGAATTAATTAAATAATAATGAATTACTTAATTAATAGTCGAATGTGGACCAAGGACATAATTACATGTTGTAATTATGCTAGGACAAAAGTGGTAAAATTGAGCTTGTAGGCCTAGGTCATTTTTAAGTGTCTACAAGTTCCAATCACACTTTTGTCCTGAGGTCTGGGAACAAGAATCCATGTATCATTTTTCTCTATCTGCATTAGTTCTTTCTTCATTGCATCCATCCAATGCTCATCTTTACATGCTTCACTGAAATTGTTGGGCTCAGTCTTGGAAATCAGACAATACTCTTTTGCAATTCTTCTTCTAGTCTGCACACCTTTGTTCTTATCTCCTATAATCTAATCTTCAGAATGATTTAGCTTTACATACCTCAAAACTTTAGGATTCTCTCCAACTTATGGTTCTTTTGTTCTCTCTTCTGCACTTCCACTAGCATCTCCTTGATTCTCTTGATTCACCAGAACAATTTGGACTTGATTCTATGTCTGAGAATTTTCTCTTTTATCAGTGCTATCTAGTTGGTCATCTGAATCATATCCATAGTATCTGGATGATCTACCAGTGTCTTCATCAACTCTGACATTTGCGCTTTCAACCATTTTCCTCAATATTCTATTATAGCATCGGTAGGCCTTGCTTTTAGTAGAATAACCCAAAAAGATTCCTTCATCATCCTAGCATCAAACTTTCCTATGTATTCATCTCTTTTGATGTAACATCTACTTCCAAATATTTTGAAATAATTAATGTTAGGCTTATAACCAAACCACAACTCAAAAGGAGTCTTACCAGAATTACCATGAACATTTACCCAATTAAGAGTATGCACAACAGTGCTTACAAATTCTCTCCAATAGATATGAGGTACATTACCTTCCAACATCATAGATCTATCAACATCTAGAATTGTTCTATTCTTTCTCTCTACAACCCCGTTCTGTTGAGGAGCAAATAACCATCTTTTGATTCCATGCTCTTCACAAAAATAATTGAACTCCTAGGAAGTGAACTCACCACCTCTGTTTGACCTTAAGCATTTAATCTTCAAACCTATCTCATTCTCCGCCATAGCTTTGAAACTTTTGAACTTCTCTAATGCTTCATGTTTTTATCTCAAGAAAGCAACCCATATCATCCTAGAGTAATCATCAATAAGCAACATAAAGTACCTTTCTCCTTGTAGACTTCTGATTCTAGAGAGACCACATAGATCAGTATGCACTAGCTCCAGTATTCCATTAGAATGATGCTGTTTGCTCCAAAAAGAAACTCTAGTCTGCTTTCCCATATGACATTCCTTGCATATGGTGTTAGTAGGCTTCACTAGCTTAGGAAGATCTCTTACTGCTTGAGTGGAGCTTATCTTGACAATGTTATCAATATTCACATGACACAACCTTCTATGCAATAACCAACTTTCATCAACTTGAGCAATTAAACAACTTTCACTAGCAACACTCAGGTGAAAAATATTACCTCTTGTCTTTGTACCTGAAGCAATTACATTTCCAGAACTTCCCAGCATCCTGCATTTTCCATCTTTGAACTGAAGATTGTATCCTTTGTCAACCATTTGTCCAACACTCAACAAATTATGCTTCAAGCCCTCTACATAAAGGACATCATCAATATTATGTTTACCACCAAGAGAAATAGTGCCTCTACCACAAATCACACCAACATTGTTATCTCAAATCTTCCAACACCACTGTCGTACTTCTCCAAGCTTACAAACTTGCTTTTGTCACCAGTCATATGATGTGAACATCTGCTGTCAATCACCCACTCATCCTTTTCTTCAACTCTGGTTGCAAGAGCTTTCTCAAAATTCTTATTACTAGTAGATTCAGTGGACACCAGACCATTTTCCTTGATAGCAATGAATACCCATCCATCCTTATTTCCATTTTCTTTATCAGATTCTTCATCAGTAACACCTTCTTCAACATAATAACATTTCTTTTGAAATCTAGGCTTTTCTAGTTTGGACCTAGGAACTCTTTTAGGACATCTTGATGCAAAATGACCTATCTTATTGTAAGAGAAACATTTAAAAGACAATTTTCCTTTGTACTTACCTTGTCCTCTAGCTTCTCTTTTCACAATCAATGCTTCCAACTCTTCTACCTCTCTTTCTTCATCCTCAATCTGTTTCATCTCATCTTCATAGTTGAATTTCTTTCTAGAAATTTCTCCCAGATTATATCTCTGTTTGTTTCTTCTAGATATAGTAGCTTTAAATGCAGATGCTGTCTTAGGGGTAGAGTCACCAAATTCACTCATCTCAAAGGCAGCAAGCTTACCAATCAACATATCTCTTGTCACATGTGTTACTATCCCGAGTTCTTCAATAGCATGAGCTTTCATTTTGTAAGAAGTAGGCAATGATCTAAGCACTTTAGCTACAATCTCTTCTTCATCCAAGATTCCACTGGCACATCTAATACCCATCACTAGTTCATTTACTTTTTGCATGAAAGAAATAATGTTTTCATCTTTGCCTATTTTCAAGTTTTCCCAGTTGCCTTTCAAACTTTGTAGCTTAACAAATTTCACTTGTGCATCTCCTTCATATAATGTTTCCATCTTCTTTGAGATCTCATGTGCTATTTTTTAGATCCATCACATTTGTCATCTCTGAATCTATCAGAGCACTCAACAATGCTTCTATAGCCCTGATATTTGTTTTAGCTTCTTTGATCTCATCAGAAGTAGAGGGACCATTCTGAGGAATAACATATATTTTCTTTGTAATCTTCCAAAAGGGTTCACCAATGCACTTCAAATGACACTCTATTCTAGCCTTCCACAAAGAGTAGTTTGTTCCATCAAATTTGGGACTATCCTTCTTGTATGATGCAATATCAGATCACCTCAAGCTATTAAAATTGTTTAGAGGAACCTACTCTGATACCAATTGTTGGAAAAAAATGGATAGACAACTGAGAGGGGGGGGGGGAGGTGAATCAGTTGTCATAGATTATTCAAACTTATTAAACCTTACTTTACTTATTCTCAGATCTGATGAAAGAACATTGAGCATAAACAATCACCACATTAGAAACACAAAGAACACCAAGATTTTATACGTGGAAACCCTGTTAGGGGAAAAACCACTGTGGATGTCAGTCCACAATATTATACCCTATTAAAAGTATAGAAATGAATAATGGGAATGCACATGCATTCATGCACACTGCCTAGAGCTCACTGCTCAAAGAAGACACACTGTCTGACATAAATATTCAGATTAAAACCATCTAAAGGATTTGAATTGAGAAATTATCTTCTTCAAAACCATGATTACAGTTTCGGTTAAGCACAAAAACACTTCTTCACACTTCGCTCAATCTTCTTCACACTCTGCTTTGCAATCGAATGATCTGATCATTATTCACACATAGCACTCACACACTTCACATTACACACACTTCACACACCTCAAAATGGAGAAACAATCACTCTTATATACTTGATACATGAAATTACATCAACAACTTTGTCGGGCAAAAAAAATAAATAGATGAATACGAACTGTAGGCCCAATTCATGAACAAATCTCAATGCACACCAATCGAAGTCAGTCACAACATAATGAAGACCTAAAACAACATCCTAAAACATGACAAATATTCAAAAATTAATCCACAAGGATCGACAACATGCTACAACCATCATGCCAGCCAAGAACATGAAAAACTGAACATGCAAAGGAAAAATCTCCAATCATGAGCATACTGATCAACTCAGATGTGCATCAAAGATATAGGATGATCTAGAAACATCAATGAGCATCACAAGAGCATATGCAACAAATCAAATTACCAGAGTCATGTTCTCTTCTTCAAGAAACACTAGCTATAGTAATAAAATAACTGTAGGAACACAAAAATTCACAAGTTGCTCAAATCTTGATGCACACCTTTGAAAATTCTAGTAGATAAACTAGATAGGCTAAAAAAAAAACCCTTTAATCCAAAAATTCTGAATGCCACCATATTGAACTTTCCAACATGTTAAACTTCATAGCTTCATAGACAACCTTCAACATATTTATTATAATTTTCTCAATATCCTCGACATATACATACTTCAAGACACCAATTCTAATAGTGTTGACATCAATGACAACCACATATCAGCAACTTAACTACAACATCCAACAAGGTTATGGTAAAATTTTCATCAAGGAGCACAATCATCAACAATATTCATCAAATTTCATCAAGGAATTGGGAAAGGGCTACTTTACACATCAAAGTAGCAGCAATTCCCACATGGGATGTTGGTCTGAATGTTTTGAGCAAGATTTAGTAGCTTTCATTTGATTGATTTCACTTTGTTTCTTGTTCTTTGCATTTGAATGAATTGCATGGGGAATGATTGTTTTAGACTTGTTTAATGACTAACATTGGGTTGTTTGATGATGTTTTAGCAGGTCTAGGCCAACCATTCACATTCTAGCACTAGAAGGAGGGCTTGTATTTATAAATTAACACATTTTTTGGTGAAAATTCTATTATTTTTTCAAATTTTGTGTGACTAAAGGAAACAAAGACGCTGCAAAAGACAAACAACAACACTGTCAGTTCAACATTGCTATATAGCGATACTATATTTGCTTCAAAGGGCGATGCTTCTGTTGCTTTCCTGAAGGAAAAACTCCAAAGAGCGACGCTTTGTGAAACAACAATGCAATCACAGTCTCTATTTCTCCACAGAGCGACGCTGAATTCACCAGAGCACTGCTGAACCTCTCCAAATAGTGACACATTCACGGATTGCGATGCTAGAGGGGTAAAATTGAAAAGTTGAATTTAAAAATTGGATTTAAAAATTGAACAAGAAAACTTCACATTTCATCTTAGTGCTATAAAAATAATCCATTACTACTTTGAGGTCTAAAATAAACATGTGTTTTTTGTGTATTGTGATCTCTTAAAAAAAATAATATCATCTAAAAGGTGTATGAAATTTTCTCACACTTCACGATTATCTTGAGAATCAAAAGTCTTTTGGTGATATTAGGTTGTCCAAAATATTACCTCGACATTTCAAATTTGGGTTTTAAAAATAAACAAAACATGCAAGTGTGAAGAAAAGACATTGTGTGTTCTCCCACCTAAATGCATTAGGTGGTCGAACTAAAAATGCACTTCTTCGCTATTGTTCACCTTTAGAGAGCTTGCCCTGGTGGGAAAAAGTACTCACCCCAAGGGAACGACTCAATCCAGTAATGAGCTAAACACCAAGCTAGTCCCAACTAGTATACAAATTCGAATGTTGAGGAAATCTCATCATTATAGGAGCTCCTACAGACAAGTAGGTGATACTCTTTATATGAGTAAATCTTGCCTCTCATGTGGTCTTCTGAACGAGGTCCTTGATTACGAACCAATTTGTGTAGAATCCAAAAATCCCTATCTATTTTTTGGTGTCAGGAGGTTGGACCTCCGAAGCCATCCCATGTACTTGTGATTCAAAGTAGAGATGAAGAGTTTATCATGGGAGATTCATGAGAACTCAAAGCTTGGCTAACCCGAGAAGTGTGTGCCGAGAAAGGGGGAGCCAATGTGGTCAAGATTCTAAATCATTCACTTTGAATAAGAATAGCTGGAGAAATCCAAGTGGGAATCCGACCAGTATGGCCTTTTTTTTATGCTAGGGTTATGCATTATCTTAAATCAAGACACTTTGCTCGGATCTAAAACATTGGAAAAACAAACATTCAACAAGATCACTAGAATTTCAAACCCTTTGGGAAGAACAAATACCTTTGAAAAATCCACATGTTACTGCTTGTCCCTGGGGGTTCTTATCTCTAGAAGGCTTCTAAATATTTGGATTCATATCTCAATTTTTCTCTCTCCAAAGTCAACATAGGGAAATATTGCCTTGATTTCCACATAATGGACCTTGTGGGATAAAAAGAAATTGAGACATAGACATTCAGTTTGAAAGCTAAGCAAGAAAGTGTTTGTGATAAAAAGAACCAAATCTAAGCAAGATATAAGATAGTTGTACCTCACATGTGCTTGATCTCATGATTTCCCAAAAATTCAAAATTCCCAAGTTAAATCATCATAAGCACCTTAGTCCAAAAGCTCGTGAGGAGCATCTTCTAAGAATTTATGAAGTTAGGGAGAGATTGGTTTATAACTTTTACAAATATTTTTCAAAAAGAAATCCCAATTTGTACTCATTTATTATTGTCAAAACCCAAGTCTCTTTCAAAGATTTGAGTTTCTCACATAGGAAGTACAAGAATGTTCTTCAATATCAAGGTCTTTTAGAAGGGAAGTCTATCTAAGTTCAAACTAGGATAAAAATCAACACTCTCATCCATCCCTCAAAACATCAATCAAAATCCCATCTCACCAACAACTCTTCGAATCTTAGAAAAAATCAATCATGCTAGACTTTTGGCAAATCCTTTAATCAAATAAAAAATCATCTTGTGTGACTAAGTATGTGTAGATGAATCCTTCTTCATATACTTAGTTAAATTATCATCTTGGGGAAAAATTTATTCCAAGATAACATCCAAAATCTTGGGGTTTATGAGTTCATTATCCTAATCTAAATCAAATCCAAATCAAACCAAAATAAATAAATCCAAAAGTCCTAAAGTCTAGTGTCCCTTCAAGATTCTTGAGAGTTTAGTCATTCACACCATCCATCTTCATTTATCTCATCACGATCCTTTGATCCTTAAGAAAATTTAGATTTTCTTATTTGTGCCTAAAGTTTGGACCAACATAAGGATGTAAGGGTTTTATCCCCATATTCCTAAAAGTTGATCCTTATTTTATGGTTCAAACTAGATCGCAATACAAGAAAAACATGGAGCGAAATAAAGAGACATCTACTTCAAGTGAATTGAGTCTAACCGTACCCTAATTAAACCCCATCAGATCTAACACCCCCCCACTCAACCTTCCTCAACAACCACAAGATCCTCAAGAGGGAGGTTTCCAAGTGGAGGATATCACCTACAATCCTTTAGGGATGACTCAAGATGAAATCATGGAAATAGTCCAAAATCTGGAAAACCGCAAAATTGTGAATACCATGATGAGACTTAATCCTTCATAATACATGCTAGCATTAGCAAAAGAAGGGGCTAAACTACCTTCTGATTATGATGTTAGCACGATTTTGGAACAAACTCTTGGGATTATACCACCAGTATCATTCACACCATCCTCCCAAAGTATCATTCAACCCATCCCACAACCAACATCATCTCATGCTCCAAGTCAACCCATGATCACCAAGGGGATTTCATTGATCCAAGCTCTTCAAATGCATCCCCTTGTAAATAACCATCTTGGGCATGCCAAATACCGTCCCTCAAAACCCAAAGCATCCATATGTTCCACTCATTTTCCATGATACCAATAATGCATCCACCTTCTCGACAATGCCAACATACCCTCTTGGGGCACAAGTCTCTCTCCCCATGGCATCACAAGGATAAGGGGGTTTAGTTGGTCAAGGGGGAATATTTGATGCCTCATCATCACTTTCTCAAAGAAGCATACCCCTTATCCTCCCATCACTTTCTCCATTAACATCAACAACCACATCAATCCAAGGTTTAGGGAAACCCCCTTTACTTATCCAAAATCAATGAAGTCAAAACAACCCATTGATCATGAATCAAGTCAACAAAAGCATGCTGCCGATATCACAACACCAGGTGGCACCAATCCAAACATCTCAATCAATCATTACACCATCAACAACACCCCAAATATCTCAAAACGTGGTCTCCCAAGGACCTAGTACATCATCCATACCATCCCCTCAACCCCCTATCATCACTCCAACACCTCAACAATTGCCTCAACAAAGTCTCATCGCACCATCTCACACAATTAAAAATCCTCCACCGCCACCACCAAATCCAAAAATGGTCAATCAATACAGAATTTCCTTGTGAGCAACTCAACAGGCATACCAAAAGGCATTTAAGCAATTCCAAGCCCAACAAGCCGCACAAGCTACACAAGCCACACCAGCTACTCAAGTGACACAATTTTCCCAAGCACAAGCATTATTACAACAACAACATGCCCAACAAGCTATAGAAGCCACACAAGCACAAGAACAAGCCTAAGGATAGGCCCAAGCTCAATATCAAGCACAAGCCTTGTTACAACAACGAGCTTACCAACAACCTTTGCAACAATACCAAGCACAACAACAAGTAGCCCAACAAGCAGCCCAATAAAAAGCATTGTTTGTACAACAACAACAACAAGCCCAACAACAAGCATTATTGGCAGAACAACAACAACAAGAACAAAAACAAGCTTTGTTGGTGCAACAACAACTATGCACATATCAACAAGAATTAGTTGCACAAAAAACTCCCACAAATGCACCACCAGGTTCATAAGTCACCCCACTGGTCATCCAAGTCACTAAACCAAACCAAAAAGCGATTTTTCCACCAAAATCAAAAAGATCTCACAATAGGTGTTGGACATACAATCTAGGAAGAATCCAAAATCACAAGGGAATTTATGCCCTTATCCGTTTGATAGGAGCATCATGATGAAGCCGTTCCCACAAGGATTTGAGATACCAAAATTAGACAAGTTCCATGGAACCAGAAATCCTGAAGATCACATCAAGGAATTCCATATACACTGCATGGAAGTTGCCTATGATGTAAGGAGACTCTTCCTACAAAGTCTGGCTGGCCTAGCCATGGAATGGTTCTCCCATCTTCCTCCTGGAATAAAAAAGGTTCTAAGAAATTTTGGACGCCTTCATGCATAATTATTCATTTAACATGGGCCTAGACATGAGCTTAGAAGATTTTTCCAACCTCAATAAAAACAAGGGAGAATCATTTGCATCCTTCTTACAATGATGGCAATCCAAAGCCAATAAAAGCAAGTGGGACATACCAAAAGAACAAAAAGTTGGAACTATCATCACAAATCTGGAAATTTGGCCTTCTATCTCAAAGTGCAGTGCATCACGTCCTATGATCAACTCATCCCCAAAGCTCTTGGCATCACTCATTGCACAAGGGGGGACACCCACTTATCAAGACAACCGTCCATCAACAAGCTATAATGATAAACCTTAGACATGGGTAAAAAAAATGTTAGCAATGATGGTGTTGTTGATGCAAAGGTTGTGATTAGTGCCCCAAGACCAAACACATAACAAAAAAAATACCAACAAGCTCAAAATAATGCCCAAAACACCCCGCGACCCAACACATCTCATCAACAAACCAACGTGCAAACAATCAACAATGTCAATGATCAAGGTGGACCATCCACAAGAAACCGATATCCTCCAAAATGAAAGTACACACCACTTGGAGAATCAATTGAATTTTTCATGAAGTGACTCATTGACGCCAACATCATCACACTCCCAATCATTGAAAATTACCAAGAGCCTCAAGTTAAACCACCTTGGTATAATGAGAAGAACCTATGTGATTTTCATAAGATAAAGGGGCACATAATAGCTGGCTGTATTAGGCTCAAGAACTTGATCCAAGATCTTATTAAAGATAAGACTATCACCATTGGGCAACCAACTAGAAATCAGGACCTCAAGATATACATGAATCCGATGCTGGATCACGATAAAGCAAACAAAAATGGAAAAGGAAAAAGTATGGAAATTTCAACCACGTTTATGACCATGTTGTCACATCTTTAGATGAATAGGTAGGCGTTGTCCAAATCCCAACATCCAAAGCTGAGTGTGGAGTCACCACATGAGGTGGTAAAATCACTGTCCCTGGACCATCCACACAAGTTAGAGACCCCCCTGCAAATTCAAAGTTAGTTTCTAGTGGTTACAATGTCTTAGAAAAACTAAAGAATACCCTCACTTAGATCTCCATCATGGAGTTGATGAAAATATCGCCTGCCCACAGGGAAATTCTAGAAAAGGTGATTGTTTAGTCTTCTGTAGCCATTGACCTTGATGCAAACCAGTTCCAGGCTATGGTCAGACATATAACCATGACACATCTCCTCACCTTCTCTAAGAAAGAGCTTCCAGCCTATACATCTCATAACCATGAACATCTCAAATTCTTTGTCGATAAAAATAATGTCAAGCGGGTCTTGGTGGATGGAGGTGTAGGGTTGAACATTTGTTCTCTCAAGCTAATAAAGATTCTAAAATTCTCTAAAGATATGATTGAAAAGGGCCAAGGAATCATAATCTAGGAATATGATGATCAAGAAAGAGTGTCTCAAGGCACCATCCAACTTCCTATCCAAGTAGGACCAACTATCATGGAGACTTCTTGCCAGGTCCTTGATCTTGACCTCCCTTATAACATTCTCCTAGGGCACCTATGTATCTATGGGATGAAAGCTGTTGCATCCAAATTTCATCAATGTGTTAAATTCCCCTATGAAAACCAATAGGTCACAATTCATGGTGAACCAAAGCCTTTTTCTCATTGTAGGAACTTGGAAGCCAAATATTGAAAAATCCCACAAGTTCCCAAGAATGATGAAGGCCCTACGACTCCATATATAGATCCATCCACTATAGCCTCCACTTTTGGGACGAAGATACCTGCCATTCTTGATATTTATGATATCAAAGTCATTATCCAAGACAAAAAATGTGGAGATTACAAAATGAAGAAGGGTTCCTTCGTAATAGGAGAGTTTCCTCAATCTCCTAGGTCCCATGGACAACCACAATCGACCAACATATTATATCAAACATTCATAGCAGAACCCTCTCGATTCAAAAGTTGGGGAGACCTAGGTTGAGAGGTAGTTGATGAAAAGGATATATCCAACCTCCTATACCAAGATGAAAGATCTATGCCTGCCCTTCCAATGGATGATGCTAACAAAGGTCTACAATTAATACTGGGCATAGGTTATAACAAGAATGAAAGTCTCAGGAAAAAAAAAAAATGACTGATTAAAACCCATCATTGTTGAGAAGCACATAAAAAATCTTGGCCTTGGATGTACCCCTCCAAGGATAAATGTACGTGGTAGAAGTCCCCTTGTTAAAGTAGTCAAATATCCTCCTCGGTTACCAATACCCATAGGTCTACCCTTAGACAATTTTACCTTTGATATAACTAATGTATGTGGGAGTGACAATGACGAGGATGCCCTTACTGACCTACCTATGTTATTTGAAGACTCTTTCTTTTTCATGATTTCCACTATATCTTTTGAGTCAAACAACCAAACCCATGAGTTAAAACTAGTATATCCCAAGGTAATAGACAATGACCAACGATGACCACCTATTTTAAACACATTTGAAAATGATGAGGCACTCTCAAAATTCATGGGACTATGAGATAATGTACCTTGTGGGGACCACAAAGTTTGATTTGACATTGAATAGGATAAAAATGCTTATTATGGGGAAACGATTGAATCCCTCAATCACAAAAGTGAAAATTTGAGAATAATCTCTAGGTCTTTAATTGAAAACCACATTGTGGCACTTTTAGACCTGAAAATAGTAAAAAAAAGGGACACATCCAAAAGTGAAAACCTCTCTGAGACACCAAAGGATGGGGGATTCAATCTTCCTCTTAGTGCTATTCATTTGGAAAAGTCAGCGGTCTTAGTAGAGAAGTGCAACCCGGTCAACCTGGGGACATAAGAAACACCACACATAACCTTCTATGCAAAATCACTTTTGATAGAAGAACATGAACTTCTAGTTGCATTCCTAAGGGAAAGAAAGGTGAAATTTGCATGGACCCACACTGACATGCCTGGTCTTGATCCATAAGTTGTGGTGCATCATCTTGCAATATATCTAGAGGCAAATCCAGTGAGAAAAAAGGAAGATGCATCCTCAAATAGAATTATTGGTCAAATTGGAATTAAAGAAGATTCTTGATGCTAGCTTCATATGACCAATTGATTATCCAAAGTGGGTTTCAAATCTTGTACCTATTTCAAAGCCCATTGGGGGCATCTGCATCTGCACTAACTTCAGAGATCTAAACAAAGCATGTCCCAAGGATGATTTCCCTCTCCCAAACATAGACATGATTGTGGATATGATAGTAGGACATGAAATGCTATCACTAATGGATGGATTCTTAGGGTACAATCAGATCATGATAGACAAAGAAGATCAACACAAGAAAAATTTCACTTGTCCCTGGGGAACATCATGTTTGAACAAATACCAAGGGAAAATAATAGAGCAACAAATGCTATGGCAACAATCGGATCACTAATAGATATCCCACACAATGTCCTTAAACATGAATTCTTGGCAGAGAAGCTTCTCATACCAACTTTCGAGGTACCAAAGTCTAAATTTGTGTGTGAAATTGTTGGTCTTGGTAACCCATGATATCATGACATATACACTTATCTAATAATAGGAGTCCTCCCTGCTGATATCACTCTGAACCTTAAGAAAACCTTTGTCAAGAAGTCATCCTTTTTTGTTATCTTAGGCGACACCCTATACTGTAGGAGTATTGAGGAAACCCTTTTACAATGCTTAAATGTTGAGGAGGATTTGACTGATTTAACAAGGGTACATAATGGCATCTGTGCTTGACATTCGAGTGGTATGACCTTGGCCAAGAATCTACTGAGAATGGGGTACTATTGGCTGACGATGGAAAGGGAAGCTCACGAATATGTCAAGAAGTGCTTGCAATGTCAACAACATGGGGATCTTGTCCATACACCAGCTCAAGAGCTCCACCTGATTGTTACACCTTGGAACTTCTCATAGTGGGGGCTTGATCTCATTAGAAAAATCATCCCCACCTCATCTAATGGACATAAATTTATTATCACCACAACAAAATACTTCACAAAGTGGGTATAGGCCATTCTTATGACCTATATCATTGGAAAGAAAATCACAAAGTTCATCCTAAATTACCTCATATGCCGCTATGATGTTCCATAGGCCATTATCTGAGATAATAGGACACCTTTCAAAAACCAGGATGTCCGAGACCTATGCCAAAAATTTAATATCCAACATCGCTTTTTCGCTCCATACTACCCCCAAGAAAATGACCAAGTTGAGGCTACAAATAAAACCATCCTTAGAACCCTCAAAAAGATAGTCAATGATGCAGGTCGTGACTGACACTTACAGTTGAATCCAACCTTATGGGACTACCTGAATACGCATCCACACACCAATAGGTGCAACCCCTTTCTCCTTGGTCTACGGATCATAAGACATCCTCCCCATTGAGATCTATCTCCCATCCCTAAGAATATCATTACAAAATCTCATTACAAATGAAGAATATCAGGTATCAAAATTGAATGAGATGGAACTACTAGATTAGTGGCACATGGATTCCTTAAACCATTTGCAAGTCTACCAAAATTGTCTCAAGCAGAGCTAAAACAAGAAGATTAGGAGTCAGACCTTCCAAGTCAGAGAGCTGGTATTGAAGGAGAATCAAAAAAATGTACCAAATCTAGACAAGAAGGGAAAGTTTGAACCCAATTGGTTGGGACTCTTCATCATCACATCGAGCTACAAGTCAGGAGCATATTAGCTATCAATGCCCGAAGGGGAGCCTCTGTAGGATCCCATGAATAGCCCCCATCTTAAAAAATCTTATGCCTAAACATTCAAGGTATAAATCCAAAAAAACCAAAAAACCAAAAAATAAAAAAACCAAAAAAACCAAAAAATGTAAAAATCCAAAAAAATCAGAAAAAGGATTGAAAACAATAAAGAAAAAATCATCCTCTAGTGAAAACCACTTCAGTGGTGCTTTGGACAAGTACCTTGGTGAAATCCTGGAAAACATGCGCCTTGTGTAAATAAAACACTTTCCATCCACCATAGTCTTCATGACTTGTTCTGCATCATCCTTCCATCATACTTCCATATCTCCTTCCGTCACCCATCCACGTCCGCACCATAGCTTGATTATGTGTTCATATCATATTCTACAATAGTACTACTTGGCATATTCCCAAGGACAATTTGTCCTGCCTATATTAGAGTAGTCTATTGCACCACACTGGGGGCATGTTCCTGTACTTGCAACGGATCATATTCGTGTATATTCTTGCAGTCTTAAAATCAAAAATCCAAAAATTTCATAAAATCATAAAATCCAAAAAAATATTCAAAACAAGTCAAAAGGTTTGAAAAGGTCAAAAATAGAGTCGTCTTGTCAAACTACATCATCTCTGAGCTTGAACGTAGGCAAGGCTAATCTTTGATCAACCCCCGAGACACATTAGGTCAATCCTTTAGGAGTCCATCATAATAAATTAGCAAATCCATTTGTTTATATCTCATCAATAATCGAGTCTATGTCAGTCGAACTACTTGGTCTCTGCATGTATAATGTAGGTAAGGCTAATCTTTGATCAATCCTCAAGACCCCTAGGATAGGTCCTTAGGTTAGTCTCTTGGTCAAAATATCAGAAAAACCAAAAACATTGGAAAATTTGAAAAGCAAAATATTTGTAAAATGTCTCAAAAAAATACCAAAAATAGCCTCAAAACATTTCAAAACATCAAAAACATTCAAAAAACCCTAAAAGGTGCATCCGTCCCATCTTGCTTTCACTCGAAATAAAAATTTGCTCATAATAAATCATCCTCACCCTCAACCTTTGGTGAAACAATCAGAAACAAGTCTAGCAGGTTAAAAGTGAAAACTCAATCATCAAGGGTCTCAAGCCTAGATCAGTAAGTAAACAAGTTGGTCAAATCTTGATATTAATAGCCCATTATCCAATTAATCCCAAATCATCTGATATTATTATGTCCTAGGATGCATCCTTCCTACAATAGACATCAACATCAGGCATCACCGTAGTTTAGTTTTGGCTAGTGGTATGAAGAACATTAGCTTGTTTGTTTACTTGATATTTGTCTTTTGATTTATCTTATTTCCCTCATTCCAATGACTTCTCGATGATGTCTAAATAAAAATATTTAGAGAGAAAGGAATGGGGCAATGATCATTATCTTTTTATCTCCTATGCTTGTTGGATGTTCTTGTAACATAACCTTGGTCATGCGTAGTTTGTTTGGTCTATAGGGAGGGTGTTTTAGATGTCTTGTTGACCACATAGGAAGGATTTCCTTTCTATGTTTTGGCCTGAGATATTTGAAAGATCTAAACTACATTTTAAAGAAGGTTTCGTATGCCAGGTGTGAAGATGAGTACTCCTATCTGATTGTTGAGTCAAAGTCCATCACACTAAGTACAAAACCATCCTGGTTCTTTATACCCTGATGCATCATGCCTATGTGTGTTATCAAACATAAGGTAAGTAAGCCCTTTTAAAATCCCAATTCCTAATAAGCAATACATCATCATCATTCATCATCATCTCTAATAAAGTCTCGTAGATCATAGACTTGTTGGATCCTTTTTCATCATCTTATTTCTTCTATCCTCTTTTACGCTAACATGATATCATGTCATCCAAGAACCATCTACATCTTGCATATACATATGTATCATCATAATAAGTAACATCATCCATCTCACATGCATTGCATCGTCATTTAAGATGTTTAGGATAATATAGATTTGTTATTCTCAACATCTTAATTCATCTCATTTGCATCATCATTATCATATAGATCTGTTAGTCTAACCATCCATACATCCATCTTGAACCTCTTTGTCATGAGATCGACCCTTAAATTGAACTTTTCGCTCGATCTCTCAAGGGGGTAGTGTACCGATGTACTTCTTTCCACTGGGGCATCCAAAAAAATCAGATTTTTTTGAATTTCGATCTCGCCAGTGTTATTCTTTGAACCAACGCAGTAGGTACATTGCTTCAAAGGGGAAAAATGTAGACACCGAAAATATATTGATTGATATCACACACTCAATCTTGATTCACTAACATCATTTCTTCCTGAATCACTTCTTTACTAACCAATTAATTGAATAATCCTTATTTAATTAATTCATCAAGTTTCCTCTTTTAATTAAATAAATCAACTTTATTTGATTAAATCATCTTGTTTTAATTAAATAAATCAATTTTATTTAATCCTAACGTTCCTCTTTTTAAATAAATCATTTTATTTAATAAAGTCATCTCCTTTAAATTGAATAAATTAAACTTTATTTGATTTAAATTCTAATGTCATCTATTTTAATTGAAGAAATCAAACTTTATTTAATTAAATCTAATATCTGAAATTCCTCTCATTTTGATTTAAATAAATCTAAATATCTAAATCAAATGTCAAATCAAACTAACTTCCATCTAAGTTAATTAAAACCTAATTAACTCCTAACACTAATCCTCTTTTCTCTAGCTTTTGCAATTTGCACATATAAATCAATTTATTTGATTTATTAATTCTTCTATTTCCATTTAAATATGACATCTCTTTGGAATATTCCCTCAATTTTAAATCTCCCTCCCGAAAGGACTTGTCCTCCAACATGGCATTTATGGCTCTTACATGTCCTTTTTTCTTGAGCCAAGTGGCATTAACTCCTCTTTCACATCTTCCTCTACAAGCCATCTTTCATAATTCGAATTTCCACCTAACTGCATTTATTTGCACATTGATCAAAATGTGCTCCACCTCTCTTCAATAGCATGTTGACAAGTGGCACATTGTTATTGGTTCATCTTTAATCCCACATCTTTCATTTTTCTCATTCCTCCATCCTTCTTTCCTATAAATGGAGAGCTCCTCTATTGATTTTGGATCCATAACTTTAGGAAAAGTCACTATCTACAAATTTCATACAAGTTCATCCATTATTCATCAAGGTTTTCATAGCATTTTATCAATCTTAGCTAGGTTATGGTCAAATTTTCATCAAGGAGCATAATCATTAACAATCTTCATCAAAGTTCATCAACGAATTGGGAAAGGGCTACTTTCCACATCAAAGTAGCACCAATTCCACCATGGGATGCTGGTTTGAATGTTTTGAGCAAGATTTAGTAGCTTTTATTTGATTAATTTCACTTTGTTTCTTGTTCTTTGCCTTTGAATGAATTTCATGGGGAATGATTGTTTTAGATTTGTTTGATGACTAACATTGGGTTTTTTGATGATGTTTGAGCAGGTCTAGGCCAACCATTCACAAAAACAATGGATTATGATGCTTAGAATAACAAATATATATTAATATAAACAACTTAATATGCTAATGAAAATGATAATGCAATGAAATGAGGTGATAATGCAATGAAATGAGGTGATAATGGAATGAATTATGAAATGGAATAATGCAATGGTTAATGAAAAGATAATGAAATTCAACCTAATGGAATAAAAATGAGAATGCAATATGATGGAATGAACCTAAATGATAACGAACATGCATTGTGAGATGAATAATGATAGGGGTGATAGTACACCTATCAAAATTGTAGGGACCCTGATAGGAAGAAAAAGTGGGTGGATAACATTTTCTCAATCAAAAATAAATAACCATGGGCTAGGGAAAATGGATGGGAGTAAATAGAATGCAAATCTAATGCCATTTTATCTTATTTAGAGCATTGGGTTTTTCTATAGCATAGGACACAATATTCTAAGGTATGAATAAACAAGGAAAATTAGTGTTAAATGCATAAGATTGACACAAAAAACAAGAAGGATATCCCAACACCCCAAAGTCACAAGAGCTTTGGTCAAGCCTGATGTTGAAATAACCACAAGCACAAAGGATGCCCCAACATAATATAATACCACAGGGGTTTTGGTGGGTACTACATAGGACAAAAAGGAAGACAAGATCACACCATATGCCCCTATGTTTTCTACCCAAAGCGAACCATAATATGATGGATCATGGCGACCCTGACAAGGTATAATAGGAAGCTCAAATGATAAAAAAATGAAAAAGCACTAAAATATCACAAAAAAGTTCAAATATCCTTTGCCATAGGACATGTAGGTGGATGGGAATGGTGCGTTATGATTTAAGGAAGTATACATCCTATTAAGACGAAAGATGGAGGGTAAATTAGTTGATCGACATGACTCATGATACCCAAAATGGATTGAACCTCCTAGTACCAATGGACTTTGTTATTAGGAACCAACTAGATAAGGACATACTTGATGACGTGACACAAAATCGAGACACAACCTAAGGATAGACCTAGGGGCTTGGAGGATGATCAATGATTAGCCTTTCCTACATAAAAGTGTAGAGTCCTTGTAGTTCGACAAAAGACTGATGACCAACCATGGATAATAGCGAAAAGAGGACAATGGAGACTCAGGTGGATGATGAGAACTGAAACAAATAGACAAACAAAAGCCTTGGGGGCTCACCAAAGATGGCCTTGCCTATGTGAAAGTGCAAAGGAAACGTAGTTTGACAAAAGGATGAAAGACAACAAGAGACCTAATGATGAAAAATACGATGGAAGATCCTAGATGGGGATGAGAGATTGACGGAATGCCACCAATATACAAGAAATGAGAAGCTCAAGATTTAGGATAGAAGCTAAGGATTTTGGATAGCAACTTTAACTGTCCAATGCTCAATCAAAATACACCAAGCAGTGGATTATAGGATTTCGATGGAAGATGGATGTGATAAGATGCAAAAATGGGATAGGAGGATAGGATGAGTGAAAGCATACATGAAAATAGGACGCAAGGTAGATAATGATTATGCCCTATACGAATGGAACTTGTTGCTAAGTTTTCACCAAACATACTTATCCAAGGTGCCACCAAGGGTAGTTTTCACCATATGATGAATTATTTCTCTTTACTATTTTTGATTTTTTTGAATTTTTTTTCATGATTTTTTACTTTTTTTGGTATTTTTCTAGGTAGGGTAATCCAACTGACTCAGTTATAAAACCATTTCAGATATATGATGTTGATGGGTTCTTCCAAGGGTTCCCCCTTAGGTGTAGCAAGTTGATATGCCCCAAAACCATAATTTACAGTGATGACATATGGAACCAACCAATTAGCTTTAAACTTTACTTTCTTTTCTCTATCTTGTTGGGTACACTGATTCTCTTTCAGGACTAGATCATGAATGTTGAATTGGTAGGGACATACCTTCTTATTGCAACTCCTAAGTTGATGTTGATAAGGCCTTGAAATTTTTCTCATCTAGGAGCTCTAGATGACTTAATCGTGTAACACGAGCATCGTCATCAGTGATCAAATTCTTCAAAGAGATAAAAAGTGATGGGATCTCAACTTGAATCGGCAAGATGGAATTTATGCCATAAACTAGGGAATATGGGGTAGCACCAGTAGGGGTGAAGATGGATGCACGATATGCCCAAAGGGTAATATTAAGGTGGAGGTGCCAATCTCAAACCAATATTATTGGAAACCTTCTTAAGGATTTTGATGAGGGTTTTGTTGGTAGCCTCAGCTTGGCCATTACCTTGAGGGTAATAGGGAGTTGACCAATAGTGTTGGATGTGATAGGTTTCACAAAGGTGTCTCATGTACTAGTTTTTGAAAGGATTTCTGTTGTCGGTAATGATAGTGGAGGGAATACCATATCTGTAGAAAATATGGTAGAGGATGAATTTGTATATTTGAATGCCAGTTATTTGGGAAAGTGGAATTGCTTCCACCCACTTAGTGTAATATTTAGTGGCAATAATTATGAAGGTATGCCCATTAGATGAGGGAGAATAAATATTTTCGATTAAATCGAGACCCCATTGTGAGAAAGGCCATGGTGCAATGATGGGTTGTAGACCCTATGTAGGAGCATGAATTAGATATGTGTGTTGTTAACATGGTACACATTTCTTAAATAGTTCACAAGTGTCATACTCAATAGTCGACTAATAATATATTTCTCTGAGAAGTTTCTTCACCAAGGCCATCCCATTAGAATGAGCCCCACAAACACCACTATGCACTTAATTTAACACAACATGGGATTTTGATTCATTTAGATATCGAGGGAGAGTGACATCATACCCTCTACGATAAAGTGCATCTCCTATGATTATGTAATGGGAAGTGCACTGAATGAAATATTTATGTTGGTTATGAGTCAAATTGGATGGTAAGATGTTTTTACATATGTAGGTGTAAATATCGTGGTACTAAGGTGATTGGGGACCTACAATGTCACACACCATTTCATTGTTTGGAATATAATACAATGGGACTAATAATTGTTCCACTAAGAAATCACAATCCATCTGGTCTTTAGGCATGTCAATAAGAGAACTAGTGGTGGCCATTGCATCGACAAATTTATTCTGTAATCTAGGGACTTGTTCAAACTAGATATGGCTAAATTATTTCTTGAAGTCATCAACCATGCTCTTATAAGGGAGAAGCTTATCATACTTAATTTGAAACTCATCATTGACCTATTTGATTATGAGTTGTGAAATTCCAAAAACACGAAGATGGGTTATATTCCATTGAACTGCAATTCTAAGGCCATGATCAAAGCTTCATATTCCATAATGTTGTTAGTGCATGGGAATACCAACCTGAATCATTTTAGGATATAGTCACCTTAAGGGGTGACAAAAAGGATACCCGCACCAGCTCCATTTTGAGTGTATTGCCCATCAAAATATAACATCCACATATCTAATTCTGAGACTATGAAGACTGATTCATCAAGAAATTCAGCCACTAAAGGATAAGCATCTACAAGAGGAGCATCAACCAATTGATCTGCAATAACCCACCCTTTGATTTCCTTATGGTCCACATACTCTATATCAAACTCACTAAGGATCATAACCCACTTGGCCATGTGGCCAGTTAATGAAGTTCTTGATAACAAAAAATTAAGTTGGTCAACCTTGGATATTAGTTTGATTGGATGACTGAGCATATAATGATGCAGCTTCTGTGAACTGAAAACAATAGCTAGGCAAGCTTTCTCCATGGGAAAATAGTTATGCTCATATCCCACGAGTGTATGATTGATGTAGTAGATGGCGTGTTCTTTGGAAGACTCATCATGTTGGGCCAATAATGCCCCCAATGCAACTAAAGTGGACGAGATATATAATAGTAATGGCTTGGCAGGAATGAGAGACATTAAGATTGGTGGGTTGACAAGATACTCCTTGATCTTATGAAAGCCTTGTTGACATTGTGGATCCCATTTAAAAGTTGTATCCTTGTGCAAGAGATGAGTAAATGACTGAAATTTGTTAGAAATTTGGGCAATGAAACACCAGATAGAATGTAATTTACCTTATAGACTTCTTAACTATTTGAGATTTCTAGACGGGGGAATTTCCATTATAGCCTTAACTTTTGTTGGATCCACTTCAATACCCCTTCTAGATATAATGAAGCCTAACAATTTTCTGGATGTAACGCCAAAAACATACTTCTTTGCATTTAAGTATAGCTTATACTATTCCAACCACTCAAAGATCCACCTTAAGACTTTAGGGTGATATTCTCTAGTTTTTGACTTCCCTAGTAGATAATCAACATAGTATTCCATTATAATATGGATAAGGTCATGGAAGATGACTATCATTGCATGTTGATAGGTTACCCCCACATTCTTAAGACCAAAGGGTATGCCATTGTAATAGAATGTACCCAATGGGTAGTAAAAATAGTTTTGTGTTGGTCTTTAGGTGCAATTTTAATCTGGTTATAGCTTGAGAAGCCATCCATAAGGGATAGAATGGTGTGCAATATTGTGAGATCTACTAACATGTCAATATTGGGAAGTGGGAATTTCTCTTTTAAACAATATTTATTGATATCCCTAAAGTATGTGCAAATTATAATGCCCCCATTGGTCTTGGCCACATGTACTATATTTGATATCCAATTTGAGTAAT
The DNA here is from genome assembly GCA_007115665.2 of Sequoiadendron giganteum. Taxonomy (NCBI): domain Eukaryota; kingdom Viridiplantae; phylum Streptophyta; class Pinopsida; order Cupressales; family Cupressaceae; genus Sequoiadendron; species Sequoiadendron giganteum. Next base: position 26,916,894 of record CM021103.1, on the reverse strand, counting down.
CAATTAGTCTAATAAATCCAGCTACTAACAGTTTTTCTAGTTCCATCTTAACAAGCAAGGCCCCTTGCAGATGCATTTTTCTGAGTTTTTGTTTGACTGGCTTTGCATCTAGATGTACATTAAGATGGTAGACAACCAAAGTGGGATCCAATCCTGGCATATCGAAATAAGACAATGCAAATTTGATGATGCATTCTTTCAATAGGTTGAGAATGACAAGATACTCCTCTTCTAACAATGATTTTTCCATGTAGGTGATTTTAGGTTCTTCTTCTGTGCCTAGATTGACCTCTTATGTTTCTTCAATCAAGATTGAAGATTGTTTAAATAAGTGAGATCCAATAAGGGAAAGATGAACATCCCCATCCTTTAGCACTTTGTCGAGGTTTTCACTAGTGGATACACCCTTTATTTTTACTTTTGATGAATCAAGAAGTGCCTTAAGGAGGTTTTCACTAGATGACTCTTTCTTGTTTTATTTATTTTTGTTTTTGTAGTTAGGGTGTTCATCTCCACCCAATCCCATAAGGTGTACACATGCTTCCTCTAAAGGAAATATATCCACTGACTCCCTTGAAGGTCCCAATCAATGAGGTCAGTGTGGTGGAGTGAAAGGCTAATCAAAAAGATAGATGTGGAATCAAAGAGGGAAGGAAGATCCATGTCATTGTACAAAATTATGATATCCTCATCTTTGGGTATGTCCTCAAGAAAATTGTCTTCTGAGTTAATTTTATTCAAAGTACTAGTAGATGCTACAGAACCCTTTTGTTTCTTGTTGTAGCCTAGCCCCAAATGTTTAAGACACACTTGTGTGTCAATGGGTTGTTGTCTTCCATGTTCTTCAACACCAAGTACTCCCCCCTGATAATTATATTTCTCTGCTAATTCAGAAGCACAAGGATATACTTATTGGAAGTACTCAATAAGAGGGGGTTCAGGTTCAGGTTCCTCTATATAAATCTATTGACTGATGTCTTCATCTATCTAATCTTGTAATATTCTTGGAGACTGAAAGGTGGTGGAACCCACATTCTTGGAACTGATGGTTTTAGTCTTTGATTCTTCTTTTGATACAAACTGAGATGGTTGGCCATAAGTGTGGGGAGATGGAGGCATTTTTTCCATGTTAAGCACAACACGCATCTCATACTCACCACAACACTTATCAATGAGTTAGACTTTGGTGATGGTGGAATCAGATGTGGTGGATGTAGTGGAGGATGTATTGGATGATGGATTAGAAGATGGAATGGATGGTGATGCCTAAAGAGCTCCCAATTCTACTCTTGGACAATGTTGTGAATGCGGGAAAGAGGCCTGAAGAGCATGACAATACTTGAAAGGATGGGGGTCAACATGGATGGTGAATTCAACCCCATTATATGGAAACTTTAGGAATTGATGATATATGGAAGAGAAAACTTGTATGACATGAATCCATGGTCAACTAAGGAGAAGGCTATATGATAAGTCCAGATCAAAGACATGGCAAGTAGTATACTACATGATAGGACTGACTTGGATGGGAAGATAAATAATACCTTCTGAGTCTCTTTTTGTATTGTCATATGCCTTGATTGTGATTGTTTGATTGTACAAGTTAGCATGAGTATATCCCAATTGCTTTATGAATTTTAAAGTGTATAGGCTTAGGGAAACACCATTATCTACCAAGACCCTTTTTACCTTATGTTGATTGATAAGGAATTCAATATGTAAGGCATGATTGTGAGATGGATCGATTGGTGGCATATCATTTTGTCTAAAACCTAGCTGATAGGTAGATGAAAAGTGTCCTACTAGAGCGTGGAATTGGGTAGGATCAATGTCATTTAGTACATGTGTTTCCTTTAGAGATTTTGTGAGAATCTCTTGATGGACTGGGGAAGACCTTAGCAAATCTAGGATGGATATTTGTGTTGGGGTCTTGCAAAGATAATCATGGATGTTATATTGTGATCTCACAAGGGTTGGTTGGGATGACGTGGAAGGCCCAAGAATTGATATGTGAGTGCAGTGAGTGGTAACAACACATTCTAGATATTTTACTTTGACTTAGATCATGGATACACATGGGTCCACTTGAGAAATACATGTAATACTATTGTCATAATTGTATGGCATCTTATTGTAACTGATATTGTTTGTGTTGTTGTTTTGGTTATTATTGTTGGACCCAGTGTTTACATGTGAGGTGCTAGGACCCTAGTTATGTTTGGGAAAGGCGTTTTGATAAATTTGCAATTGAGAATTGGATGAGGTAGCTTGGTTTGCATCCACTAAAATGTCTCCTTGATCAATGAGATCTTGGATATAAATTTTAAGACCTTGACATTTATTGGTGGAATGACCTTTAATCCTATGATAATCACAATACTCATTCTCTCTATACCAGTTGGGCTTTGTCTTTGACTCATCAAAAGGCTTCGTAATAGGATAAGTGACCACATAATTGGCTTGGAGTAACCTCTCAAAAAAAATCGAGGAGCTCTCCCAAAGGAGTGAATGTGCATTTATTATTCCCTTGATTGGTTTGGTTGGACTGTGGGGGAGGACGATGTGCACCTTGTGGCATGGATATACCATTGCTAACTGATGGTGTATAAGAGAAATTATGTGATCTCTGGGAACTTTTTTCTACCTGTATATTCTTTGTGTCATTGAAACCATCATTTACAACATTTTTTTTCTATTCCAGTAGTGTGATTTGTCCCCAAATTGTATGTATTTATCTTTGAAGATTTTTGATGAGCCCTTTTTCAATGAGGGATTTCCCAATGGTGGTACCCTTCTCAATGACCTCTATGAAGGTATTAATGCAATGGAGGTGCAAGTTATGAGCCAACTCAAGAAGGGAGTTCATGAAAAAGATGCCAACTAACTCCTTTTTAGGAAGGGTGCACTTAAGATGACTACTCACCACCTTTGCAGGTAGCTGGAAAATGTTTCTCCATTGTGTTGTTTATCTTTTAGGAGATCTAGGGTGTCTATGTCTTTCTCAAGATTGAAAGAGAAGTGGGTAATGAACTTCTCTGAAAAATTGACCAAGCTAGAGATCGACCCTCGTGGAATACCCATGAACCAATCTAGAGCTTGTCCTGTGAAGCTTCTTGGGAATAACCAAAGAAGGTAATTGTCATTATGCAAGACCTCTTGATAGTGCATATAGAACTCTTGCAAGTGGTTTCATGGATCACCCTTCCCCTTGTACTTGTCAAATTTGGGGATGTCAAAATGCTTGGGGAAGGGGATGAGTCAAATGGATGAGTCAAATAAATAAGGACAAATATCCTCAAACTTGAAGGATTTCTTTGATGTACCAACTTGCAAGTATTTTAGAGCAGCTTTCATGTCTTCCCATTCCTTATTAACTGGTACCAATGGGGGAGCACCCACCAAATTAGACTGATCATATGGGGCATATTACTGATATGGTGGTAGTGGAGGTGGAATGGATTGATCATACAATGAAGGAGGTGGATAAGAAGGGATTTTCTAGTATTTCTCAGTGTATGTGGGTTGAGAATTGGTGTAGATTTGTTGGTGTGATGTTAGGGCTTGGTAATATGATCAGAAGGCACCCTGTTGATAAGATGGTGGTTGCTAATAGTAAGATGGGTAATGATAGTCATACATGGGATATTTTTGGGATATGTATGGAGGTTGTTGTGGATTAGATTGCTGATGGTAAGTGTTTTGTGATGGCTCTTGAGGATTAGTGTAAGGTGGCTGTTGATAGGATTGCTTTGGATTGTAGTAGGAATAGTTGGGGTTGGGGTTGGATGTGGTGGATTGTGGTCTAGGAGTGCTTGGTGGTGGAAGCAACTAATAATAAGTGTTGTGGGTAGGTGCTTGATGACAATGAGGTGAAAAGTAATGCGAGTGAGGTTGCGATTGGTATGAATATTGTACCAGAGGGTTACCTTGTGCTTGTTGAGAGGGTTGTTGTGGCTGTGGTGTGATTTGTGGATGGTGTGGAGGTTGTGATGGATTTACCTGAGGTTGATGTGGTGGTTGTGATGAGTTTCCTTGAGGGTGATGTGGGGGTTGTTGATAGAGTGGTTGTTGTGGATCACCCTGAGGTTGATGCTGAGATGGTGATGGAGGTACATGAAAAGATGATGGTTGTGGGCCAACATGACTAGGATTGAATGGAGGTGGTGGTAAATTTAATGGATGTGTGCAAACAAGGGGTATATGAGGAGGTGTAATAGCAAAATGATTATATGTGTTTCCTTGATATTACCTAATGACTGGCTTGGTTGGTTTGGTGGATTAGGTGGAATAGATGGTGTGGGGTTAGGAGCTTGTAGGATGCTGATACCTTGCAAATTAATAGGACCATGGCCTTGAGGATCGATAGAACTAGGAGGATTTCTAGGACCAAGACCTTGGGAATTATTAGGATCAACCATCACACCCATAACTGTAATTGGGGTATGAGCTGTCGCGATCTGATAACACACATCATTTATAAATCTAGGTTGATACCATGTGTCTTGTGGGGTAACTTGAGGGACTTGTGGGACTGATGAGCTTGGATTAACCTGTGAGCTCTATGAATCCTGTGATGGAGGGGGTGTGATGTTGACATACTCTGACATATCAAATCTTGATGGTGGCTTAATACCCCTCATGAACAATGAGGTGGGGATTTTATCCCCACGCGAGAAGATGATCAATCATTTGAACATTAGTAGGATCACTAATGTATTCATCAATAGTGAGCTCAATTTGGGTGACCATGATTTCTTTAGGGGTAGGGCGTATGTGAATTTTCATGTTGGATTGCGAAGAGCGATTGTTAGTGGGTGGATTCAAAGGATATTGAGGCTGACCACCTTAGGACTGTTGTAGCTCCATGAGTTTTTTTTCCTATGAATGAGTAGTAATAGGCATGAAAATGCAAGTGTCCAGGAGACTAAGATGACACTAAGCCCTAAGATGCACTTAAGTGATGATGTCCTATAGGATGATTAACTATAGAATCACTAGGATGATGGATTGATTAGTTGGTTGGATGCTCGATAAGATGATTATGGATTGTTGATTGGATTTGATTGGGTTGGATTGATTGATTGGATATGAAGAGTGATTGGATTGAATTGATAGGATTAACTTCAAACTAAATTCAAGAGCTCAATTGGATGGTATGAGATGTTGATGATTGGATCATATGATAAAAAATGGTGATTACGACACAAATATACCTTGAGATGGAAGTAGATTGATGAGGCCACAAAGGATTATTGACTTAAGAAAGTGTGAATGATATTGATTAGGGTCAATTTCCTAAACCAAATAGATAGAAATTCCCTAAAATGATGTCTAGGGGACTTGGATTGATGGATTGATGATGGATATGGTATCTAGGGATGACCTAAGATGAACCTAGGTGATTAAATTAAGGATTCAATAAATTTTTAAAAATGAAGATGCATGAAAATTATGATTGTGGATAGATGGATGGCGATAAAAAATATTTGATCACAAGAATGGACTCGGGGAAACAATAGGATTTCAGTGGCCAAGAGGATTCACTCTCTGGTTCTTGTGTGGAAGGTAGATTCGCTTCTGTGTGTAGTGAATTCTCCTGTTTAGGTTACAGGTTTTCCTATCTAAGGTTATGTGGGCTCACCCCTATGTATAGTAGGTTCACTTGTCTAGCGTTCACAAGATTGCCTATATCTTGGACTGTACGGTTGAGATTTTGTAGTATCACCAAAACTGGTAGTAGGGTTGCCTAAACAAGACTATGTATAGACAAGCATATGCAGGATCACCCTTTGGGAAAAAAATTCCCCTATCTAGGTCTTAGGATCACCTCTTACTTTGGTTGTATGAACAAGATGTGGAAACACCTATCAGGGGAGCAAGATTGCCTATTTATTTGGTTGTATGGATGGGGGATGGTATAGAATTGACGTGGGATTTCCCCTATGGAGGGAAGGGTTTCATATTCTAAGGAATGTGTTAGAAACCAAGATTAGACATGCAAACCTAAACACCTTCCACAAAAGAGAAAAATAATGAAAAAGCAGTGCTTTGCATGAAATGTGCAAATTGATAATATTCAGAATTAAGAAATTACAATAAGAGAATTGCTTTATAAAAGAAATGTATGCAACCCTAATGTTGACCTAAAAATAGCTGAACTAAATAAAGCTTACTTATTAATGAAGTAAACTAATTATTACCTAAGAAAAACTTAAGTAAAGTTATGCAAGTGTAATTAAATATTAATTACACTAACACCTCCCCATAAGTGCAACTTAGGGAGACTAAATAAGCATGCACCTAAAACTAAGATGAATGCAAGAAAGCGTGAATGGGTCCCAACAACAAGGCCTGATCAAGTACCCATGTACAAATGCAATAATGAGGTAGAGAAGGAAAACCCAGTGGGACAAACCCCCCCCACAATGAGATGACATGCTGCAAAGAAGCACTGGAAGAGCACTATAGAGTAACACTGGAACCACAATATGGAAAGCAAGGAAAGATACTTCTGTCTACAAGAAACCATGTTGGAATCATAATGATGCAACATCAGACCTAATGCCATAGAACACTCGAAAACTCCAAACGGGAACAACCCTGAAATCTATGAAGCAACAACCGATTATTGAATGATGTATTACTGAAAATGAAGTGCAAAGATGCAAGTTGCACCCTTCCAACTACCAAAACATCCAAGTAATCTCCAAACAACCCATCGTGCCAAATTTGGACTAAGCGATCAACCTGGGATAGATACACAAAAAGTGCATGGACATCAACATAGAGCTCCTCAATACCTTTCCAACGCCACAAAGATAGCGAAAATCAGAGATCGTGGTAAAACGTTACGAGCTCAGAAGTATAAAATAAACATCTGAATTCAAACAGAAATAAATGAAGTAAAATATAAAAATACTGTAAAATAAACTACACCACAGGAAAGTGCTTGGAACCAGCTTTCCGGCGATATCTCGTTTGCCCGATTTTGGCACCGTATGCCCAAGTTATGCCAAAAAGAGAAAAAATGCTCCTTTAGGGAAAATTAAGGCTAGGAGGGGGCAAAGAGGCTATATGGCCGATGATGTTAGCATTTCACTGGAAAAAAATTGATGGCCATCTAGTTGTCGCCGCAAAAAAACACCCCTGCATAAAAATTGGCGGAGCCCTTGGTCGCCATATGACCGTAGGCGAGGTTGGAGTGGGCCGTGGGCCAAGCGCGGAGCTCCCGGTCCCGCATAGAATCGGCGACTAAGGAAGTGAAGCCCTCAAGGGTTGGTGGAGGCACTTGGTTCTCCATAGGACCCTGGGCTCCACGAAAGGGGCTGAAGGCTGGGGCCGACGGTTGGATGGGGGGAGCCACCGGTGGCGGACCGGTGGCCACTAGACGAACCGGTGGCCGCTCGGTGGTGGGCTTCTTCAGAGTTGGGAGCAACGACGGGTTTCCCAAAAAATACCTTATTTATTTATTTTTTTGATTTTCATGCCTCGGGGAGTGTGCTAGGGAGGCCGTACGGCCTCCTTGGCAATTTTTTTTTTCCTCAGAAACAAACTGCTCCAAAATCGACGATTTGATAGAAATTTCTAGGGTTTTGGGCCACTGCAAATGTGATGGCGACATCCGTTTAAGCCCAAAGTGTCCCGAAAAATCGGCTACCCCCAGATCTTGTAAAAAAGATGCCTGTGGAAACCCTTGCACTTGAAACTCACTGAAAGACCATATCTTCAGATCACAAACATACAACTACAGGTCTGGAGCTCTGCTACCATGTTAGAAACCAAGATCAGACATGCAAACCTAAACACCTTCCACAAAAGAGAAAAACAATGAAAAAACAGAGCTTTGCATGAAATGTGCAAATTGATAATATTCAAAATTAAGAAATTACAATAAGAGAATTGCTTTATAAAAGAAATGTATGCAACCCTAATATTGACCTAAAAACAACTCAATTAAATAAAGCTTACTTATTAATTAAGTAAACTAATTATTACTAGGCAAAACCTAAGTAAAGTTATGCAAGTGTAATTAAATATTAATTACACTAACACCCCCTCATAAGTGCAACTTAGGGAGACTAAATAAGCATGCACCTAAAACTAAGATGAATGCAAGAAAACATTAATGGGTCTCGACAACAAGGCTTGATCAAGTACCCATGTACAAATGCAATAATGAGGTAGAGAAGGAAAACCCAGTGGGACAAACCCCCCCTACAATGAGATGACATGCTACAAAGAAGCACTGGAAGAGCACTGTAGAGTAACATTGGAACTGCAATATGAAAAGCAAGGAAAGATACTTCTATCTACAAGAAACCATTTTAGAATCATAATGATGCAATAATAGACCCGATGCCATGGAACACTCGAAAACTCCAAATGGGAACAACCCTGGAATCTATGAAGCAACAGTCGATTATATTATTGAATGATGTATTACTGAAAATGAAGTGAAAAGATGCAAGTTGCGCCCTCCCAACTACCAAAACATCCAAGTAATCTCCAAATAACCCATCGTGCCAAATCTGGACTAAGCGATCAACCTGGGACAAATACAGAAAAAGTGCATGGACATCAACATAGAACTCCTCAATACCTTTCCAACGTCGCAAAGATAGCGAAAATCGGAGATCGTGGCAAAATGTTACGAGCTCAGAAGCATAAAATAAACATCTGACTTCAAACAATAATAAATACAATAAAATAGAAAAATACTGTAAAATAAACTGCACCACAGGAAAGTGCACGGAACCAACTTTCTGTCGATATCTCGTTTGCCCGATTTTGATACCGTATGCCCAAGTTATGCCAAAAAGAAAAAACCTGCTCCTTTAGGGAAAATTAGGGTTAGGAGGGGGCAAGGAGGCCGTACAAATGATGACATCATGCTGATGTCAACACTTCACTGTAAAAAATTTGATGGCCATCTAGCCGTTGCTGGAATAAAACACCCCTGCATAAAAATTGGCAGAGCCCTTGGTTGCCATATGACCGTAGGCGAGGTTGGAGTGGGCTAGGGGCCAGGTGCAAAGCTCTCGATCGCCCATAGAACCGGCGACCGAGGAAGTGAAGCCCTCAAGGGCTAGCAGAGGCACTTGGTTCTCCATAGGACCCTGGGCTCGACGGAAGGGGCTGAAGGCTGGGGCCGGCGATCGGATGGGGGAGCCACTGGCAGCGGCGGCAGACCGGTGGCCGGTGGCAGCGGGCTTCTTTATAACTAGGAGCGCTAGTGGGTTTCCCCAAAAATACCTTATTTATTTATTTTTTTGATTTTTCGTGCCTCGGGGAGCATGCTGGGGAGGCCGTACAACCTCCCTGGCAAATTGTTTTTGCCTCAGAAACCAACTGCTCCAAAATTGATGATTTGATAGGCGTTTCTAAGGTTTTGGGCTGCTTCGAACGCGATGGCGACGTCCGTTTGAGCCCAAAGTGTCCTAAAAAATTGACTACCCCCAGATCTTACAAAAAAGATGCCTATGGAAACCCTTGCACTTGAAACTCACTGAAAGGCCATATCTTCAGATCACGAACAAACAGCTACAGATCTGGAGCTCTGATACCATGTTAGAAACCAAGATCAGACATGCAAACCTAAACACCTTCCACAAAAGAGAAAAACAATGAAAAAGCAGAGCTTTGCATGAAATGTGCAAATTGATAATATTTAGAATTAAGAAATTACAATAAGAGAATTGCTTTATAAAAGCAATGTATGCAACCCTAATGTTGACCTAAAAACAACTCAACTAAATAAAGCTTACTTATTAATTAAGTAAACTAATTATTACCTAAGCAAAACCTAAGTAAAGTTATGCAAGTGTAATTAAATATTAATTACACTAACGAAATGTACAAATGGAAGACTAGGAGACTTAGAATCAAATTTGCCTCTTTGGGAGATGAGTTCACCTATTTAAAGAATAGGTAGACATGAGTTTTCCTAAGGGGTTTGACCAACGGGTTCACCCCTTGAAGGAAGTGGGTTCACCTATCAGTGATGAGTGGAATAGACTGGACTTAGATGCGTGTTCACCCCTTGGGTAGGATTGCTCGTCCACAATACAAATTCACCTTTGAGGGTAGGGACAAACTATGGAAAAGGACAAAAACAAAAAACAACCAGAAGTGGTCAAGGATAGACTCAGACTGAAGACACTCACTGGTATATCACAAGAAGACACACTAGAAAAGACAAGCCTAAAATTAGTGATAAAGGGTTTACAAAATTGATGTAGGCCCACCACCTTGGGGGTTACCCAAGGTTAATACTCTATGATACTAGGGTGGTTCTCTGGATCACCCTTTTTCATGAATGTAGATAGCTAGAGATTAAGTGGCATAGGGTCATCAATAGATGCCATGGGCTAACCGTCACTCTCTCTTAGGAACTATCATAGTTCACCATGAGGATTTATATCTCAACTTAAGGGAGTATGTGGTGAGTAAATTTGGGGTGCTGTCTATAATCACTTCACTACACCAAGCCGTGATTGAACACATGTCTTATCTAGGATATATAAGCAATCTAGGGGAGTCCTCAATACACTAGGAGGGTGCATGAGGCAAAAAATATGAACAACCCATGACAAGCATGGATTGGGAGCCCTAGAGAGGTACTAGAAACTTGGCACAACCCTTCACACCTTAACTAGGAATCACCCTAGCATCGGTGCTTTGCTCAACATGACACGATTGGATTGGGGTACAAATTTGGCTCTCCCTCCTTTATATACCTCGTCGGTACATGTGGTTGAGATCATCCCTTGGGGTGATGAAATCCCCAAGAAAATCTCCTAAAGGGTAGGAAATTCTAGGCATTTTTGATTTCCAGGCTCACACGTAGTCCAAGGGGAGAGCATATGCACAAACTATCACTTCTAGGTGGACTCAACTGGACTAGAATGAGTTGTGATTTTTGATCCATAAGCTCAGCGTATGGTGTAAGGGGAGAGCATACGTCATCAACCCGATCCCAAACACGGCAAAAAAATGTTAATTGACCCTTTAGGAAAATCCAAATGTTCCTATATTTGTATGGAAAATGACACACACAAACTAATCTAAATGTCTTCAACTGATCATTCTACAATAAATGAATTAGTAGTTTGGCCTCTAATATTGGATGAATGATAAGATACACAAACGTTAGTGAAAGATCACAAGCACAAACAAACAAGTTAGTTGATTAGTACCTAAAACCAAAACCAAATGAAAGTGAATATCAAAAAATTATAATTATGGAATACCTTAGGTTCACCCCTGTGTAGGGCATATTCACCTTTCTCTGATGTTTAGGGCTACCTTTCTATTGGAGAGGTGAGTGTGAGATTTCATTTCTAGTGGAAAGGCATATGTGAGTTCACCTCTATAAATGAATCAAGATCACCCTTTCTACTAGTGAGTTTGTGTGTCCGTACTAACTAAAGCGTGTTCATTGCTAAAATTATGGTTCTTGGTTATGGGTTGTAAATTCACCCTTTAGTGAATAGGCAAGCGTGGAGTCTCCTATGTCCTAGCAGGATCACTCCTGCGATTAGGCAGATTCACCTGTCAGGGTGGATTGTCCTTTGTAGTCAAAATCTGAACCTGCAAAATTCAAAACAACGCCAAAAAGTGAAAGTAGACCCATGATGTGGGTCCCATCGGATGTGCCAAAAATTTGTGCAAGTGTTCTAACCCTAAAAATGCAAAAAAGTTTAAAATAAATGCAAAGGAAAGAGCACAAACAAAACACTCAAGGTTAACCTAGTTTAACTCAAATGAAACGCACAATAAAATATCAATTTTACCTTGCTCTAGTTGTCTCCTTTGGTTGGCCCTTTGATGTCAATTTTGTGTGCTCCTTTGTTGAAAAAATGGCATGCAACTTAGCTCAAAATGATGGTGATTCTGTGAGGAATGCAATGGTGTGGTTGGATAGTGGATTGGATGCAAGATAGGTGTTCAAAGTGCTACAACAATGGAGGTTGCATGCTTGGTAGTATGAATGCTAAAAGTATAAGTTAGCTAAATGTGTGATTGATCAAAATGAGACAAAAATCACCATATTTAGGCAAAAGGCCTGTAAAGGAATGGATGACCAAGATTCATCCAAGAGGAGGAGATCAATGGTTAGGGTGAGTTGAGACCTCACAAGCCATTACATGAGGACATGTGGCAGGTGAGGTGGACATGGGAGAGAGAAGTAGATGCAACATGGTAATGAGGTGGAAAAGGTAAGTCTTGTCTCATCTACTCACATCATGGGATGATGTGACAGTAGAAGAATTTTTAATTCTTCTAAAACATCCTTTGGTTTTGGAGATTTGACTTTGGGATTGGGGAGGGAGTTTTAAATTAGTCCTTTATTCCTCCAAGGGTGTTGGAGAAATAAGGTGGAATTAAAAATTCCAACTAGGATGCATGGGGGAAATAAAAAGGAATTTTAAATTCGTAGGGGAGAGGAGATAACTTCTCCAAATGTAGAAGGATTTTAATGAAGGTTGACAAAGGGTACATGCCATAAATGGCATGAGGATTAGGTTAGGTTTAATTACTGATTTAGGTTGTGCAAATGAAGGATTAGGTAGGTTAATTTGAATTTTGGGAAAGTTGCAAGATATGGAGGAGGTGACCCTAATTATGATTAGGAATGTGCACATCATAATCATAGATTAATCAGACTAATCTGGATTAGGAGAGGATTATGGAGGATGGGACAAGGAGAGAGAAAGAATGAATTTAAAATTTGATTTTAATTTATTTGGGAAAAGTGACTAAATTGAATAAATTGGACTATTTATTTAATTTAGGGAAGAATAACGTAAGGTATTTAATTAATCAATCAAACACCTTAGGAGACATCACTAACTCATTTGACCCCAATTTCCGATGAAACCTTCTGACAAAAGCTATATAATCGGATGTATCGTCGGGCATTTGTGCGAATTTTCATTTTTTTAAATTTTTATCCTCGACGTTCGTCGGAATTTTGATGAACCATTTTTTTCGTCTACGTTTCGACGAAGATCTTTTGCCGAAATTTTGACAAACCTGCAAAGTTGAATTGTGGCGGGCATAAATTGAAATGAGCTCGACTATTTATTGCGACAGTGTTTTGCTCGACGGTTTTCTTGGGGAAAATCAGAAGAAACTCAAGAAGATATCGCCAGGTTGAGGGTAGTCATTGTCTTTTTCTAGAATTCATTTGTGAAGTCAGATTTGTACTTCCAAGTTTGAAAATCATATTTTAAAGCAACATCTCATTAGATTTCATTTTTAGTCTTGTACATTTTTAGAATTTCATTTCCAGATTTTAGACCTGACTTCACAAATTATTTAGAAGGGAATTGTTTATAACTAATGGAAAATTCTTGATGGATTTGGACAAAGATTATATTTACAAGGTTTCAATTTTAACCCTAATGATCAATTTTCAATAGATTTGGGAGCCATAGCTAGATAATATCAAAGGTGTTGGTTGTTTTTTTATTGTAACCAAGTTTATCTTCTAGACACAGCATATAAAATCTCAGATAATACTGCCTTACAATACCATCAATCTATATTCTAACCCAATACTACTTATCAAATCCTTATATGAACATAGTCACCTATAACCTCACTCAAGCATTTTAATTAATTCCTTGAATTAAAGCCAAAATGAGAATTACACACACCATAACAGTGAGATGAACAAAATAACCCTTGATCATTTTATTCAAGATAATAATATATTCATACAATGGAGATACATGACCTTGAAATGAGTAATTTTCATTCAGATGCTAGTATTGTCTTGAAAATTAAGTACCCATGAAACTAAAACCTACAACAGAATGACACCAAACCTAAGAATAGTATCTTCACTATAATATCAAGCTCTTTACAAATTCGCTCTGCAACTTCAATTAGACTCGACCTAAAGATATCTAACTTGCTAACCCATATTTCTGGTCCTGAAATCCATCTTATAGGGAAAATGAAGGAGCAACAAGCATCGAACCAGAAATACACCTGTCACTGGTCACTTGGACCACCTTACGACATTTCAAAAATTGGTTACAACAGTTGAGTCTCTAGAGAATCTTCTTGTTCATCCCGTCCACTGGAGAATAACTGTTGCATTTTCCAAACTTCGAAAACTTGCACTAAAACTGCCACCAAGACATAGCCAAAATTTTGATATAACCATAGCCACTGATTTGTTAACTGCCGATTGTAGACTCTGTCCTATTCTTGTTTAGTTAAGTACTTTTCTACCCATCCTTGATATTCGTCATCCGTTGGCCAATTAAAATTTACCACCTCATTTACCTTGGCACTGTAAGGTGTATACTTTACTGCTACTTGATTTGCCTCCCTTTCAAAAGATTCCAAAAATGTGCTAGTGTTAATGATTTTATCCATACTACTCATCAGTATGTCATAATCTGAGTCATCACAAATCAATTTGATTTGTGCATTGATGATTTCATATACCCTGTCCTACCATTGCTGCATTGATCTAACATTTCCTTGGGCATCTACAATATCTGGTAAAGATGTGTCACTCCAGTCATCAAAACTCTTTACCAACTCTTTAATCCTCTTGCTGAAATCATCAAGTAAGGCCTAGAAACCTTGCAGTGACTTCACAAAGTCTTGAGTAGGCCTTAATTGTTGAGGCCTATTAGCTGCATTTTGAGAATTTCATTTCCAAATTTTGTTGTGCAAGTTCAATATTATGATTTTAGGAGTCTAACAGTTGGAAATCATAGTAAAATCAAAATTTAATAATTTCTAGAATTAGCATTTGAAAGTGTTTTTTGGGGTCATTAACTTCAGACTATCTTCTCTTTTGTAGGGGTGGTTGCATGCAAAGTTAAATTGTGGTGGACATAAATAAAAATGAGCTCGACTATTTATTGCGATAGTGTTTTGCTCGACGGTTTTCTTGGGGAAAATCAGAAGAAACTCAAGAAGATATCACCAGGTTGAGTGTAGTCATTGTCTTTTTACAGAATTCATTTGTGAAATCAGATTTGTACTTCCAGGTTTGAAAATCTTATTTTAAAGCAACACATCTCATCAGATTTCATTATTAGTCTTGTGCATTTTCAGAATTTCATTTCCAGATTTTAGACCTGACTTCACAAGTTCTTTATAAGGGAATTGTTTATAATTGATGGAAAATTCTTGATGGATTTGGACAAAGATTATATTTAAAAGGTTTCAATTTTAACCCTAATGATCAATTTTTAATAGATTTGGCAGCCATAGCTAGATAATATCAAAGATGTTGGTTGTTTTTTTATTATAACCAAGTTTATCTTCTAGACACATAGCATATAAAATCTCAAATAATACTACCTTACAATACCATCAATCTATATTCTAACTCAATACTACTTATCAAATCCTTATATGAACATAGTCACCTATAACCTCACTCAAGTTGTATTTTGAGAATTTCATTTCCAGATTTTGTTGTGCAAGTTCAATATTCTGATTTTAGGAGTCTAACAGTTGGAAATCATAGTAAAATCAGAATTTAATCATTTCTAGAATTAGCATTTTAAAGTGTTTTTTGGGGTCATTAACTTCAGACTATCTTCTCTTTTGCAGGGGTGGTTGCATGCCGAATTTTTTTGGTGTAAAATATCATAATTATTATATATTGTTACCTGTGTATGATTAAAAATTATTGGAGTGCGAGTTTGATATTTTTTGAAGATCTAAATATTCAAGCTTGGTAAAGAAAAATCATGTCAGATAATATTAGTCCAGAACAAAATGAAGAGTCACTTGATAGATTGTGGGCTAGATTGAAAAGAAAGGGTGATGGGAAATGTTATTGTCCTTGCAATAATTGCAAGGGCTTAAAGATGAGAAGATTTTTAATCACAACAGCTGAGAAACATTGTAGGCAGCATGGTCACATTGAAGGGGGGCATGGTTATCGTCCATTGGTAAGTTGTTTATTATATGTGTTTATATTGATTGAATTTGTAAATTTTTATATTGTTTTAACATTTGATATATATATATAAAATCACTTGATCATGATCATGGTTTATTTGTGTTTGCCATTATTATAAAGGTGGGGTGCCCTAGGGCACATGATATGGATTATCACAACCTAGAGAATGTGGTTTTGCAAGCGAAGGAACATGGAGCTGTGAATATCGAAGATGAAGTTAATGATCCTATGGAAGAAGATGATCATGCATCAGAAAACACAATTGAAGATGATGGTACAAATACATTGATCCATGACACATGTAGTGGCGTAGCTGATCATGTTGATCAAGATGACTTTGATGATGTTCATGATTTACCTATACTTGAGAAGACATACGAGCCCCTTTATGAAGGATCCCAAACAACTCTTCTCTCTGCTGTATTATTGTTGGTGAACTTGAAGGTTATGAATGGTTTATCCAACATAGCAATCTCACAAATGTTAAGGTATGTCATATATGTCATCTTTTTTCGTCCATTTTAATTGTTGTTAGTTCATCGCTAGTAAATAAAGGATGACGTATGTACTATTAATATTCTTTATATTAAGAAATTATTTTCTGTTGTAGATTGACTGGTGAATTTTTGTTACCACCATCAAATATTTTACCTCGCTCATACTGAGATTTATTTAGCATTATGAAAGATATTGGAATGGAGTACTAAGCAATAGATGCATGTCCCAATGATCATATTATATATCATAAACAACATGAGTTTGCAACAGAATGCCTGGAATGTCATATCAGTAGATATCGAACAAATCAACTAACAAAAAAGGTGCCTTGCAAGGTTCTTCATTATATTCCCATTATTCCACGTATGCAACACTTATTTAGGTGTGAAAGCTTAGCAAAATTTATGGATTACCATGCACAAAATAGAAGTGGAGATGACAATCTTTGAATTCCTGTGGATGGTTCTGCATTTAGGGACATGGAGGAAAAATGGCCACACTTTAAAGAAGAACTTTGTAATCTCAGGCTTTCATTGGCAGCGGACAGTGTCAATCCATTTGGAGAGCTGAGATCTATTTATTTGGTGTGGCCTATTTTTGTTATCAACAATAACATTTCTCCATGGATGTCAATAAAGAGGGAGCACATAATGTTGGCAATGATTGTTCCAGGTATTTGTTTACATCAATTTTCTTTAACGTAGTAGCATCTCATTTGTCTTATTTTTTGCATAATGACTTATATGTTTTTTCATTTAATAGTAATGTACATGAATTTATATATATTGCAGTAAAATGGTTATAATACTTAGGTAATGTTTATGTTCATTCAACTAGGTAAGTACCAAGTTAAAGATATGAATGTATATATTGAGTCTCTTATCGACGAGTTATTAAAGTTATGGAATGGCGTGACTATGTATGACATATCTAGACCAATAGGACAAAAATTTTTAATTCCATGCAATGCTTGTATGGACAATTCATGATGCCCTAGGGCTAACACATTTTTCTGGAATGTTATAACGTTCGACTGCATTAATTTAAATATATTAAATTTTATGAAGTAGATATCATGCATGTTTTTTAAATAATCTATTCATTATATATAATTATAAAAATTGACATTTTAATCCAATTATATATGATAACTTGCAGGTTTTCAAACAAAGGGAAAATTTGCATGTCCAATTTGTGGTCCAAAGATGAAATCTCATCGTTCAACAAGTTTAGGAAAGTAGGTATTTGATGAGTATAGGAACTTCCTCCACATAGATCATAAGTATCGAACTACTAAAAAACATATTTTCAATGGGAAAGAAGAGACTACATCAAAACTAGGAATGACACCTCACCTATGGAAGTTGGAATATAATAGAATTAATCATCAAGGTTATACATCAGATCAAATTGTTTATCTATCATATATGATATGTTTTGAATTTATATTTTTATATTGTGTTGTGTTTACTCATGCTGTAATTGACAATGATTGTCATTGTTAATTTGTTTAACTTATATGCTTCATGAAGGTTGTCAAGGCATTAATGGTCGGCTTCCATAGGGACTGAAAAGTTATCCTAGATAATTTAGTAGGTTGCCCTACTATGAGCAGCTACAAAATGGGAATTTGTTTGATACAATGCATATCAGAAAGAATATGATAGAAACGTTATGAAAAATATTGGATGGAAGGCATGATAAAGAAAAAATTGTCAAAATTTGTAGTGACATTCAGGAAGTCAATCATGCAATGAAAAATGTCATTCAATTAAATAGTGATGGAGACCAAATTAATATAAGTGCCCTTCCTTGGTTATTAATGGAGTAGCAAAGTAATGCTATAAAAGAAGTCATACGAAAAATTCAATTTCCCATAGGATTTGCTGCGAATATAAACAATATCATAACAAAGAAAGGTGAATTTGGGCCAGGAATGAAAACGAATGATTGACATACCTTCATTAAGGTAATTATTCTGGTATATTATATATATATTTGTATACTACATGTACTTTTCAGTGTATTATGTTTACTACTTTTGGGAAAATAATGAAAAGATCATTTTATAATTGTTGCAGTACATTCTACCTCTATCTCTCCCAGACAACTTTGACAACAGTGTCAAGCAAGTTATATATGATCTTGGAAAATACATGAGGTAAGTAGCGATATTTGTTCAATTCGTTGTATATTTTTGTTAAATCTTGTTAATATATTTGTGCCTTGAATCACTTATAGATGGCTATCATCTAAAGCAATCCATAAAGAAGATATAAATTATTGGAAGAGAAAAATTCCTCGTCTAATGTGTGAAATGCAAAAGTGTCTACCTTCGACATTTTTCAATGCACAAGAACACTACCTCATACACCAAGTTGAGGAGATTGAATTGTGTGGACCTGTACACACAAGGTCAATGTGGATGGTTGAGAGGCACTTGAAATTTTTGAAGGCTTTGGTTAGACAAAGAGCTCATGCCAAGGGTTCTATGGTGGAGGGATACATAGTATACCAGACCATGGTGTACATTATTGAATATCTTCCTAAGTTTGTAGCAAAGATCCATGTAGATTGCATTTGGGATCCCATGTCCATTAACAAATTCGAAGGGGAGTACCTAATGGGGAAAGGTAGATTGAGGAAACTGATAGGTAATTATAAGATGATCATGGAGATTAATTATAATATATTTTACATTTGGTTTTTATGTATATTTTACTTATTTAATTATTAATCTTCAATATTCATCAATTATAAATTAAGGTCATATACCGTGGTAATTAACTAATTATACGTCGTTTGTGAATTTCAATTTTTTTTGATACAGTTGGTTGAGAGTGGGATGCACTACATTTGTACGTCGCAAACAATCTTGATTGGATGACGGTATGGATTGAACGATGTCAACAATCTGGTCGCGCATTAACATGGGAAGGTGTGGCTTCATTGGTTAAAGAAGCTCATTGTAATGGAGATTCCAATGTTACACCATGGGAAATTGATTTAGCATATGGTTTAAGAGATAAATAGGTATGTATAAATATATTAATCACCCATATTATTTAATTATTTTTAATTATATTGATGTATATATGTTGAGATTTTTTTCTTTGCATACATTCGGCCAAGAATAAATATGTTTATCAACTGACGATATTGCAATAAGTTTTACATGTTTGACATATTGCAGGTGAAACATCACAAGGCTATGTGGTGCAATGGTCATAAATTTTGATTCAAAAAGTTGGATGACACGAAGAAAACTTGTGATTCTGGGATAACTGTAGTCTTCCAGGTGACTAATGTTTCATCTAGAAGCGACATACATCCAGAAGTCTCAGAAAATCAATACTATGGGATTTTGGATGATATACTTGAGTGTGACTTTAAGTCCTTCAAATTAGTTCTGTTTGTTGTCCTATGGTATAGGCTACGATTGAATGAAAATGATCCTGAGAAAACTGTTATTGAACATGATAATGGATTTACCATGGTTAATACAAGGTATTTTGAGCGAGCTGGAAATGAGCCCTATGTTATTCCAAGCCAATGTGAGCAGGTACTTTACTCAGAGGTTCCAGGTAAAGCAGGTTGGTCATATGTTGTTAGACATGATCCAAGAGGAAGGCCAGTAAAGTTTAATGTGGTGGAAGAAGAAGATACTGAAGAAATAGAAGATGATGTAGATGATGATCAAGATCAACAGTTAGTTGATGATGTGCCTCACAAAGATGTTGAAGAGGAGGAACTAGATCATGATGATGTAGGAGTTAATGTTCATGAAGATGATATCTATGTGGATGATGACATTATCGAAACTGATATCAATGATGATGATGATATGACCAATCCTTACAATGTTGAATCTGGATCGGATGATACAGACAAAGAGTTGGATGAAGAAGAAGATCAATGACATTGAACTGTATGAGTTATGTGATTGTATTATCTATTTGATATTAATTTCTTGATAGAATTATATTTGACTTATGTGGTTACATAATTAATTTATGATGTTTTTAATTTTAATTATATTTGAATTATATTAGAATATGTTCAGTTAACAGATGTAAAAAATAAAATGGATAAACCAAAAGATGAAAGCGTGAGACCACTGCCTTGTTGGGTGTATGGAGTCTAATGAAGATCTATAAAAGTGTAATCTATGATGGCAATAATTCAAAGTGTTTGGCACATAGATGTAGTTTATAACTTTTATAAATGTGCAAGTAAATGACTGACAAACTCTACTTGAGATAGAATGACAATCCTAGTTATGTGATTCTTCTTATTGATCCAATTAATACTCTTTAGTTACTGTGATTGACTAGAAGGGTTTAATCTTTACTTGAAATAACAAAATAATCACATCACACAAATACAACAATTGTGTATCGGTAAACTGAATATATATATGCTTGATATATCAATTTAAACAATAGAAAAGCATCAAAATGGAGACAACCAGATAACTGTATAATTCCACAAACAACTGATACCAAGATTAAGCCACAAGTTCAGACATCTTCATTAACTTCATGAAAATTCATACATGCATGTGAGTCTTTTAAAGGAAAGTTTCCTTGCAAACTATCTACTGTATCTTTCTCCTATCCACCTATATCTATTTTACATTATGAAATAGATATAAATATTAGAAGCTCTCTTGATGATTAGCCCTCCCCTTAGGCATGGGCTAATATCAGTTACATTTGACTTTCTGCCCTGAGGTGCCAATGCCCATATGGCTAGAGTTTCATACTCCTCACTGAAGGCAGAGTCCTACAGAGCTGCCTTAACCTCTTCTTCACTATTTTGTATAGGGTGCTTGGACTATAAGATAGCATTGAATGCAACCACAACAGCTATGTCCCATTCAGGTTGTTGGTGGTTTTTTAATGTGAACCAGGTTTATCTCCTAATCTACCTATGGAATTGCCAATTCCAATCAAGGGCAACTCGAAGGACTTGGACCAATTAATAAGGATTTTAAAAGACCTCCTACACTTTGGGCTTTGCAAGACCTAGGAGGGTGATCCCTCAACGTGTTTACAATCTCTACACCGAATTTATAAACAATCATTAGCAATTAATAGATAATCCCATTTAATAGCTCAACAAAATAGGATAATACTGAACTGAATTGGCCCTTCATCAATAGTATCAACTACTTGGAGCATGAGATGATTAAAATGACATTTCACCACTTAAGATAGTCATTTAATTTGCAATTTGGCAGCAAAATCTAAGCTAAGACAAACAGAAACAGAACCTTACAAACACATACGATTTAGGCCAGTGCCATATACTATTGGGGAGTCAAATTCACAAATATTTAGATTTCCATAACAGGTTCAAACACATAACATATAAGATCTCTGACAATATTGCATTACAACAGTGTCAATTTCTATCCTAACTCAATACTTCTTATCAAATCCCTTTACAAACATATCCATCTATGACTCCATCCAAGCATTTTAATTAAATCTTTGAATTAAAGCAAAAATGGAATTCATACACACCATAACAGTGAGATGAATGCCACAACCCTTGATTATATTATTCAAAATTGTGATATGTTTATACAAAGGAGAGCCATGAGCTCTAAATATATCATTATAACTCAAATGCTAGTATCGTCATGAAACATCAAACCTTCATGCTGTTGGAACTGTGAAATTTTGACAAATTCATTATTTCTTCATGATTATTAGTCTCCCAAAAAAGATTCATAATACAAACATAAAAATCCTCACATAGCATTTTTTACCAAAATCTGATTTAAAATTGTGCCATAACGCCTCATAAATTTCATCTGACTTTAAAATCTTAACATATGAAAATATTGGCATAAGTTGATGCAGGTCTCATTGATGATAATATACATATCCTAAATGTATCAGCAAGACATCAGAAGGGTCACACCGATCAAGTTATACATA
Organism: Sequoiadendron giganteum; assembly: GCA_007115665.2. Classification (NCBI taxonomy): domain Eukaryota; kingdom Viridiplantae; phylum Streptophyta; class Pinopsida; order Cupressales; family Cupressaceae; genus Sequoiadendron; species Sequoiadendron giganteum. Next base: position 26,894,505 of record CM021103.1, on the reverse strand, counting down.
GAGAGAATATGGGTTTATATATCTTATTAGCAAGACAAAAAGTATAGGCGTGATGATGTAAGGTCACATCGAGCTAATTTACCTTTTACCGATTGGAGTAACGTAAAGTCTATTGGAGAGACTTTGGTCATCGAAGAGAGATTTTAAAACACTGCCTGAAGCATTATTAGTCTTGCCGATAAAGCTAGGTGAGGACTCACTCGGTGAGACAAACGATGCCGGGGAGAATTCAGAAAGTCTTACCGACCCCTCGGGTTACATCGACAAAACTAAGCATACGAAGATAAAGGGTGTCGAGAAGACAATGCGCATGGTCTCTTTTGGAAGTGTGAAATTTTGGTAATTTCATTCACCCTTCATGACTATTAGTCTCCCAAAAGGTTCATAATACAAACATAAAAATCCCCACATAGCATCTTTTACCTAAATCCATTTTAAAATTTTGTCATAAAGCCCTATAAAATTCATATGGCATTAAATATTTAACATATGAAAATATCAGCATAAGTTGATGCAGGTCTCATTGATGATAATATACATATCTTCAATATATCGGTGAGACATCAGACAGGTCATATCGATAAAGTTATACACTAGGAGAATGCGGGTTTGTATTACTTATCGGCGTTACGGTGTGAGGTCATATCGAGCTAAGTTACCTTTTGCTGATTGGAGAAAAATAAAGTCTATCGGAAAGACTTTGGTCGTCGGAGAGAGATTTCAAAACACTGGCCGAAGCACTATTGGTCTTGCCGATAAAGCAAAAGGAGGACTCAATCGGTTAGACAAACGATGCTGGGAAGAGTTCATAAAAGTCTTACCGACCCCTCAGGTTACACCAATAGAATTAAGCATGTGGAGATAAAGGGTATCAAGAAGGTGATGCTTGTTGTCTTGCCAAAGAAGAGGCGTATCGATGAGACATGTCACCACAGGGAGATCTAAGGGACATCACAACGAGTATTATTATGTGGACATAACAAATTGCTTGGTCTCGACGACATAAGTCAATAAAGTAAACATCTCAGTGAGACAAAGTACTTTCGGAGTAAGGCAAAGAACCATTGGCCTAATTCATTAAGTCTGAGTGATAGTTGTTTCAGTGAAAGTCATGGCGATATAAAAAGAAAAAGGAAAGAAACTATCAGGGAGACTTGTGATGTCGGGGAAACTGCAAGACGTCTTGGCGGATGGGTGAATTTTGAACAGGTGGATCGGCCAGAGATTTGAAATGTCTTACCGATATAAGCCCTGATGTGATAGTGAGAATTTCGAAAAAAAAAACTTGCAGCATTCATGTCTCAGTAAAGACATTAATGGTGCCACAAAGCGTAGGAGATTTTGCATATCAGGGTATGATGAATTGAAATCATTGTGTCATAGAATTCAAAGCGAAGTAGAGCAAGGGAACCAATAGAGAAATTAAGGCATTAACCTGGCTTGAGTTTGCAAGAAAGTTACAGTAAGTTTCTCATCCTCTCAGAATTCATAAAAAATTGAATTATGGAAGGCACTGGTTCAAGAAAACTAAAGGGAAGAAAACCCGGGGAGGGAAGCCAATCAAAAGCAAAAAATAAAAAGACTGAGTTACAATAGAAGGTACTGAAAGGAAGCTAAATCAAGACCTCATATAGGCGTTCTGCATAGCTCAAAGCGAAAGTTGACAAATTAGATGACAAATGCAAATTTATAGGTGATGTTTGGACTTCGATTAGAGGCTATGAGTTATTCAATTTCCATTACCACAGGAGAAATCGCTTTGAGCCAATATGCAATCCATGGAGGCTCAATTTAGGAAAATTAGTGTGACCTAATATTTTTATTGACGTCGAACTAGTAAAATTGTTGGCCGGACACTATGATTTGAAAAATAAAGCTATATGTGATTTTTCAGGGAATCCATTGATACATGTATCTGAGAATGCAATTGCTGTGGTTTTTAGAATGGAGGGAATATGCAGTGAGAAAGTAGTGACTGAAGAGCTCGATAGTGATTTCAAAAGGATGTACACCATTTATAAAGGGTGGAGGTTACCTCTGCACAAAATTAGGTGTCATGAAAAACCTACACCAATGGACGATAGTGAGGGGCCACCCTTTCATGTAGACCTCTTCGAACCTTACCTAAAATATACTTACTACTCAGTGGGACAGGTATTAGGGATGGAGGTACCTGAGCATATGGTGGTTGTGCCCATTGTGATTGTTGCAGACATTTAGTATCAGAATTCCAGATCATTTGACTATGTTGCATATGTTTTTAAGGAGCTGGATGTAGGTTTGATGGTGATAAAGAGTGGTGCTTCTGTTCTCCATCTCATTAATTACTCATTGCTGATGCACTTAGTGTTGTATTTTGGACAAGAGTTAGGTTTATGGCCCAAGGAGCTAAGGATTTCACAATCCGATAAGGAAGGTAGGCCATTGCCTGTTCAATTATGGACCGCTGTTTGGGACAATAGGTTTTCCAATTCAAATTTCTTGCATTTTGAAGAATTCTTTGTGAAACTCTTGTATAGATTTTTTAACCATCCTTGTGATTATTCTTTATCTGAAGAAGTAAAAAGGTTTCTTAGGCCTAGAGATTACAATGGACCAATTAACCACAACTGGGGGGATTGGTATTTCTTAGAGAATGCCACAATGATTAGGGTTTATGGCTTTGAGGATACACCTTTCATTCTACCCAGAACTATCCCAGATAGAATTGCATACCTAGAAATTGTTAGGAAAATGGATTACTCCAGTGTTATGAACTTAAGTTCATATGGGAAACATGATTTTATGCCCAGTACATTGTGTTTTAGTGATTTCACTGTATTAGCCAAGGAAGGTTATGATCTGATTCTGGACAAATTATTGCACTACAACATGAGAAGAGCACCAGTGAGAAAGAACTTTGATCCAGAAGGGTATATCCACTCTACCAGACAAAAAATAAATTTTGGAGGGTAACATCATGTGCCCTTTAAATCTGATGACATAATCAGAAACCTGGAGGTAGAGGAAGTTAAAATTGTGATTGAAAAACATAATCAGGAGTTGGTAGATGCTGAGTTGTTATCCTCCATTAAGGGGATTTCAGAAATAGACAGGCCACAAAGCTCATCTGGGAAAGTTTCAAGAATGAAGACTTAGGACTATGCCTATGTTGCCGGAGAAACAGATGTTGAGGAAACCATGGATGTAGATACAAGACATGAAGACTATAGGTCTTTCATATCAGATGATGAATTTATAAAGACCTCAGAGTTTAAGACATTTTTATATAAGCAAAAAGGGAAAGAGATAAGGGGACAGGTTGACAATGTCACTCCAGGGAATGAGGATCAACTGTTAAAAAGCTTAAAGGATGAAGTAGACAAAGAGATGATTGACATGATCCCTGAAAAGGGGAGGGAGCTGCTTGAAAAGGCAGGTGTTACGATTTTTCCAGGTTTGGATATGAATTTTGCATTAGTTTTTGATAGTTTCTTAAAAGATAACAATGCTACCCACAAGCTCAGTATAGAGAAGGTGACAGAGGTATACACAGGATCAAGATACAATCCTGATGATGAAACATTGATGATTTGGGCCTTGTATCTTCTTCATAAGAAATCAATTGTTATTGATACTGAAAAGGCATTTAGACATGTCATGACCCTAAAGGTTGGGGAGGTTGATCCTGTAGCGACTGTTGATATTGGGATAAATATAACCAAGTTGAATAAAGCCCAAATCCAAGCATTGATAAGGGAAAGGGAGATGTAAAAAACCAATAATGAGAGGATGTTGAGAGAGAATGAATGCTTGAAATACTTGGTAGGTGCTGTAACATAACCAACAAGGATGCTCACTCAAGGTGAGAGTTCACAGAAAAAAGACCGTTGGAAGGGTCAACTGCATACTCTCAAGGGAGAATGGATGAATTTTCTGCAATAATTAAAAAAAGGTAGGTTGTTTTAACCACTTGGTTAAATAAACTCTATGGAAAACATTCAAAGTACGTAGATGCAATAAAGGAACACAGGAGAGTGGATAGCAGAATTCAAGAAAGAATTGAGGAATTGGAGTAGCAGGACACTCCTAGTAATGAAGAGATTGAAAATGCCAATTGTATTATGGATAGCCACAGGGATTTCTTTGAGGAGTTACAAGGGGATATGCAGGGATTGACAGAGGCTACCGAAGATAGATTGACCAAGTTATGTGATGATGAAGGGAAAATGAAGGAATCGACTACATGGAAAAGTGAGTGTGAAACAATACTCCAAGGGATGCTAGAGACAACCACTGTGAAAGATGTGATATTGGATGCAACATGTGAGAAAAATGAGCGAATGATAATGATGGAGATTGTGATCGACGATGCGTTGGGAGATGCCGACACTCATGAGCGCCAGGATTATATGAAGCATATGTCTGCAGTCCCTTTGTGGCTTAACAAAAATTAGTTAATAGTGGATTTGTTAAACCTTTTATGCTTTAAACCTTTTTGAAAAGGCACTTCCTTTTGCAAACTGATGTATAAGTATCCGTTTTCGGATAAATGTAAAGGGGTAGAAGATAGAATTAGAATAGGATAGACTGCTGTAAGCATTAAATTTTTAGAAATGATGACATTCAAGGAGACTATGTTGCATGTATGAATTGTGAAGGAGATAATGAAAGACTGTTGATTTAGTGGCTTCATTCTGGTATCAATTGTTTGTTGGATTCTTGCGATTATTTGATTGTCTCCAATCTAATGTTTCTTGGTTGTTTAAATTGAAGTATCAAGTATATATTCAATTTATTAGTACACATTTGTTGTTTCTGTGTGATTTGGTTTATTGGATTCTTTAAAGAAGAATTAAAATACCTTTCAATAAATTACAGTAATCTGGGAATGCCATTTGGATCAGTAAGAAGAATCAGATAATTAGATTTGATATTCTGCCTCAAGTAGGGTTTATCAATTACACTCTTGCATGTTTATACCAGTTGTAAACTCATAGTTATATGCCAAACAATTAGAGGACCTGCTAGATAGAAACCATTCATTAAAGGCTTTCATTTGACTCCGTTTTACCCAATAAGGCACTGGTCTCCCTTATTTACATTACATTAGTTTTATTCATTTCATTTAACATCTCTTAATTGAACATATTAATTCATACCTTGATATTGCATATACAATTTATACCAAAGTAGGATCATATCTTTCCACTGTTAAATTGCCATTTGTGGATAGTTAGATCAAGTAGGAAACATAAATTGAACATATTAATTTAGTATAAGAGTCAACCAATCATAAGGAAAACATAATATGAAGATGAATTTTCTCAAATCTTGTGGTTGTAGATGCCCTTTTGAAATCTATGCAAAATGTGGGAGGATAGACAAAGCTCATGAACTATTTGACACAATGCCTTGAATAATTGTAATCTCATGGAATACACTCTAATTAGAAAAGTCTCATCACTGCCCTCATAACAATCTATCAATTTGTTTTAGTGTCTATTGTGTTATACCCAATTTGGGACATGGGGTATAACAAAATAGACACTAAAATAAATTGAGAGATTACAATTCTTTGAGACATTTTGTCAAATAGTTCACAAGCTTTTTCTATCCTTCCACATTCTGTATAAATTTTAAAAGGGCATCTACAACCACAACATTTGAAAAAATTCATCTTCATATTATGCTTTGATGGATGTCTATACCTTGTTCCAAATCTCCCATATTAAGGAAACCAATAAGGATTTTGGTGAAGGTTGTGGAATTTTTCTTTGCATCTACCAATTGCATTTGTTTGAAAGTTTCTAAAACCTTTTCAACAAATCCATTATGTGTATATTCTAAAATCATTATAGTACACAATTTCACATTTATTTGGCTTTGCATCTACCAATTGTATTTTCTTGAATTTCCCTACAATATTTTCAATGTAGATCTCTTTTGTGGATATCTTATAGTCCTTGTAGTCCACATCACTTTGTTTTTTGAAGAAACTATTACCATATATTTCTTATTTATGTTCTAATTTTGCATACATGTTTATAAGTTTGATATTACAATTAATAATATTAATTTTTGCAAGACATTAAAAGATTTTGTTGATTTTAAAAATATATGCACCCCAATATAAAAATGCCAACAATGGAAGCAATTATTGTAACACATAATTTTTTATGTAGTATCCAATTCAAAGGATCATGTTACAATTTAGGGTTATGATTGGGTATTTAATTAGGGTTAGGATTTATTGTTCAGGTTAGTGTTAGGTTTAGAGTTAGGGTTAGGGTTAGGAAAAATAATGTTAGGATTAGGGTTATATTAGGGTATATGTTTTATGGTTAGGGTTAGATTTAGAGTTTTGGTTATGGTTGGGATTATATATGAAATTAGGGTTAGGGTTTAGGATTACAATTAGGGATTATAGTATTAGGGTTATATCTAGAATTAAGTTTTAGGGTTATTGTTATGATTAAGGGTTGTTTTTATATTTTGCTTAGAGTTGGGGTTAGGATTAGGGCCAGGGATAGGGCTAGGGTTAAGTTTAGTGATAGGTTTAGGGTTATTAGAGTGAATGAAACTAATTAATAAAAGAAAAAATATTTAGGGTTAGGTAATTAGGGTTAGGGTTGGGGTTAGAGTTTTGGTTGTGGTTAGGGTTATAAAGATGGGATAAAGGTGAGGGTTAGGGTCAAGGTTAAGGTTTCAAGAAAAAGGGTTAGGTTATGATTTGGATTACCCTAAACTCTAACCATAACCATAAACCTAACCCTAATTGTAGTGTTTGAGGCTAGGCTCAAACAATATATAACCTAACCCTATATAACCTAACACATAACCTAGCACTAGAAAAAATTCTTCTCCCAAACAATCTCCTCTACTTCTAGTCACGCCTACTAGAGTTGCAACATTCAACATTGGTGCTTCAACCATTCATTCAAAGCTAAGAATTTGAAAGCAGTGTTCATTTGTAATATAATTAATGATTTAACAATATTATAATTATTATTAATCTAATACAATATTAATATTATTAATAATATACCAATAACATTAATAATCTAATATAATTACTATTAATCTATAGATTATATATAATCTTAATATATCAAATATATCATTATAATTCATATAATGTAATATAATATATTAATATTATAAAATTACTATTAATCAAAGTGATTTAATATTTATGTCGAGTTTTAATACATTATATGACAGGTTACTAAAGCGGCTTCGAGATGCACGTGCTCAAAATCGACGGTGATGTTATAATCTTGATCAAAAGTTGCTTGACAGTTATGTATTCAGTGCTGGTGACTACTATGAATGAACACAATTGTCGATGGTGGAGATCAATGGTTGCCCGCCCTCACGTGATACAAAGATGCAAGGTGTTTATTGATTCCGATATCACGGGCGAGGGCCACGTGTCTTTCCTTGGCGATGCATAATGTGGTGGGCCCTTGGTGTTGAGATGGAGATTACATCAGCCTTTTGAAGACAGTCGTTCGATAACTTCTCAAACAAAAGAAGATGTGATTTTGGTCCTATTAGGAGAAGAATAAAGAATAATGAAAAAGATTTAAAAGTTGATTCTCAACATGAGAATGTATTATACTCATGAAGTAATAATAATTAAAAAATAAAAATGAATGTTATTATATTAAGAAAAATGATCACATAGTGTGGACTTGTATAACTCGAGCCAATGATGTTCTTGAGGGAGAACTTAAAGAAAAGTAAAATGATGTTAGCTTAGACTATATATATTTGTTTGTTTCAATCAACATGTTTTATTGTGAGGAATGTAAAACTTAATGAAGGGTGTTGGGTGTTTTCATTCAATTTTTCATGTTTTCCCCTTAGCTCCTACTTTATGTGTGTTTTTTATGGAAGCCTTTGGATATCTTTTGGCTAATAGTATTTCATGGAACCTTATTAAAGGTGATACTTTTCGTAACTCTATAGCCCAACTATTCAATGGTCATTTTTCTAATGACTCCTTTCTCACTCTCTTGGAGGACAAACGTGACATTATTTAGGATATTCAATGCCTAGATATTTTTTGGAAAGCTTTAAGGTCAAATATATAGTGGCATAAAACTCAATGTTATAGGAAATCATTCTTAGCCAAGCCCAATTTGTTCAATTCCTATGGATAGAAGGGGGTTGATCATAAGGAAGTGTTGAGATTCCTAAGCATCTCTTTTACCTTTTAGGTTTCTCCTTCCTCTTTAAGGAAACATATCATTTCTAGAGGTGAGAAAAATTATCATATTAAATTATGAAGCCCCTTTCTTTGGCAAGGAGATTCCATGTGTGTTCAAAAATTCTTGTTGCACACATTTCCAATACTCATGTTGCTAAGAACCTTGCAAATCCTCATATTTGAAGATTGAAAAAATCCAAAGGTATATTTTATGGCCTCCCTTTAACCAAGGAAAATGGTTTCACAAAGTATCCTAGGAGTTTTATTATTTCCCTCATGACTGTAATAGGCTTGGCATACTTTATATTCACTACTCTAAATGGTGCCATAATAGGCTTTGCTTGCTTTATATTCACTACTCTAAATGGCGCCATAATTTTAAATTTGATTAACATACTCTAAAACCTAACTAAAGTAGGTTGTAGCTCGTCAAATTGGACAAGTGAAAGGTCAATACCAGCACTGAGGAAGAGTTTGGAGGAGTGAAAACAAGGTCAATACCAGCACCGATGAAGAGTTTGGAGCTAAAACAAGGTCAATACCAGTGTCGAGGATGAGGTTGAGGGCACTCAGGGAAAATCGATGACCAAGGGAAAATGAGTACTGTAAGTTTGGCACCCCCATTCTCTTTAACCTGCAATTTTCATGCCTAGTTTCCAAAGATCTTCTCGTACATTGGCCCCCCCATTCTCGTAAAATGGTATAAGATAAGAGAAAATAAATAAAATAGCTTAGTCTTTCACATTTTTATAGTGATTACTAGAGGCACATAGACCAATTCTTCATAATAGAAGAATTTGATCATACTTTTCCAGGAGCACTAGAAGACTCCCCCACATGTTTGTACTTCAACCTGTCTACCTCAGTTTGCAGCTCAACATTCCTTTGCTGCATTCTACTATACTCTCCAATAATGGTATACTCCATCAAATCCACCATGATGCACACCAATCCACCAAGTTACAGTTCCAAGACAGTGGGTGGATTGGTGGATGTCATTTCTATTTAGCCCTCAAACCCTTACATAGGCACAATAGGGCAATCCCTGTATTTGATTATTTAATCCCACAAAACAGTGATTGAGAACTTAAAAACAAATGCAAATGAAAGGGAACACGTATATTTATCTACACCAATGATCTCAGAGCATTTCAAGCTTGTATGGATCCATACAACACAAAAGAACTTTAGAAAATTTTTAAAAACATAGAAAATTGCTTCAAGAACATGGTATTTGTTATGAAATTTTGGTATCAACTCCTCCAACAATTGCAATGGGATGGGAATACAATATGATAGAAGCAGGATAAAAAATGCATCGTTTGAAGCATCAAACCAATATGCAAAGATGAAAGAAAGTGCTAACCCCTTAAACTGAAAAAGTTTCTTTTAACTTTAAGTTTCTTAGAACATTGATGCAACCACTCATCCTACCTTAAAACATACCAAAAGTCTCCTAGCAATTAGACATAGGAAGATTTAAGATGACTTAAACAATTTTTATTGCCAAAGCATAAACTTATGATGACTTTACTAGGCCTAGTACACACTCCCTCCCTGTTAACCACTTAGACATATGGAAATTAAATGTAAATTTGCTGGTATTTTTAGTCATGTAGGTGTCCAATAAACCACTTGGTGGTGTTTCCCTTCAAGTTTATTTACTTAAATGAAGAGCAAAAGTCCTTTGATTACAATTAGAGAATACATTTGATGCCTTGGTTGTGTAACTGGTGGACCATAGTCACATTTAACACTTGTTACAAAGTTTGGGAGTTAAAATGTTAAGTAGATTTGATTTGTGATGGACACATTTGGATGGTAGTAACAATAACTTGCAATCTATCAAGACTTGATTACCTTATAACCTATCAATTTCTAGCGATTAAGTGATAGATTAATCATAATGTCACCTTCGGATCACATCACCATGAAAGAACTTCATCCAACATCCTTATGAGTGTAGGTACCACCAAATAGGTATTTTTCAGATTTGTCTTCCTCAAGCGAGGGAAATTCAGGAAGAGAAGAGGAAAGCGAGACATGTAGTAGGTCTAAAAGAGGGAGATCAACTAGAGGTCAAAAGATTAGAAAAAAATTTCGTAAATGCATGGAATTTTTTCTTGTTGAAGGGGGTCATATTTTTATGATGATGAGAGCATAGGCAACATTGAGGTTCCCTTGAGGTACAAACATCTATAGAAACAATGGGTACCCAAGGAAATTCCTCCAATAAACACTGATCTTTGTGTCAACGAGAGGATATATCACATAGCACCATCGTCATTACATGGTTTGGGCCTATTTTGCATGGATGACATAAAAGTCTGTTACGACAAAGTTACTGAGTTGATGGAGTATGTTGGACCCTATTACAGTTACAAAGATTGGATGCAGCTGGTTCAATATACACAAAGTATGCGTAGGTATGCACTATCAACAAATTATATACAACTAAAAGATAAGTATCAAAATAAAGGAGTGGCTAGGTACATTGATGGGAGGCCAAAAGCATCAGGGAATATTGCAAGGTTTATAAACAGTACATGACTTGGGTCAACAAATAAGCAACCCGATTGTATATTCGAGGTGCGAGAGGGAAACCGTGTATTCGTATGTGCGATAAAATCAATAACTGTAGGGGAAGAGCTTCTAATCGATTACAATTTGAATCGCTTAGATACAAATAATTACTATGGGGGTGGTATGTACTATATACCATTTTACCCAACCTCCAATTAATGACTCCAATATACCATTTTATTATTATGTTTTTTTTCATAAGTCTATTGGTTTCATTTCGGTAATATTTTTTATATTTAATTTTTGTCACAACGGGACATTCATCATACGAGGAAGGCTCTGGCCCAGAGCGTAGATTGTGATCCATCTTTAGGTGCTTATATCCAATAGGTTTACCTCATTGTAATTGTACAAATTAGATACGAACAAAATGTTTTATTATTATGTTTTTTTCATGAGTTTATTGGGTTAATTTTGATAATGTTTTTAATATTCTTGTTGTAGATGGCTGATCGGGGAAAGGCACCTGTAGTACAGGAGAGCATCCATCTGGAGGTGCAGTCACTATTATGCGATGATGACATCGAATTTTTTTCAAACCCTGTGGATATGATGAGGAAGGCCCAAAAAAAAATGCAACGAAGAAATCCTTAAGCTGGTATTCATAGTGCCTCAAACAGATGAGATAAGAGAAAGGGTTAAAATATTATCTGAGAGAGCACAAAACTTGCAAGTAAGCTATCATTAAATCTTTAATTATAACATAAGTTCATTCATGGTTTTATATTTTGTACTCTTTTATGTCATGAACTAAAATATGTGTTGTTTTTACAGGATTATTTGCATCCTCATCATGTTGCTAGCCATGATCAAGGTACTGCAAGTGTTGCCCAAGAAGTAGGGGTCAGTACAAGTGTCAATCTTGATCTTCCTACGCATACAACACATCATCCAACCCCATCATCTGTGCCTATATTGTCGAATGAAATGTCGGTAACACATTCCATGCAGGCATTCGGTAGTGCACCATCTGGTAGCGAACACATGCCACTACATGTGTCAGTACCTGTGGATACAGAGGCCACTAGTACTGGTGATGTTTTAGCAAAATTTCTTAGATCTTCTTGTATTAATAGTATGGGAACATTTTCGGTCACATTTGTGTTGACCGAGGATTTCCTTCCCATAAAGATAAAGAAGGTCCCAAGTACTTTAAAATGTTTTAATTATTATTATATATAATCCAATTGAAATTTACTTATTGATCACTCTTTATAGACTAATGATCCCATGATCATTTTGTAGGAAATGATGTTTTTTATAAACATCTAAGTAATATTACATTGGAGCTCTTTGGGCCCACCATACGTACATGGTGGAATGCCCAAAATGAAGATTTAAAAGATGAGCTCATTAACCGTTTAGTTGTGTTGTTCGGTGATAAAAAATTCAACTGAACGAAGGTCCTTAAGAAAGCTGGTACCTATCTAAAGTATGTGAGGGACCAATATAGGTCACATTTAGAGAAGAACAAAAAGTACAAGCATCCCCCCATGATTCCGGAAAGGGAGTGGAAGGACTTGGTGTCAAATGGAAAGGAGAAGGCTGAAAAGAAGAAAGGAAAGATACCACCAGGACAAGGAAGGTATGCGATACTATCAACAATTTAATTATATACTGATTACTCTTTCTTTTTACATAATCTAACATATTTCAAATTTTTCATAGGCTTCCCGACACATCGAAGGCAACAAAGGCAAGACTAGAAAAACATGGGCAACACAAACTTGGCTCTGGTGGTTATATGAAAATAGCCGCACGATTTGTAAGTATCAATAAATGAAATATTGCATCCAAATAATAAATTGCAAATAATTTTGGTTTTATCACACCATAGAAGAAAAATTCATGATCACATGCAAAAATGCAGGGCTTTGATTTCAGCAGAGTGCCCACAGAAGAGGACCTGAAGATTGCCTTCCACCAAGGCTATAGAGCCTTGATTGAATAGCTAAGAGTCTCGATTGGGCAAACACAATCTTCCACTACATCCAACACACAGGTAAATAAACTCAATAAAGTTTATTTCAAATTGAATACTTGTGCAATCTGTTCAATATTAATTTCCACCATAATAATGTGCCTATTTGTTTTACATGGATAAGTAATGATAATATTGCACATGACATTGGAATGCAACCTAGTGAGGGTGGAGCACAACGTGCCGATGAAGGCCATGGTGTGCATCCTAGTACTAGATTTATTCATGTGCTATACAAAACATAGTATGAATTAATACAATTAAACATCTTTAATTGCATTTGGTGTATAAATCAATGTAACCTTTCGTGTTTCAACATTAGAGCATGTAGAGCATGATCAACATGTTGAGCATGTAGAGCGTGATCAACATGTTGAGCACGATCAGGCTAGAAAAGATCAGAAACATGATGTGGCTCCATCAGGTAAAGAGGACCACTCTAGTGTTCTTCTAAACATATTTAATTGCAATTGGTGTATTAATTAATGTAATCTTTCATGTTTCAACTCCAAATCAAATGCACGAGGGTGTTCAACATGTTGAGCATGAGGCTATAAGACAATATCAGGAACATGATGTGGCCCAATCAGGTAAAGAGCACCGCTCTGATGTTCTTTTAATTAATAAAATACGTGTAACAATAATAATGAAACATATCAATTTAACATTTCTTTGCTATTGCAGCAGACCCCCCCTTGTAGCCGCATCCACGTTGTGAGTACACAACTAGGCATACATTAAGATCATGAGCAGAGCTCAAAACAACTAAAGGGGGGACAAATGATTTTGAAAATGATACTCCACTTCATCTTTTTTTAGCTGCAAAAAAGAAAAAAAAAAGTGATTGTAATCATACTATGACAGCCATATTTTTGATAATATGTAAAAACTGCAAAAAATGAAATATGTTAATGAATGAATGTGAATATGTTAATGAATAAATGTTATATATTAATGAATGAATTTTATATGTTATTAATGGATGAATGAATGAATGTGAATATGTTAATGAATGAATGTTATATGTTATTAATGCAGGATGAATGAATGAATGTTATATGTTATTAATGGATGAATGAATCATTAATGTTATATGATCGGGTACGGGGAATTGAGAGTGATGTGAAGGGGGGGGGAGGGGTCAAATGAGCTTCCACCTTCATGTGGTTGGCCGTACTAAGTAAATAATATTAAACTATTCTCAAAACAAAGAGAATCTCAATAAGGTAAGTAATGCACTATTGAATATAAGAAATGCATCGTTTGAAGCATCAAACCAATCTGCAAAGATGAAAGAAAGTGCCAAATTTTCACTATGAACATTGTGTTATGTGTGGATTTGGTTTCAAAGCTCTATTTTTTATTTTTATTTTAGTGGTCTCATTAATTTCACTTTTGTGCATAACAGGTTAGTGGAAAATTTGACAGATTTGAAGGGTTTAGAGGCTTGATTGAGATAGATACATAGATATTTGGATCTTGTTGTTGATGGGAGGCTTCCACTTAACCATGAAATTTTGTACCATCTGCAGGTATGCTAAAATATCTCTATTTACATTCATTCAACTTACTGTAATATAATAACTGACAAAAATCTCCTTTTCATTATACTTAGATGGATTTTCATGCCCTGTTCCAAAGGACATGTTTTAAAACAGGCAAGAAGGATGCTGGCAAGGGTTAAGGAATTTGGATTTACACCTACCAATTGCATAGTTTACTTCATTCATCGATCATATTTCCAATGCGTTTCACAATTGTTGGAATCATATCCTATAATTACAGAACTAGTAAAATTAAAATATGTAAGTTTCAAATATGGCATTACATATCTTTCTATGAATTTTTGAAAGAAAATATCAAAATGGAGAAGAATTAAAAAAATAATCCACATAATTTATAAGAGATCAGGGTTTTTTTTTGCAGAGTTATCTTGAATATATTTAAGACAAAAGTAACTTATACAGATTGAAGCAGAATATCAGTAGTCTAAAATCACCAGTCAACACATCTTAGTAGTATCTCAATTCAAGAGAACTAGGTCCACTATCCGTTAGCTAGTAAAACAAATAAAATCAATTCATAAGATTATTCTATTCTAATAGGGTTGACTAGTTGCTTGTTTCTTTTTGATTATCAGGAAGTCATCAATATACACTTGGTTTTCCCACCTTCTCTTGCCTCGTGGCCAGAGAGTTTCTGCAGAAGGCATCAAAGTAGCCTTCAAGATTGAAAATGGCAATGAGTACAAGGTCAGTATAACTTAATGCTAATTGGGTATGATTTTATTTGTTCAAGACCAATTTAGATTCATTTTTTTCTCACACTACTTTTATTTACAATTATGTTTTGCTAATATCCATTTTCCTTTACATTCATATTCTTCTATACATATTGTGTTTACAATAATGTTTTCCTTAATTTAATCTAGGGGAGAGGACCCAGTACCTGAGCATCTTTCAATGTCATGCTGTTAGGATTTACTGTGAAGCTAAACCAAAGTTTTTCTTTACTGCTTGAGGCCATATTGTAGTGCTTTCTCTAGGAAGCCCAAATGATCCCCATCAGGTATCTTCTTTTTGTAGTCTCTAAATTTGTTAGAAGAAATCAACAACCAGTTTGTCTAAATGTGGCTCCTTGTTTACACATTAATATCTCTTTTGGTAGCAATGGATCAAAGTGGATTCATGGGGTCTTAAAGAGAAGGCTCTCAAACATGGAGATCAAGAGTGGGACCAGGTAAAACCATTCATAATCATGCTCATATTGTTTTATTGACTATCTAAGAGCTAAGTATCCAGGATAACATTATGTATTTTTCTATTGAATTTCCAGAGTGAGAATAATTTTGGGTTTGCAATCCTATTTTTTAGTACACTAGCTAAGTATCCAAGATGCACTGCAGGCACTTTTTCTCACCAAATTGCTCATTTTCCACAAATTTAGATTCTAGCGTGTAGTTTAATATTCAATAGTTTTATTTTTTCTTTTTAAGCAAAATTAGAATCCAGTTCGTAAGTTGTGCTTGCTATCCATGATAGTCCCCTTGATCTCATGACTCATCATAGGTTTTATATTTTGCTCCAATTATTGATCAACATCAAATGTGGCCATCATAATATCATCCATAGCCTCCATATTCTACAATTATTCATTGCTCATTTCTCATACATAGTAACCAAATAATGCAGGCCTAGAGCTTGGATTGCAGATGTATGCAAAAAATGATAAATCCCTGCCTCTATAAGCCTAATTAAACACAACAACTGACATGTTTTTTGATATTTTAAACAGTCATATGACTATCCTTTTTCTACCTTGTAAACACTTACTCAATGCATACAATAATTTATTGAAATTCAAAGTTGAATGGCCTCTTAACTCTTGACACTAATGTCATTGCATTTGTCCAAACAGGGTTAATCATATCGTGATCTAAATTTTCATAATGAATTCTTCCAATCTGTCCTTTAAATCTAAGCATTCATGACAATCCATATTGTCTTTTACTACCCCTATTAAATGATCATGGTCTTGGCACATCAACTTTCTCTCTTTGATTGACCTATCCTTATGTCCTATCATTATCCCTAGAAATGCACTTTGGAGCCTCCTACTACTTTTATATATCGCCCAGAGTCACACCAATAAGTATTTCGATCCATTTGTATCTTCATCAACAAGAGATCATGTATTGCTAGGATATTCTACAGTTTCCCCGACGTGGTGAGTCTCCCTGATGATTATTCTTTCGATCTCAACTATGTCGCCAAGATTCTTGCCGATGTAATCTTATCGACGTCACATAGCAGGTCAAGTAGACATTCAAAACTTACTCTGATGTTATATGTCTTGCCGATATGCTTCCCTCGTGCTTCATCGATGAGACAAGATGAGTATCTCGCCAATGAAACGTCATCGCTAAGACCAAAATCCAGTCCTCTCGATATATCTTCTCAGGCAATTTTGATTGCTGTAATAGTCTTTATCTTTCACCGATATGCTTGCATTTCAACGAATATTTTTTTTTAAAAAATTGCATTGTTTTGTCGAAGTTGCAACTAACCGCACAAAGCGTCTGACGAATTTTCCATGTATCCGATGAATTTTTTCCATAACAACTTGCCTATTTCATCGCGCATTTGACAAACTTCTGTTACTATTTCAATCTAAAGTATGTCGCCAAGACTCCTGCTGAAGTATTCTTAACGGTGTCACATAGCTAGTTGGGTAGACATTCAAAACTTACTCCGATGATATATGTCTTGCCGATATGCTTCCCTTGTGCTTCGTCGATGAGACAAGATGTGTATCTTGCCGATGAAACTTCATCGCTGAGACAAAAATCCAGTCCTCCCGATATATTGTTTCGTTGAATTTGCGATGAACTGTAAAAAGCGTCCGACGAATTTGCAATGTATCCGACGAATTTTTTCCATAATGACTTGCCTATTTCGTCGTGCGTTCGACGAACTTCTGTCACTATTTCAATCTAACGTATGTCACCAAGACTCCTACCGATGTATTCTTAAAGATGTCACATAGCTAGTCAGGTAGACATTCAGAACTTACTCCGATGATATATGTCTTGCCGATATGCTTCCCTTGTGCTTCGTCGATGAGACAAGATGTGTATCTCATCGATGCAACTTCATCACTGAGACCAAAATCCAATCCTCCTGATATATCTTCTGAAGAAATTTTGATCGCTATAACAGTCTTGATCTCTCAACAATATTGGCAATACGTCAAACTTTTTTCATAATGGTGATGAACTTATGTTGTTAATCCGCCGGTTTGGCAAAGGTATGCCTCTTGTGCTCCGGGGTATTGTTCGTTGCGCGATCGACGAAGTGGGTGTCACGGTTCCGATGAGCTTGCATCATGAGGTCGATGTTTTGGAAAAGGGATGCCTCCCATGGTCTGGGTACTATTCATCGCGTGATCGATGAAGTGAGCATCGTGGTTCCGGTGAGCTTGCGTTGTGAGGTCGATGTTTTACAGTCCGTTGAGATATAGAAGAAAATTGAGGGACGACGTTGATTTCTGTGATTCGTCGGTCTACCGATAATATATCGTTGAAAGTTCTACGAACGACCATCAGAAATTGGGGTCAAATTCAGTAGTGCATTAAGAATAGGACAAATATTAACTAAATAATGAACTATTTAATTAATATGATTTAGGGATACGAGATAAAAGAATATAAAGGTGAATTTGACCATATGGGGTGGTCAAATTCAAGTGTCTACATGAATAATGAACATTTATAGGAACAAACACATCAGAATGCACATAGTCCAAAACTCGAGAAGATTTATGAGAACTTTGATAAAATTTAACACAATTTTGCTTCCCATAGACATAATATTCACAAAAATCGAACACAAGGTTACAATAATGAAACCCCTCAACAAGGAATTTATTTTTTAGGTTTCTCAAGCCCTTTTCACCAATGTGACCAAGTCTTTGGTACCAAAGCATTGCCTTCTTAGTTGACAACTTCATCTCCAATGCATGAGAACCCTTAGGTACCCAGAAAGAATGACCATCAAAAGTGAATGCAACTTTATTCTTTGTTGTTGTTTTCAATGGTGAGGATAGTGACTCAAAATCTCTTTTATTTGTTTCCACAAGAGAACTATTGCACTAAATCATGCATGCATCCAATTGAAATAAAGTTCCTATCTGAACACTCTTAGCAAACACCATAGCTCCTTTTATCATTGCATCCTCCATTCGAGAAGACAACTTGCACACCGACATCATTCAAATTACTTACATAAAGAAGCTTCTGTGCCAAACTAGGGATATGTGGGACACCATCGATCCCCTTTATTCTACCATCTAGGAATCTTATCTTGAATCTTCCACAACCAAAAATCTTCAAGTGAGAATAATCACTTAGATACACCTTCCCACCATCATAATTTTTATACTTAGAGAACCAATATTGATATGAAGTCATGTAGAAAGAAGCACCCAAGTCTATCAACCATACTTATTGCAATGTATGTATTGCCAAGGAAATGAAAAAATATCTACATCATCTTCAGAGGATTTGTCAAAGTTAGAATTGGAGAATGCCTTATTTTTTATTTTTTTCTCCTCCTTACACTCTTTGTGAAAATGACCAGATTTGCGACAATTCCAACACTTCACCTTGGTCTTTCTAGGAGACTTAGATCTCCCATGGGATTTGGATTCTGAATTTTCTTTCTTCGTGTTCTTCTTTTTTCCTTTTTCTTTCATTCTTCCTCAAACCACTAGAGCCTCCTTAGGCATTTCAATTTTTTTTCTCCACATATATTTAGATAGCAATGATGCAACCACTTCATCCATATTAAAGGTGGTAGTGGTAGTTGCAATGGCCATGACAAGGTGGTCCCATGAATCCAGTAGTGAAAACAATAGTCATGAAATGATCCACCACCATTTTTACACCAACATAGTTCAATTGAGTGACAAAAATGTTGAATGCATTCAGGTGATCTATGATAGATCATCCTTCCTCCATCTATAGAGAATACATCTTCCCTAATAGGATTAACTTATTTACCATGGATTTAGCTTGATAAATCTGAGCAAGTTTCTTCTAAAGAAATGGAACAATATTCTCTTCATGGACGTTTAGGAACACTTAATCAACCAAGCATATTCTTATCAAAACCTTAGCCTTCCAACTGATCAAATCCCAATCTTCTTGTTTCATGCTCGATCTAACATAGTTCTAGAAACAACTAACTATAAATCATGATCTACTAGCATGTCTTCCATCTTAATATTCCACAACTCAAAGTTTCCTATGTTAAAATTCTCTATTTTAATTTTACTAGATGTGCTCACCATCTCCTTCTTGCAACAAGGATAATAAAATAAATTTCTGCAAAAAATTCCCACTCAAAAGAGATCGTTACAAAAATCCCTTTACACAATAGGAAATATATGCAATCAAGCTTTGATATAAATTGAAAGGAATTTGGGTACATGAAAAATATTCCTACACCAATCTATCAGAGGAGAGAATGTTAAAATTTCTGCAGTTTCAAACCCTTATCAGTTACAATAAAGAAGATGTACATAACAGGTAAAGATAAAAAACACTGGTACATGAAAAACACATAAAACTATATATACATGGGAAAACCCTTACGAAAAAAATCCACACTCCAAACACACAACTCAATTTTTATTATTTAGCAACAAGGGTTACAATACAATGTCAAATTAGTGCTCTTTAGGGGTCACACTACAATAAGAATATGGAGCAATTTCAACATCATAACAAAATCTCAACAATTCTTCGACTTGTCATTCTGAAAATAAACTAAAGCATGAAGTATTTATAATAATTCAAAAAGAAGAGAGGGTGCCAAATATTTCCATAATCAATTCCCATGCCCAAGTGTGAACATGATTTCATTATGATATTTGTTAGGAATAAGGTGTCTCAAGAAATTTTTTTTCGGGTTCCTATTTTCTCGGAGAATGGTAAAACCCTAATACAGTTATCTTCGGAAGTTGCCCTAAAAAGGGAAGCGCATGATATAAGCATTTTTTAGGGTTGCGAAGATGTGTGATGTGAGTGTATTGTTGGAACGTTTTGATGCTACCGCATTTTGTCTTCAAGTGTTGGAAATCTCCTGAAAGAACTTGCATTGCAAGTGTGTTGTAACCGTTGTGTTGAAGATAATACATTGTGCAGGTTTTGGAGTGCTGGGGTTTTTTACCGAAAGGTTTTCCCCAGGGTAAATCATTGTGTCATTCTTTATTTTCTGTATGTATGGTATATTGCTGCAATATCATTGTTAAGTAGATTAACGAATCTGAAATTGTAAGGGTTTAAAACGAATTTGCACCATACTTTCCTTAAGAGATTAGTGTAGGAAGCTGTTTCCACACCTGAGTTTCCTTACAATATTTATCATAGTTAGAACCCATAACTTTAGTTTTTTTCTATTTCTAACACCTGTCTTTTAAAAATTAGCTTCCACTCAACATGTAAGGAATCTATAAACATGCAAATACTACATGCACACTTGGGCACCCCCATAAAAGTATCTTGAATATCATAGTGTGACATATAAACTATCATACATAACTCTTATAGCTGTCATAACCTATCATAGCAAGTTGTCATAGTATGTCATAGTCATGAGATAGAAACTTATGATAAAATCCATCAAGTTAGCCACAAATTTAGGACCTCCAAAGTGGGATGCCTACTGATGAGAGCCAATTATGTCCCATTTTATGCCACAATTTAGCCTATTTCATATGCCTTCATACCCATTCCCACATTCCATTTTACCATTTTATGTTGCATATGATTAAATATATATAAGTAGTATTTAATATAGTTTTGGATAAAATATGGAAATTATTATTGATTGTATTTACTAATAAGAATTATGATTGCAATCCTTGGAAAATATATCTTGTAGCATGCAAATTTCCTATCATTAACATACAAACTTCCTATCATCAACATATAAACTTCCTGTCATCAGTATACATACTTCCTATCACGTTCTTCACAAAACCTCCTGTCACCTAGACAACAAAAAATAATTTTAGAAATTAATTTTATTTTAAATAATTATTTATTGTGCTACTCATATGGCACGAAATAACATATATTATTTGATGTTGTAACTAATAAAATTATGATGAATAGAGGAAAAATAAATAGCTATTTTTATGGCACAAAAAAATCCTATTTTTATGGCACAACAAACTCCTATTTTTATGGTTGGTTTTATTCCAACCCACAAGCCACAAATAGTGCCATAAAAGACCACGAGAGAATAGAAGCAAGTGCAACAAAATTGGTCAGCAAAAAAATATAATTGGTGTTGTGGAAAATCATATGCATACTATTACAAAAATAATGCAACAAATCTACACGTAGAAATAAGAGGAAGGGCATGAATAGTCAAACAACTTGTAATTTGTTTCATACCTTATAAGGCAATATAATAGCTATTAAGGGGGGTGAATTAGCATTTTGTAAGGGGGATATTATATGCACATTATTGTATCATTTCTGATAAAATAAAATGTTTCTTCTAATCACAACAATGTAGAAAAGCTCTCATCCCATCTCACCTACAAACCACGGAGCAAGGGCCCACTCCCTAGTGAAGCGCGGTGACATTTATTTATTTTTTGTGTGATTTAAATTCCAGCATCTTTATTAGAGTTTAGTTTGATAGAAGATTTTATGATTTAAATTTTGAATGTAATATTTCATTAAAGTTTGATTTCAGTATTATTAATTTGGTGTGGAAGAGCTTAAAGTGTGTTTTACTTTTTTTCTGTAAATTGTTGTTGTTACTATCATAGATTTCTACTGTTACTATCATAGATTGTTGCTGTTACTGTCACAAATTGCTGCTATTTTTATAACAGTTCCTGTCAGAAAGAAAAAATAGAAAATTTAAACTAGATTTTCATTTAGGAAATTTATGTGTGTTCTAGATGCATTCATCCCCACTTAATTCACTGCTTTCCTTCCTTAGGTATAATTCTGCAACACCTCTCACAAGTTTACAATCCCCAGATTGAAACTTATACCAAGCTGAAATCTTTCTTATTCTTTACCCCAGTTTTGGCCTATCACCTACCTCCACAATTTTAGCTTAAAAATTATACATTTCACTTTCCACGTAGGATGCCACCTC
The DNA here is from genome assembly GCA_007115665.2 of Sequoiadendron giganteum. Taxonomy (NCBI): domain Eukaryota; kingdom Viridiplantae; phylum Streptophyta; class Pinopsida; order Cupressales; family Cupressaceae; genus Sequoiadendron; species Sequoiadendron giganteum. The sequence continues at coordinate 26,872,064 of CM021103.1, read as the reverse complement.
ATCGGTGGGCTCCACAAAGTGACAAAAATTTTGGTAGGCAATAAACTTAGGAAAAAATTAAATAATCACCAAATAACAAATTAAATGCTAAGAATCAAGGGTTGAGACACATTAATCCTAACAACATCCTCATCTACCCAATCAATCTATCTATCTCTTACCATGCCTTAGTTCTCCCTTGTCATTGTATCCCATCAAATATTATCCTATCAAATCTATTTATCATATATCTATCCTTCCAATCCAACCATCCCCATCCAATCCATCTAACACAGTCAATCTTAATCCATGCAATCCTATCTTTTAATCTAACTCATCATCCATAATCCCATCATTTTGATCCAACTCAACTAAAATCTATTGATCCACTATCCAATTATCATCATAGGGATGTATCCTTCCCAATACAAGTGTTGTTATTATCGTTAACAACACAATCCTTGGGGTGCACATTATTCTTACCATTAAATTTTCTATCCTCATCATCATAATAATCAATCAATCAAATAAATTGGTTTTCAACTTGATTAGGGGCATAACCTTGGTTTCTTTTTGGTTTGTTGTGCATACTTTTTTGTTTCTTGTGTGTTATCATTATTTGTAAATATCATGGAATTTGCACTCTATTACCATAAATACATCATGGTTTCCATATCATGGTGTTATAAGGCATGTGTTTGCACTTGACCTTTTTGATCATGTACTTGGTATATTGTTATCCTGGTTCAACATACCTTGGTGCATAACACCAAGTATAATATCAAATCTAAGTTTCTTATACAATTACAATATGATGATCATCCATCCCCCCTCCCCATCCATTATCTCCCTCTATCCTTTCATCATTTATCCTCTAGTCCTCCCATCTATTTCAAGAGAATAACCATGTTCTTTAAACTTGTATCTCCTCTCAAGGGGTATACCTAGCTCCCATCCTTCCAATGACTAGGGCATCATGCCACTAGTCCTTATCCCTTTCCTACTCACTATGTTTTATTCTTTTTTGAAATGATGTTACTTCCCTTAGTTTCAACATCATCTCAAAGAGAGGCAAAATGTATACACCTAAAATTTGACCTTACCAAACCACACATAATATTAGCCTATTCTAAGACATTAATTAATTAAATAATTTTTATTTATTTATTTAATTTATCCATTACCCTTATTCATCACCTTTTAATTAAATAAATTTATATTTATTTAATTAAGAATTACCTTTATCCCCAAATCCTCCAACTAAATTAATTAATTATTATCAATTAATTAATTAATTTAGGATAACTAATACCCACCACCTTTTCCTCAATTATTTAATTCTACTTCATCCCTCCATCTTTGTCTATTTAATCCTAGCCCTTTATCTTGTTCACATGGATCAAAATCTAAAATTTACATCATGTGAGAAGTGTCCCCTTCACATGCATAAGACCTTGTCTAGATTCATTGAACCTAGACACTTCCTAAAATTTAAACTAACTTTCCATCTCATCCATTCATCTCATAGCCCACCTCTTAATCCTAACCATTCTGATAAGGATGTTTCCGTAATGCACATCCTAAACCTATCCCTTATCCATCATGTGCCACTTGTCACATAACTATAAATTTGATCCCAACCCTAATCCTCAATTAATCCTATCCATCCATTAACCAAATCATCTTGTCCCTTAATTTCTCTCATGGAAATTCTATAAATGAGGGGCCCGCCATCCCATTTGCAAAAATATTCCATATTCATAGCCTTATTGAATTTTCTATCTACTTCTCTCATTCTCTATCTACTTCTTCCATAACCTAGATTATCTTCATCATATCCTCATCCTATCATCATGCTATTGGTTTGATAAGCAACCACATTCCTTCATCAACACATCAAAAGAGAAAATCAAGTGGAGCTATGGTGCACTCTAATTCATCTCTATCTGAGGAGAAAGAATGGTTTTAGGTGAAGGTATTGTGTGTTTATTGCATTATCTTCCTTGTTTTAGGTGATTTGGATGCCTATGTTAAATTCTTGAATCTTGTTTATCCAACAAAATCTTCTTGCTATGTAAAAAAGTCTTTCACAACAACATTAGGTACATGTTGAATTGCACAAGACAACTGAGAGGGGGGGTGAATTAGTTGTATCATATTCTTTACTTCTTAACTTAATAAATTCTACTTTAACCTAAGTCTATTATTAAGTATGAACATGAAATGCAGATAACAGAAACACAATACCAGAGACACCAGATTTACATGGAAAAACCTAATGAGGGAAATACCATGATGAGGATTAACTCACAATATAGTAGTAATGTAATACTAGATACACAGGCTCACTGCCCAGATACAAAGACGCACTACCCAAATCAAGGGCTCACTTCCTTAGGACTCACTGTCCAGAAAGAGAGGATCACTGGCTACAAAAAAATACAAAGAAATAGATAATGATCCACCACTAGGAGTTACACACACTTCACAACTTGATCAGAAGAATATGAATAAAATGAAGTACTGTTGCCTTAATTCACTCTTCCACACTCTTCTTTTCTCACTTGTTCACACACTCTTCTCTTGCTTGAATTGAATGATGGATGGATATGAAATTCGCTACAACTTAACTTGCTTTTATACCATCTTTAACCTTAGAAACATTCACCAAGGTCAACTATTCAAATTCAAATTAAAAATTAAAACTAGGTCGGCTACTCAACATTCATGTGGTGGATAATAATGTGAGGGAACCAAATACATATTAAATTAGGACCCAAACAACATCTTGGATCATGCAAACACTTCCCCAAGTCGATGCATAAACATAATATACCGTGTAAACACTAGGTCAACCAAACCTAATGAAAACACCAATGAACTTTGAAGTACACACATCATCAACAAGATAAAAACATGTAGATTGCTCAACATGCTTCACCAATCAATTTACCATGTCTGAGAACAACTCAGATACATCCACAAAAACTTCAACAAACTTCATTTGCAAAAAAAACTTCACTAGTTCAACCAAGAAAACCAACAAAGCATAGAGGCTTTGTGTTAGAAACCAAGATCAGACATGCAAACCTAAACACCTTCCACAAAAGAGAAAAACAATGAAAAAGTAGAGCTTTACATGAAATGTGCAAATTGATAATATTCAGAATTAAGAAATTATAATAAGAGAATTTCTTTATAAAAGCAATGTATTCAACCCTAATGTTGACTTAAAAACAACTCAACTAAATAAAGCTTACTTATTAATTAAGTAAACTAATTATTACCTAAGCAAAACCTAAGTAAAGTTATGCAAGTGTAATTAAATATTAATTACACTAACACCCCCCATAAGTGCAACTTAGGGAGACTAAAATAAGCATGCACCTAAAACTAAGATGAATGCAAGAAAGCATGAATGGGTCTCGACAACAAAGCCTGATCAGGTACCCATGTACAAATGCAATAATGAGGTAGAGAAGGAAAACTCAGTGGGACAAACCCCCCCTACAATGAGATGACTACTGCAAAGAAGCACCAGAAGAACACTATGGAGTAACAGTGGAACCACAATCCGACAAGCAAGGAAAGATACTTCTATCTACAAGAAACCATATCGAAATCATAATAATGCAACAACAGACCCAATGCCATGGAACACTCGAAAACACCAAACTAGAACAACCGTGGAATCCATAAAGCAACAGTAGATGATATGATGATGACAAAATCTGGAAGTCATGAATCTCGATGCGGATGCCAAACTAAAACTAAAACTCTTCCATGGGAACAAGTACCATAAAGACTCAAGAACATTAACCACAAATTTAGTGGCCCTCAAATTGAGATGGATCTGAAATGAATTTGATGTGTCAAGCTAAGACAAAAAAGTGGCCAAAAGAAACTAAGAAACCAGATTACAACCCATGTGAGTTGTCATCAAAAAAAGATGAAGATCAAAGTGCATGCACACTCTAATCAAATTATTATGCAAGAAACCCCCTTGATGGAAATTTATATCAGTTCATTTATTACAATATCCAATGATTGCAAAAGGAGAGAATTCCTAAAAATTCATAAACATAAAATAAAAATAGACCTTAGATATGTGTAGAGGACTGGACCAGCTTTCCAATGCCGCAAGAATGGCAAAAAATGGATCACCGAGTCAAAAGATATGCCCTTTAGAGTGAAAAACATAAGTTATGAGTTCAAGGACCTGCAAAATAAAATTGGAGCAAAATCAGAGAAAAATACCTTCACCACTGGATTGACGTCGGAATTAGCTTTCCGATGGTATCTTTTTTGCGAAAAAATGACACTGTATGCAAAAGTTACGCTCGATTTTGTAAAAGTGCTCCAATTTGGCCAACAAGGCCTCTAGGCAGCCCAGGGGCTAAAAAAAATTCGGTCCCTGGTCCTGTGCACGACCAAGGGCTGGCATGCAGGGGGTTAGGGTGGAGCCCCTGGTCGCCCATATGACCTGCAGAGGTAATAAGGTTGGCGCCAAGGGGCTGGGGCATAGCCCTTGGTCCTCAATAGGACCTCGGCTCTATTGGAAGGCCCGCAGGGGCTGACTTGCCAAGCGGCGGGATGGTGGAGGATGTCAGCAGCGGTGGCGGGCCAGTGGCCGCCCGGTGGCCACCCAGTGGTGCGATGACGACATAGGTCTTCTAGAGCACCAAACCACAATAAATTTTTTCAGAACATAGAAAATATCAAAAGGAATAATTTCCTAGATCTTCAAGATCTGAAACCAAATACCAGAGGACTGTAGAGCCAAAATTTTTCTCCCAGTCAATAACTAGATAACTCTGACAAACCAATTCACACACCGATGAACATAACTTTTTCTCTCCATCAAACTAGAAGCTGAAAATCATAATATACAATCCATTTAAGCTTATGATCACACCTATAAATCCACATAGGTATTCTTTCAACGCAAGAGAAATGTGGACCACAATACCGGAGCACGCTCAAAACATACTTCAACACAACTTTCATTATATTTCAAATTTTCTCAAAAGCACTTGGCACAATCCAACTTACTCAACCTGTACAGTGTTGACATTATTGATAACACCATGAAACACATCCATACTTGTAACAATCTCCCCCTTTGTCATTGATGGAAATACATGATGTGAAAAACCATCAAGGACAACATACAAGATTCTTAGAAGTGACAACCTGCCAAGCATAAAAGTTTCACATGATTCTCTCTCCCATATCCTACATGATTTTCAGAAGTGACAACCTTCCAAGCATACAATTTTCACATGATTCTCTCTCCCCCTTTGAAATCAATGGAAAAGGACATTATTACCATATAAAGCTCTGTTCGCTCCCTCTAAGGAGTACATCCACATCACATACTACAACAATGCACTTTGTACTCCCCCTGAGGAGTAGACCCCAATCATTAGTCCAGAACAAAAAATTCTATGAATCTACTGGACTGATGCATTTCCATGTGCACTTAGTTCAAAGAAGGAGGGGCAAAAACCCCTAGCTTCCCTTTGAGATACTCAAAAGTATTCTTTGGAAGGGCCTTAGTGAATATGTCTGCAACATATTCTTTGGTAGGTACATATTCAAGTATTACTTCATTCCTCAATACTTTCTCCCTTAAGAAGTGATACTTGATAGATATATGTTTTTTTCTAGAATGCATCAGTGGATTCTTTGAAATGTTTATAGCACTTGTATTGTCAAAAAAGATAGAATTAGGTTCATCACTCACCATGCCTATGTCCATCAAAAAATGCTTCATCCACAGAACTTGTGTACAACAGGATGCTGCTGTAATATACTCTTCTTCAACAGTAGATAAAGAAACCGAATCTTGCTTCTTGCTCAACCAAGAGACTAATATTTCTCCAAGAAAGAATCCTCCTCCACTTGTGCTCTTCCTGTCATCTAGGCATCCAGCCCAATCAACATCAGTGTAGGAATTCAAGGTGAAATCATTGTCCTTCAGATACCATAGTCCAAAGTCTGGAGTTGCTTTAAGATATTTGAATATCCTCTTCACAACTTTAACATGTGCTTCCTTCAATTCTACTTGAAATCTTGCAAATAAGCATACTGCATGTATAATGTCCAGTCTAGTACCAGTAAGATACAAAAATCATCCAATCATGGATCTGTACATGCTTTGATCAACTTTAGTAGATCCATCATCCTTACTTAGCTTGCATCTAGTTACCATAGGGGTACATATCGGTTTAGATTAATCCATTCCAAACTTCTTTAACAATTCCTTAACATACTTTGATCGTGAAATGAATATCCCTTTGTTAGTTTGATTAACTTGAAGCCCAAGGAAGAAATTTAGTTCACCAATCATAGACATTTCAAATTCTTTTTGCATCTCTTCAGAAAAATTCTTACACATACTTTCATTACCACCAAAAATAATGTCATCAACATAGACAACAACTATCAATATTTTATCTTTCTCAACTTTGAAGTAAAGATTGCTATCTGCAGACCCTTTGTTGAATCCTTGCTTTATCAAGTATTTATCCAATCTAGCATACCAAGCTCTGTGAGCTTGCTTCAGTCCATATAATGCTTTCTTTAACTTACAAACCATGTCCAATTTTTTTGATAGTGAAAAACCTTCGGGTTGCTCCATATATACTTCTTCTTCCAGTTCCCCATTCAGAAATGCATATTTGACATCCATATGATATACTTTGAAGTCTTTATGAGTTGTAAATGCCAAGAAAATTTGAATGGTTTTCATTCTTGCTACAGGTGCAAAAGTTTCTTCAAAATCTATGCCTTCAACCTGTGAATATCCTTTAGATACAAGTCTTGCTTTATTTCTTACCACTTCTCCATCTTCATTCAATTTGTTTATGAATACCCATTTTGAACCAATTACATTCTTGTTTGTAGGTCTAGGGACTAGTTCCCATGTCTCATTCTTCTCTATCTGATGTAATTCCTCTTTCATTTCTCTAACCCAACTTTCATCATCACATGCTTCATTCACAGTCTTAGGTTCTATTTTAGAAAGTAAACATAAGTTTACCTCAACCACTTTGCTTCTTGTCTTCACTCCTTCACTTTTGTCTACAATTATCTGTTCCTCCGGATGATTTTTCTAAACATATTTAGGAGTCTTAGGTGTAGGTTTCAAATTTTTTTCTTCTTCTTCACTTTTCTCTTTGTCTTCCTTTTCTTCTTCTTGTATTTGCACACATATAGGATCATCAAGTTCAACTTCAGTTATCTCCATTGATCTACACATAGATTTATCAACTTTCACATTAGTACTTTCAATGATTTTTCTCAATCTCTTATTAAAACATCTTTAAGCCTTATTGTTATTTGAATATCCAAGGAAAATTCCCTCATCACATCTAGCATCAAACTTTCCAAGATTTTATTCATCTCTTCTAATGTAACATATACTACCAAATACCTTAAAGTATTTCATGGTAGGAGTCTTACCAGTACATAACTCATAAGGAGTCTTAGTGTTGCTACCTCTGATTTGAACTCTGTTAAGAATGTAAACAACAATGTGAATGACTTCTTTCCAATACACATCAGGAACATTTCCTTCTTTCTTCACAATTCTGGCTGCATCTTGCACAATCCAGTTATTTCTTTCTACAACTCCATTCTACTACGAGATTCTAGGATTAGAAAAATGTCTTTTTATGCCATGCTCTTCACATAATGCATTGAACTCCCCGGATGTAAATTATCCACCTCTATCAGATCTTAAGCATTTAATTCTCAATTTTACTTCATTTTATACTCTTTCCTTAAACACTTTGAATCTGTCAAGAGCTTGAGACTTTTCTCTAATAAATGTAACCCATGTCATCCTAGAGTAATCATCAATTAAAAGCATAAAGTGCCTGCCACCATTCAAGCTTCCTATTCTTGTAGGACCACAAAGGTCTGTGTGGATTAATTCAAGCATTCCGGTAGATGGTTGATCCTTTGTTTTAAAACTGTTTCGTGTCTATTTTCCCATATGATAACTTTCATAGATTGAATTTGAAGGTTTTGTGATTCTAGGTAGATCTCTAAGAACCTCTCTAGAACTGATCCTAACCAGATTATCAAAATTCACACGTCCCATCCTCCGATGCTAGAGCCAACTCTCATTGATCTGAGAAACAAAACATTGACCATCACCACCTTTGAGTTGATAGATGTTTCCATGAGTTATTCTTCCATCTGTAACCATAGTTCCAAATCCTTTTTTGAAATCACAAGTGTTATCCTGAAACACAAGCTTAAAACCTTTGCTCCACATTTGTCCAACACTTAAAAGATTATGCCTTAAACCCTTTACATAATAGACATCATCAGTGTTATGTTTTCTATTGGTGTTAATAAAGTATTGTACCTAGTTAATTCATTACTAGGGGACTTATTTACATGTTAGTTAAGTTTACTTAGGTCATAGGAAGGAATCTTTCTAGAAGGTGTTAGTTGTCATTAGTTGTTATCTTATCTTTTGACAACTACTTCATGTGACCTAGGTAAGTGTGATTAGTTGTCTCATGTCATATGATTAAGACACTTGTCATAATCCTATGACATCTTGTATCTCACCTTGTCTATATAACAAGGGGTCTCTCTCATTTGTAAAAAAAATCACAATCATCTCATATCATTGAATCAATTGATAATAATACAGTTCATTCTTGTCACATTCATATTCTCCCTATTTGTGCTTTCCATTTGGTCCAATGATCTTGGCAGCCATAGCCAATTATAACATGGTATCAGAGTAGGTTGGGTGCCATTGGAGAGTCTTTTTTTGAAGAGAGATACCAGATTTGGGGAGGTTCCATTTTTGGCTCTTTATTGCAGGTTCATATCAGAGCTTTCTAGTGCAAATCTAAGCTCACCATTACGTCCAGAAGGTTTTAGAAAGTGAATTTTTCCTTCTATTTCATCCAAATCGGACATATGCAACCAAATCTATGAAGGTTTGAAGCTGAAAGGTGGTTTCTAGATCCAGAAGGTAGCTACAATTTTAAAGCATTTTGGGTCAAATCCGACCCTGCCATTACGTCCAGAAGGGCCAAAAACCCTAAGATCAACTGCTAAATCATCCAAATCGGAGCAGTTGTCTAGTGAGGCAATTTTTTTTTGCCCAGGGAGCCGTACGACCCTCCAGGTCGTCATTAATGTCGTACGGTACGATTTTGAAAAATAAATATTTTATTTTCAATTTTTCAATTTTTTTTTAGAAAACCAATAGTGGAGCGATCAATTTTATTGTAAAAAAAAATTGATATAAAAATCAAAATCAAATAAAAAAAAAAAAAAGCAGAATAAAATTTCTGTAGTTTAGTACTGCTTAGAGGTTGCAAGGTACAAGGTACTTGCAGGCCCCTCTACATAGGCCACGTGGCCACATAGTAGTGGGATGCGTGGGCCCTCGACCCCCACACACCTACCGCCAAACTTAAGAACTGACGACATTCTCGACAAGTCAACCATTGAAAGTCCGACACCCATTTATTGAAGATTCCTGCAAGTAAAAAAAATCCGTCGGTGTCAAAACTAATCCGGGTGGAATACTCTGAAGATTTTGAAGGATCAAAGAATATTGCTTGGGTAGAATATTCATCCAACTAATTCGGTCCTGCGAAATTCTCTTGCACGTGAAAACTAAGTCAAGAGAAACCGAATATTCCAAGCAGAGGGCATATTCTCTTTTGACGGGTGTCAAGACGTCAATTTTAATTGTAGATTTTGATGATGTCATCACATGTCAAAAATGATGTTAGCGCTCAATTGATTTTTTTCCGACCCCCTCTCATTTGCATTTTGATTTGTGAAGGAAAACTTTGAAGCTCCATATCTCGGTCATTTTGATTCCTTTTTTCGAGCAATATTTTTTGATTTGGGCTAATTTTTTATGATCTTAATAGTGGTGCAATTAGTTTTTGTTTTTGGTGTCTGGTTTTTCCAAAATTTGTAGATTCTCATAGGTGTTGCTACTTTGTCCTCATTTTGGGAACTTTGGGAGCTCATATCTTGTTCCTATGGTAACATTTTTGGGTGAATTGTTTTTGAAAAATTGTACTTTCCAGTGGTGTAATTAGATTTATCTCATTTGATATAAATTTTTCACTTTGATTTTGAGGCCTATTTTGGAATTTGCATGTACCAAGATCAAAGTCCACTTTGCTGGTTTGGTAAGTGGCAATTGTAAACCCACTAGATATAAAGTGCCAAATTAGATATTTCTTGGGGGTTTGTTGATTGAGTGATTTGGGGGGGTACTCTTGTAGTGGTTGGTTGCATTATTTTTCTTGGTTTGTGTTCTTGCAATGGGGAAATATTAAATTGAACTCCTAACTCCACATAATTATGCTACATGGAGAAAATTAGTATGGAACTATCTAATGATGAAAGGTGTAATAAGTCATCTAAAGGACACCATTGAAAAACCTACTAATGCTAAAGAATTGGAAAATGGGAGATTGATAGTAAGAAAACACTTGGATGCATATGTTCATTAGTGTCATTTGATTTACAATTTCATATTGAATCATGTAAAACACCTAAAGAGGCATGGGAGGCTTTTAAAAAATTATATGGTAAACAGATAAGATTAGAGGATATCAGATTGATAATGATTTGATGAATCTTGATCCAAAATGTTTTGACCACATCCAAGACTACATCTCAAAAATCAAGCAATTAAGAACACAGTTGAAAGAATGCAACATTGTAAAAGAGGATTTACAATTGATTTTGAATGTATTATCCAAGCTTGGTCCTAAGTATTCATTATTTGTTTTTGGCTTTCATACCCATTGAATTTTTATGGGAGCATCATATGTTGATCCTAAGTTTGACGACTTTGTAAATCTCCTAATCCAAGAGGAAGCTAAGTTAATGAACATGGGTCTAATCAAGTCTTCCAAGTCACATGCATTTGTGGCTAGTGAGTCAAAGGTACATAAAGAATCAGGGAATCTTGATAAGAATCAAAAGAAGAAAAAGAACAAGCCACATAAAGAATCAAAATATTCAAAAGGAGAATCATCTAAGAAGGAGAGGCCTTTTTGTGGATATTGCAAGAAGGATGGACATGAAGAACACTATTTTTATAAGAAGAATATTGATGAGTTGAAAAATATTCTCAAAAGAAATCACATTGTTTTTCCTTCTAGAATGTTTGAATCACCTCCTTCTTCAAAATAGTCTAAAAAGAACAAAGGTCAAGCATCTAAATAAGAATATAAAGGACAAGCTCTTTGTTCTTTTTCATTTTCAGGTCCAAGATCATGGAGATGGCTTCTAGATTCAGGATCTTCTCATCATATGGAATCTTCACAGTCTATATTCTCTTCATATCAGCCTTATACTATGTCTCCTATCTTGATGGGAAATGATACATACATGAGTGTAATTGGGAAGGGATGTATTAGTTTTGGGGACAACACTTTCCAGGACGTCTTGTGTGTTGCTCATTTGATGAAAAATATTCTTTCCATATATCAGATTACACATGGTGGAGATGGGAGAACTATGGAGTTCACACCTGATTCAATCATCATTTGTGACTTGGAGAGTAGAGAGATCATTGCTACTGGGTTGGTTGATTATTCATCTCAGTTGTATACCTTTTCATATTTTGCTTCTAATGGTGACATTGTTCCTTTGACTGTTGATCATATGAACCATGATTCAAAGGAGACATTTGGATTTTTGAACTTGGGAGTTCTCACATCAGATCTATTACTTGAGCCATGCATTCTATCTCCCCCACCTACTATTGTTGTTGATGATGCTTTTGTTTCCACAGTTTTGGTTCCTTGTGATTCAATGCAGCAAGACATACATAGTCTTCCAGATATGGCTACTTTGGATGACTTCTTGATAGGTATTTCAGACTTGTTTGTGGAGTCTCATCTTGTAGATTTGGAGGACATCATCGATAGCATTCATCTTCTCTTTGATGAAGAGGCTCCTTCTTCATTTGTTGTGAGCGAACACTCTAACCCTCTTGTTCATTCTCTACATGATCATTCCTTGTAGTTTGACGTGACTATGGATACTTTTGGAAAAAAATTGGAGGAGGCTTCTTTGTCTTTAGAGGGGATATACTTGTCTTTGGATCATGTTCTATATTCATCTCTACTAGATTATGTATTGTTCTCTTCAACAATGTAGCCTAGAATGCCTGTTTGGAGTGTGCCAGCTTTTGGCATCGACATGGAGACACTTGAGCATCATTCAGAGATATCATCCATCATTCCTGACATCCTACATACATCCATGGTTTTTTTTCTTCCTAAGGGGAGGAACGTTGTTCGGTGAGATTGGGTCATCTTCAACATTCAATGTCGAGCTTCTACCATCATTGCAGGAGACTCAACATTGAGGGGGGTTGCCTTATCTCTCTTCTATTTCTCTCTTATGGGGGGTATTTTTCCTTACATGGGGTTTTGGCCTTCTCATGCATCATTGAGAGCATTTCATTTTTTGTATTTCATCTTTCTTTTAGGGAGGAGTTTTGGCCCACTGGGTTTTCTCCTTTTCTCCATTTGTGGGAGATTTCATTTTCATATGTACATGGGTAGCTAACATGGCCTAGTAGTTGGCACCCATATTTGTGTCATTTGCATAATAATCTGCTACTCCCTAAGTTGCACTTAAGGGGGGGTGTTGGTGTAAATAAAGTCTTGAACCTAGTTAATTCATTACAAGGGGACTTATTTACATGTTAGTTAAGTTTACTTAGGTCATAGGAAGGAATCTTTCTAGAAGGTGTTAGTTGTCATTAGCTGTTATCTTATCTTTTGACAACTACTACATGTGACTGAGGTAAGTGTGATTAGTTTTCTCATTTCATATGATTAAGACACTTTTCATAATCCTATGACATCTTGTATCTCACATTGGCTATATAACCAAGTGGTCTCTCTCATTTGTAAAAAAAACATCACAATCATCTCATATCATTGAATCAATTGATAATAATACAGTTCATTCTTGTCACATTCATATTCTCTCTCATTTTGATTTCCATTTAGTCCAATGATCTTGGTAGCCATATCCAATTCTAACAAAACTTTCATAATAGACATCATCAATATAATGAAACTATATACCTTATATATAGGAGACATAACAAAAGAGAGAGAATGGAATGTAAAAAGAATAAATTGCATTCTCATCAATATGATTCAATGATATGAGAGGATGTTTGTACATAGGAGATCCCTTGATTATATAGCCAAGGTGAGAAAATATAATGGCATAAGATTATGACAAGTGTCATAATCTTATGACATGAGACAACTATGAAAAGCTATCACTCCACGTAAAGTGGAAAATTGATAATGTGATAATAACCACAAATGGTGGATCACCCACAAAAGGTGGAGAGGTAATCACATGATATGTCTACAAAAGGTGGAAGTGATAAAGTAATAACATGATAAGTCCACCAAAGGTGGAAAAGCTCCAACTACCTCCTATGTGGTCCCTAAGTAAACTTAACTAAGGTGTAATTATGACCTAGGACAAGGTACACCACATTTAATTACACCAACACCCCCCCTTAAGTGAAACTTAGGGAGAATGTACACAAAAGAAAACAATGAAAGATGGGTCCCGACAATGAGGCCATGTTAGGTACCCATGTACATATGCAATGCAATCTCTCACAAATGGAGAAAAGGAGAAAACCCAGTGGGACAAAAATCCTCCCCAAAAGAGAGATGAAATACAAAAAATAAATGCTCTCAATGATGAATGAGAGGGTAAAAACCCCATGAGAGGAAAAAGACCCCCCCATAAGAGAGAAGTAGAAGAGAGATAAGGCAGCCTCCCCTCAATGTTGAGTCTATTGCAATGATGGTAGAAGCTTGACATTGAATGCTGAAGATGATCCAATCTCACCGAACAACATTCCTTACCTTAGGAAGAAAAAAAACCATGGATGTATGCAAGATGTCAGGAATGATGGATGATATCTTTAAATGATGCTCAAGTGTCTCCATGTCAATGCTGAAAGATGACACACTCCAAACAGGCATTCTAGGCCACATTGCTAAAGAGGACAATCCAAAATCTAGTAGAGATGAATGTAGAACATGATCCAAAGACAAGGATAAACCCTCTGAAGAAAAAATCCTTCTCCAAATGTTGTCCAAAAGTATCCACACTCACGCCAAACTGCAAAGAATGATCATGTAGAGAATGAACAAGAGGGTCAGAGTGTTTTCTCACAACAACTAAAGAAGGAGCATCTTAATTAGGGAGAAGATGAATACTATCAATGATGTCCCCCAAATCTGCAAGATGAGACTCCACAAACAAGTCTGAAATACCTATCAAGAAGTCATCCAAAGTAGCCATATCTGGAAGACTATGTATGTCCTGTTGCACTGAATCGCAAGGAACCCAAACAATGGAAACAAAAGCATAATCAAATGCAACAGTAGGTGGAGGAGATAGAATGCATGAATCAAGTACTGGATCTGATGTGAGACCTCCCAAGTTCAAATAGCCAAATGTCTCCTCTGAATCATGGTTCATATGATCAATAGCCAAAGGAACAATGTCACTATCAGAAGTAAAAGAAAAATCTGCAAAGGTATACAACTGAGATGAATGATCAACCAACCTAGTAGAAATGGTCTCTCTACTCTCCAAGTCTCGAATGATGACTCAATCAGGTGTGAACTCCATAGTTCTCCCATATCCACCATGTGTAATATGATATTTGGAAAGAAGATTATTCATGAAATGAGGAACACACAAAAACATCCTGAAAAGTATTTTCCCCAAAACTAATAGATCCCTTCCCAATTACACTCATGTATGTATTGTTTCCCATCAAGATAGGAGACATAGTACAAGGTTGAAATTAAGAGAATATAGACTGTGAAGATGCCATATGATGAGATGCTCTTGAATCTAGAAGCCATCTTCTTGATCCTGGACTTGAAAAATCACAAAGAGCTTGTCGTTTATATCCTGATGTAGATGCTTGACCTTTGTACTTTTTAGACTATTTTGAAGAAGGAGAAGAAGATTCATAAAATCTAGAAGGAAAATCAATGTGATTCCTTTTGAGAAGATTTTTCAACTCGTCAATATCCTTCTTATAACAATAATGTTCTTCATGTCCATCCTTCTTGAAATATGCACAAAAAGGCTTCTCCTTCTTACATGATTCTCCTTTAGAGTGAGTAGATTCTGATTCTTTAAGTGGCTTGTTGTTTTTCTTCTTATCAAGATTCCCTGATTCTTTCTGTACCTTTGACTCACTAGACACCAATGCATGTGGCTTGGAAGAATTGATTAGACACATGTTCATTAACTTAGCTTCCTCTTGGATTAGGAGATTTGCAAAGTCATCAAACTTAGGATCAACTTATGATGCTCCCATAGAAATTCTATGGGTATGAAAGCCAAAAACAAATATTGAATACTCAGGACCAATATCCTTAGTTTCAAATAATGAATGTATAATAGACATCACCAGTTTTCCATCAATATATTGCAGATATATATGATACATAATACATATCATCAGTGTTATGTTTTCCATCAAAGATAATTTCTCCTTTACCAACAATCTTAGCACCAGAATCATCTCCAAACATGACTATACCTCCATCATACTTCTCAAGTTTAGTAAACTTACTCTTATCTCCAGTCATATGATTTGAAAATCCACTGTCAATTACCCAAAAGTCTTCATCTTGTCTAGCATGAAAAGCAATTACCAGAGTACCTTCTGATTCATTCTTATTAAAGTTTGGACTAGGTTCTTTTGCACATTTATTTTCCAAGGCTAGAAATAGACATTCATCTATCTTCCTTAAGATCCGATTCATCATCAGAAATTCTTGCATCTTCCTTAACATAATACAACTTCTTGAACTTCCTATCCTTCTTATCCTTGTAACTACTATTATTATCCTTGTTCTTCTTTTGTGTATCTCTATTAGGACATCTTGATACATAATGACCAATATTTCCACAACTAAAACACTTAAAAGGAAACTTACCTTTATATTTACCAGTACCTTCCTTCAATCTTCTTGTGAAATTTTCTTCCAAATCTTCTACATCATCATCATCATCATATTCTATCTTCAAGGCTTTAAAGGATGTTTCAATTTCCTCCTTATCTCTTGCAAAATTTCTCATCTCAAATGTATTCAAGACACCAAATAGATGTTCCTTAGTAAATGTCTTCAAATCATACTGTTCTTCTAGAGTAGATACTTTGTCACTATAATTATCTTGTAAGGTCATCAAGATCTTCTGAATTATATCTTCAACCTTCATGGTACCACCTTGATTCTTGATTTCAGTTGCTATAGTTTCAACTCTCTGATAATAGCTTGCAATGTCTTCTCCATCTTCCGTTCTCAGATTCTCAAATTTTTTCTTAGCAATTAGTTTCCTTGGTAACTTTACTCTCTCATTCCCTTCATAAATATATTTCAATTTTGTCCACATTTCATTAGCTGTAGCTAAAGAAATAACTTTTGATCTTTTAGTTTTAGATAATGCACTAAAGATAGAAAACCTTGCTTTTTCATTTTCTTCAAAGGCTACAACTTCATCAGCAGTGGAAGGTTTGGCTGCTAGAATCACATACTTTGTCTCCACAACTTTCTAGGTATTAAAACTAATTTAAATCAAATAATTTCTCATCTGTTCTTTCCAATCACTGTAATCAGCTCCATCAAACATAGGAATCTGCAGCTTGTGTGCCATCTGATCTACCTCAAGTGGTTAAGCTTTTCACCAAGGAAACAAAGCTCTGATACCAGTTGTTGAATTGCACAAGACAAATGAGAGGGGGGTGAATTAGTTGTATTGAATTATTTACTTCTTAACTTAATCAATTCCACTTTAACCTCAATCTGTTATTAAGTATGAACATGCAATGCATATAACAAAAACACAATACCAGAGACACCAGATTTACCCTAATGAGGGAGAAAACATGATGCGGATTAACTCACAATATAGTCATAATGCAATACCAGATACATAGGCTCATTTCTAGAGGGCTCACTGCCCAGATACAAAGGCTCACTACCTAGATCAAGGGCTCACTACCTTAGGACTCACTGTCCAGAAAGAGAGGCTCACTACCTACAAAAAATATAAAGAAATAGATAATGATCGACCACTAGGAGTTACACATAGATCACAACTTGATCAGGAGATTATGAATACAATGAAGTACTATTGCCTTAATTCGCTCTTCCACACTCTACTTTTTGCACTTGTTCGCACACTATTCTCTTGCTCAAATTGAATGATGGATGGATATGAAATTTTATACAACTTAACTTGATTTTATACCATCTTCAACCTTAGAAACATTCACCAAGGTCGGCTATTCAAATTCAAATTAAAAATTAAAACTAGGTCGGCTACTCAACATTCCCACGGTGGATAAGAATGTGAGGGGACCAAATACATATTAAGTTAGGATCCAAACAACATCTTGGATCATGCACACGCTTCCCCAAGTTGATGCAAAAACATAATATACTGTGTAAACACTAGGTCGGCCAAATCTAATGAAAACACCAATGAAATTTGAAGTACATGCATCATCAACAAGATAAACACACACGGATTGCTTGACACACTTCACTAGTAAATTTACCATATCTGAGAACAACTCAGATACATCCACAACAACTTCAACAAACTTCATTTGTAGAAAATAGTTCACCAGTTCAACCGGGACAACCAATAAAACATAGAGACTCCAAAGAAGGTCTTCCAGAGCACCAAACCACAAGAAACTTTGTCAGAACACTGAAACCATCAAAAGGAATAGTTTCCCAAATTTGCGAGATCCACTGCCAAATACCAGAGGACTGCGAAGCCAAAACATTTCTCCCAGTTAACAACCAGATAACATCAACAAACTAGTTCACACACTGGTGAACATAAATTTTTCTCTCCATCAAACTAGAAGCTAAAACTAAGAATATACAATCCATTTAATCTTATGAACACACCTATAAATCCACATAGGCATTGGTTCAACATAGGAGAAATGCGGACCACAATACCAGAGCACACTCAGAACATACTTCAACATAAATTTCATTATATTTCAAATTTTCTCAAAAGAACTTGGCACAATCCAACTTACTCAACCTGTATAGTGTTGATATCAATGACAACATTAATGAAAAAATCACCAAACACATCCATACTTGCAACAGTACATATGCAATAATTTGAGCACCTACCAAATAAGGTGGTAGTACATTTTCACTTTTTATACTTCTTTGTTCTTTCCTTAGTGAAATAAAAAATGAAAAATGTTATTATTCATGCCAAGGTTTGCTAAAATAATTTCTTTATATGTGCGTTTAGGCCTAAAAACCATAAAAATCCTACCTAGTTTTCTCCACCCTACACTTTATGTCTATTTCTTCATTTCCTTATTCCCCTAGTTCTTGGTGCCTTTAGTCATCTCTATGAGTCCTTTATAACATTAGGTTACCCACCCCTTTTATCCATTTCCTAGTGCTCACTTAAGAAAATAATTTCACATGTGCTTAATTTAGTCACTTAAGCAGGCCCACACATAAAATATGGGCCCCATTGCTCATTATGCCCTTTTTCACTATTTCACATGGAATATTTTATTAGGGAAATAATGGTCCATGGGACTATAGAAACATTAACACCTATCCTTATTTTAGTGCATTCTGCCAATTTGAAAGGAGTATGTTACTAAAGGAAAAATTAGTCACGAAATCATAGAATGTTATCCATGTGGTGCCGTTTTAGCCTAGTTTTTAAAGTCCATGGTTAGGTTTGCAAGAGTTAAATAGTGGTCTATGGAGTTGAAAAAATGGGGGCATGTTTCATGTTCTAAATGGATTCTGTGACTTCATAGGATGATTCAAGAAGACCTAGATGTAGGTTGTGGAATTGCGGAAAAGGGACACGTGGTGTGTTCCCAATATTTTTGATAGATGTTCTATCAAAGGTTAGGATTTTGAGAAAAAAATGAGGACATTTGGCATGATCTCAACATGATTCCACGAGTCTACAATCTCTTCATAGTGGCTCAATTTTTAAGTTGCTGAATCGTAGAAAGCTTCCATGTAGACTATTTGGTGAAGTTAGTTGCTTTTAGGTTGTCTTTTCTTGAAGGCCCATATTTGATGATGTGTAAAGTGATCCTATTTGGATTAAATTTATTGTTTGAAGCTTTGTTAATGCATGTCAAATATTTTCAAACTAGTGAATTCATCCTTGATCATCACATCCTTTCCTTTCATCAAAAGATCACCAACCCACATTCAAACCTGGAGAATGGTTAGTTGCAGGCTCTTGGATCACACAAATTGGGAGTAATAGTAGACATGATGGTTTTATATTGAATTTTTAATGATATTCTTCTATAAATGCTGTGATTGAAAATAACAATTGACTCATTTGGAGAGAGAATTTATAAAGCTCCAACATTTCTACATCGAACTAGGGTTTACAAAAGATGAAGAGAAAGTAAGCACCTCTATCTATAAAATTCATCAAATTTACAGTACTAAGGTTTATAGTTGAATCTTTTATACCTTGTTCACTATCCAAAAGACATCAAAATCCTAAACCATACATAGAAAACCTTAGTTTAAACCTAAATTATAACCATGAGTCGATCAAAAGACCAAACCTCTTCTTAAAAGAGTATTTGATGAAGACCTCATTGCAAAAATCCCTAGATAAACAAGAAAATCTATCTATGCCCATGGCCATAATGTAGTAGTAGGTCTAATTGACAATGCAAGGGAATGCAGAGATGCCAAGCTTCCTCTATTTGGGTGGAGCTTATTCACATATTGGTATGGGAAATGGGCTTGCAAGGTCCCCATCTCTAACATTTGGGAATATGACATAGAAATTAGTTGTCCCTAAATAATCATGGATGTGGACTTGGTTAGGAAAATTGCAAGCCACTATGATGAGTATTTTAGGATTGTTAGGTCAACAAATGGAGGGGAAGTGAAAGCATTCATAGATAATGTGTCATTATGTATTAAGACTAAGTTTAAACATTTTGAGAATATTGAAATACATATTATGCCTAATCTTTTGTATGAGAATGGAGAGCTTAAAAATTGTGATGAATGGAAAGTAGGTTTCATAGCAATGGTTCCCATTCTCTCACTTTTCATTTATGATGGCAGCATGGTTGACAACAATCTACTCAACACTTTAGTAGATAAATTGATTTCTACAAAGCATGGTTTATAGAATTTTGTAAAGAATCTAGTGCAATTCTGGATGCAATTATTTTACATTATGTGCATCATGTTGACCAAATTCTTGACTTTTAGTGGCCATCAAAGAGAGAACATGTGGAATAGGATGAAAAATACAAGTTGACAAGTACTTAAGTTTCCATTTGATCATCAAAGTTAAATTATAATATTCATTCCATATAATGACATAAATAAAATATGCTCTCAACTTGGGTGAGGAATCCTTAATGAACAATCATTTTCTATATCATCATTATAACATCAGAAAATATCTCTTTTAGTGGCCCAAACAACTGTTTTGTCTTCTAGTGGAATGTTCTTTTTGTATTCTATGAAGCAGTTGTTTGTTTTTGTTTGATCCTAGCACAGGGTTGTCAAATGAAAATGTGACATCTCTCCATGGCCTCAAGCTTGTTGCTCCCTTGTATCTATAAAAGGGAATTCAAGGTCATATTGTAAAGGGTGTTGGAATCTTGTAAACAGAGTGTCTATATTCCAGTCTGTATCGGTTTGTTCTAGGTTTTCATAGGAATAAATAATAATTTAAATGCTAATTTTGTATAACAATACTAGATCTGTAAAGAAATATATTATGAAAATTCCATAATCAATTATCTCCTCAATTGTGTACTTCTTTACTACCTATGAATACAAATTGATCAAGGATCATTTATGTTCATCTTTACAAATTTTCTACAATTGTGTATTTCTTTAAATATAGATTCTATTCAAGTAATGGATTAAATAAAATATATAAGAGATATTTAGGGTTTTGAATTTATACAAGGATTATTAAGAATAATTTGTTGTAAATTCAAGAATATCAATGTAAGGAATCAATATTGATCTTTCACAAAATTAGGTTAAAGTTTGTTATGTTGGAAGTATGGAGAAGATCAGTCTCATATAGTCATTGATGTCACCATGTTGGTATGATACCTTGTACTGGTGTGTAGATCAAGATTATCCCATCCGTTATTTGATCTGGTATTGTGGTCTACATATTCTCTCAGATAATCAATATGATCTAAGGTTTTGGGAAAAGGCTTATGATTGTTGGAAGCATGTATGTATGCACTCTCAAATGTTCATATGATTGGATGATACATTGGAATCAATTTTTGTGATTGCATTTTGGTATTAGGTTAATCATGGCCGACCTAATATTCAATATATAGCCCAACATGAATTGCGGATTATATGTGAGACCTAGCTTTTTTCCCAGCTGACATGATGTTGCATGACACAGGTGAATTTCAGAAAAGATTTATATGAAGTTGACAAGTTATCATTTTGAAAATATGAATTGCATCCGATTATGCCGACCTAATTAATTCATACAAATATATCAAGTATATATGAAAGTTGGTTAGAAGATGAGAAGAAATGGAATGTGGATGTGAAGACAAGAAGAAGTGTGTCTATATATGTGTGTAAGCAAAGTGTGAGAATAGATGAAGATTAGTCTGTTGTCATACAAGCGAATACTATGAGCATCAAAGGA
Organism: Sequoiadendron giganteum; assembly: GCA_007115665.2. NCBI lineage: Eukaryota > Viridiplantae > Streptophyta > Pinopsida > Cupressales > Cupressaceae > Sequoiadendron > Sequoiadendron giganteum. The sequence continues at coordinate 26,850,305 of CM021103.1, read as the reverse complement.
ACTAAATCAACACATGTGGTGTAACTTCATCAGTTCAACTTTGGTCGTTAGCCATTTGTTTTACACATTTTATGTAGGAAGTGAGCCTCCATGTTTGGACATTGAGTTCTTGTAAGTAGTGAGCTTTTTGTATCTAGAAGTGAGCCTCCTTGTTACTGATATTGAAATAAATAAATATGTATTGTGAGCTAATCCTCACCGTGGTTTTTCCCTTATCGGGTTTTCCATGTAAAATATGGTGTTCTTGTGTTGTGGAATCTCATGTTTTATTATTGCTCCATGCTACAACAAAATTAGAAGTATTTGTTTCATAATTTTATGTGGATATTGATTCACCCCCCTCTCAGTATCCAGATTATTCAAAAATTGGTATCAGAGTTTTGATTCCTTTGGAGAAGTCTAACAACTTGAGGGAGATCCCACAAATTGAACAAATAGATGAAGAGGAGCTCTAGACTACCCTTGAAGATCTTGACAAGGCTGAAATTGAAAACAAAGACTTGAAGGAAAATCTAGATGAAGCAAATGAATGCATCCAGGAATTGAAAGAACAATTAAAGAAATTCAAAGAAAGATATAAAGAAGTGAGTGAGAAATTGAATCAAGAAAATGATGAGAATACTAGACTAAAGTTGAAAGTAGATGAAAAAGAGAGAGTTGAAGAATGCCTGAAAATAGTGATACAAAGCAAGGTTGATGTTTGCTCTAGACTTGAGAAGGAAGTGATGAATTTGAGAGAAGAACTTGAGAAAGAAAAAATCTGTGAAGATGACTTCAAGACAAGCTCCACCAAGCTTGATGAATTATTATCAAGAAAAAAAACTTCTAAAGACAAAAGTGGCTTAGGTAATGAAGCTGATGAAAAAATGCAGACCTCAAATCCAATAATCAATCAAAAGACTCAAGATAAAGGAAAGAAAAAAAAAACTCTGGAAGGAGATCACCTATCAAAAAACTAAATGCACAAAGGTAATCATCATTCAATGGTGTTTTTCTTCATGTAATAAATTTGGACATAAGGAAATCAAGTGTAGGAGCAGGATGAATCAGTTTATTGGTTCCTTCTTTGGACAATGTTATACATGCAAGAAGATCAGACATAAAGCTACTGAGTGCATATCTTCGGTAAGGATGATTAGTCAGGTGATGATGAATAGGATAAATGGAAAAAGGATGAATCAATCATTTGATGGCTATTGATATACCTGTAACATGTTTGGACATAAATAAAATCAACGTAGAACAAAGATTAATGGAAATCAGACAAGATAAAGAAATATTGTCTATTATTATTGCAAGAAATCGAGACACATCTCAAGAGTGTGTAGAAGTAGAAAGGAAAAGTAGTCTGCTCCAGTGGAAGATGATGAACCAGTGAAAAAGGTTGATAAGGAAGAGGTTAAGTAGGAAATGAGAAAGATATGGAAAAAGAAAGAAGAATCAAAGACTACTGATGCATTTGTACCCTCATCCGGTGCAGATGAATCCTCCAAAAATTAGACCTAGCTTGGTCTTAGGGGGAGCATTATTAGAAAATTGATTAAACCTCTGGAAGTACAGTGTGTCAGGTGTTGGTACATGGATATGCTGTAAGGAATGATAAGACAAAGGTGATGCAAAAGAAACCAAAAGAAAAAGAAAGCATGTTCTTTTGCAGAGTAAATTAGGGTTTCTCAGTGTAGAGTGGAAGAAAAATTTGTCAACTTTTTGCAATTATGTAAATTAGGGAAAAATGATGGAGTATAAAGGAAATTTCACAAATCATTTTGATCATCAAATACATTCGAAGGATTTAAAGAGTGACTTGGAACCCTGTTGGAGCATTTATAAAGTAGTTTGGAACCCCTTGAGAGAACATTGTGGACATTCGAAAGCAAGTGATGGAAATTTCCAACAGAGGATCGAGTGGGAATATCCCTCTAAAGTTAAAAGGAGTCGTGTTGGATGAATTCGATCATCACAAAATAAATATGGAATTAGGGTTGGAACCGAGTGACTTACGAAACTTACAAACCCTAGGTTTGGATTAATGGGGAGAATCCCCTTGGAATTTTGATAGAGAATTTATCTTGTTCCTTCTGAGAAAATTCAAGGATGGCATCATTGTATTGGATAAATCCTATCCTATTACGAAGGAAGCAATCAAAGCGATTACCAGATTGTGCAGCATTTGAGAACTTCCTAGACGAAAGACTATAAAATATAATTAGAGGAAATGACAGGATTTGACAAAGATCCCCGAGCACTATTAATCAATACTATTGTTGATTCCTCAGTTAGGTATGTCGTGTATGGAATTTCTTACAAAGTTTATTTCAAAAATTGAGAAAGCTCTAGTTCAACCATTGTTGTGTATTTGGAACATAAAATAGTAAAAGAGAATGAATAGTTTGATCTCTATAAGCTAATTCTTGAAAATATCACTGAGAACATATGCATATCACTAGGAGAAGGATACCCATTAAGTTTTGGGTCCTTGCTTACATGTTTGATACTCTATTTTCTAAAATTTCTACTGGGAAAGAAAGATGTTGAGTGGGAATCTGGGATTCCCATTGCAAGATAGATATGCAGACACTTGGAAAGTTTAGAGGATAAAGAAAATACGTGTAATTTTTTTTTCTTATCCTTGTAGAAAGTATTGAGCTCCGGTGAAGTTATGACGAGTAAATTTGAGGAAGGTTCCTCCTCCACAACAAAATAATTGGAAGTAGTCACTATTGATTCCCCTCTGAAATCGAAGAAAAGAAAATCTATCACCAAAAAAATCATTGTTATTACTGAAGAGAAGGAAGTAGAAGAAGAATCTCTTACTGGATCATAATCTTTCAATCTAGATGACATCCGATCTATGTTGATAAAAGGGAAAATGAAGAAAATTGGTGATTTATGGAGTATGACTTCTCCTATTGATAGACTTAAAATTGATGATGCCTTAGTTGAGTATCTAATTCATAAAGGTATTGATGTATCTATTATTTTTGATTCCTCACCTAAAAATCTAGTTGAAATAGTTGAAGAAAGAATGCTGCTTGAAGGTCTGCAAGGACGCAAGTTGGAAGATTTGGTTGAAAAAAGATGTTTTCAAGCAAAGGAAAGGCTATCTGGATTGATCATGGAGATGAATAAGTGCATAAAAGAAATGTTAGACATATACAAATATTGTCTCCGGTGGCCTGCTGTAGTAGATAATTTCAGAAGCATAATTGAAGCAATTGAATCCGAAGTGAACAACATTGGAAAGAAGTTTTATACTCTTGAAGATAAGGAAGGAAAGAAAAGGTTGAGAGTCAGTGAAATAATAGCTGAAATGATCATTGTGCAGAGAAAAAGGGATGATGTAGTGAAGACCTTCTGGCTTCTTAAGGAAATTGTTGAGGTCTGGTTAGGCCATCTTTCTGGAATACTCTCTGATGTAGAATACTATGAAAAATAATGTTCATCCATAGATTGGTCATCCTCCTTCACACTGTTGGCTCTATTGGAAAGTATGTGTACAAGAATGGACTCTGCAGTACTTGAATGGAAGAAATTATATCATGTTATCAAAGAAAGGTACAAAAAGGTATTTTAGGTGAAAAGTGTCATTTTGGTTTAAAAGAACTTTGAAAGATTGGATGCTTGAAGTTTTTGAAATTTTGAATGAATTAGAATCCTTGAACATTAGATGTCACCATGTTTACATATTTCTAGCGCCCTTTGCCATTGATGTCAAAGGGGGGGATATTTAGAGATTTGGAAGAGATTTTTTTTGGAGAGATTGAAGGAGAGTTTTTGAATTGGACTTTTTGCACATGTTGCGTTCAATGCCAAAGGGGGAGATTGTTGGAAGTATTGAGAAGATAAGTCTCATATTGTCATTGATGTCACCATGTCGGTCTGGTACCTTGTACTGATGTGTAGATCAAGCTTATCCCATCCAGTATTTGATCCAGTATTTTAGTCCGTATATTCTCTCCGGTAATCAATATGATCTAAGGTTGTGGGAAAAGGCTTATGATTGTTGGAAGCATGTATGTATGCACTCTTAGATGTTCATATGATTAGATGGTACATTGGCATCGATTTTGGTGATTTCATTTTGGTATTAGGTTAATCATGGTCAACCTAATATTCAGTCTATAGCCCAACATGAATTGCGGATTATATGTGAGACCTAGCTTTGGTCACAACCAACATGATGTTGCATGAAACAAGTGAATTTTAGAAAAGATTTATATGAAGCCAAAAATTTATCATTTTGAAAATATGAATTGCATCCAATTAGGCTAACCTAATTAATGCATATGGATATATCGGGTATATATGCAAGATGGTTAGAAGATGAGAAGAAATGGAATGTGAATGCAAAGAGAAGAAGAAGTGTGTCTATATATGTGTATAAGTGAAGTGTGCGAATAGATGACGATTAGTCTAGTGTTATACAAATGAATACTTTGAGCATCAAAGGAATTGAATCAACACATGTGGTGTAACTTCATTAGTTCAACTCTAGAAGCTATCCATTTTGTTTACACATTTTTTGTAGGCAGTGAGCCTCCATGTTTGGACAGTGAGTCTTTATAAGAATTGAGCTTTTTGTATCTGGCAGTGAGCCTTTGTGTTACTGGTATTGAAATAACTATATATATTGTGAGCTAATCCTCACTATGGTTTTTCCTTTATTGGGTTCTCCACATAAAATATGGTGTTCTTTTGTTGTGAAATCTCATGTTTTGTTATTTCTCTTATCTATTCTATGCTACAACCAAATTAGAAGTATTTGTTCAATAATTTTGTGTGGATATTGATTCACCCCCCCTCTCAATATCCAGATTATTCAACATGTTATTCAAAGTTTTAGTTGCATTTTCTTTGACTTGCTTAGGTTTAAGGCACCAATTTGAATGTATGTTCTGATTATGTTTCCATGGTCATCAAATTTGAAAACAAAATTTAACTTACTATTATAAGTTATTGCATAATGTTATTTACATGTTCTCAAGATCTAGAATGCATAAAACTCTGAGAATCTATCCCATCAAGTATGTTTCATTTTTTGTTCTTGGTCACATAAAGAGAATATTTATTTAAGCAATATCATGCATGAATTGCATGAATTCTTATTAGATATTGCATAAGACCACCCTCTTAGGCTTTTTAGAGCTTGAAGTGCAAAGGAAAAAATTGTTAAACCTTTCTCCTATTCATTGGAAAACCCCATTAAATATTTGAGCATAAGAGATGGCCACTTTAGAAAGTTTTAGGAACCAATTGGAATTAAAAAAAAAACCAATTGATTGGTGACTTTTTTGGGGGAATTGTTTAGTCCAATGATGTTATTGGTTAAAAATTATAATATATTGGTGTGAAGTGCCTTCTTTTATTTGAATATTGATAGTTGTGTCTGTGTTCATCGATATTTTCAAAATAGTTATATATCTTAATTCCCCTAGTGGGTTACAACTATGAAAAGTCTCCTTTCTAGTGCAAGTGTAAGAAGAAATATTTGCCAGGAAAAGTGGATATAAGAAGATATTTATTTAAAGATAATCCAACAAAGAAGCTTGAAATAGAATATTAGAGCAAAAGGTAGACATGGAAAGCTAAGGATGCAAGCAAGTCAACTCCTCCTTTTGGTAACCATTTTGTTTATGCAAGTAGGGATGATATTTCCGAGAATTCACCAATAAAGTATGCAGAACCTAGTTCAGACACTAAAAATTGTCTTGAGCTTATGATGACATTTTCTTACTTTCATCTAACCCTAATTTCCTTCTTCGCATCCTTATAATTAAGTAGTATTAATTATTTAATTATTCTTTCTTCTAGGGATTAATTAGATAATTTAATTAATCCTATTTCTCTTTGTTTCCTCATTAATTAAACAATTTTAATTGTTTAATTAATTCATACTCTTTAGATTAAATAGTTATTTTGAATTATTTAAACCCTAGCCTAATCTCATCTATGATTGAATAAATGTTTTTATTTATTTAATCATCCTAAACCCTAAGTTCTTCTATAATTAATTAAATTATTTAATTTAATTAATTATTCATATGTGTGAGTGAAAATAAATAAATCAAGTATTTTTTTATTTATTTTTACTTGCTCTATTTCACTCTCCTCTTAACTCTTACTAATTTCCATTTCCCTCTCCACTTATCTCTTCCATTTTTCCATTTTCAAAATGAGAAACTTTCCTATGCAAATCCTCTCATTCGATCTCATCCTTCAATCATCTAATCAATCTTGACTGTCGATCATGCCAACATCTCCTATAAATTAGATCTTCATTCCTTCACATTTTCAGCCACATTCTTTGAAATCTTTCCGTCGTTATCATATTGAGATAATTGTATTTGTGCAGTTGGAAATATGAGAGAAACATACAAAACTTGATAAAGTAAGATGGAGAAGAGAAATGTATGTGATTCAAGGGTGATGTAAGAAGGAATACTAGTGTTATTTTAATTTGTTTAATTTCTTATGTCATTTTGTTCTTAATTGTTATATTAGGATCTTTCACTTGAATCCAACGGTTTTGTGGTTGATGTTGATGATTCTTGCACTTAACTTGATTCTCGGTCTTCATATTGGTGAACCTAATGTGAAACACATCCTTTAAGCTAACAATTTTTTTGATAGCTTATGTAATTTATATTTTGTAGGATCGTGCGACATGTTTTTCTGATACAGTTTGATGCTTTTGTCTATGCATCTTGACACATTTGTGCATCTTAGTGTGTTTTTTTGTATTTCGACACATTTGCACATTCAATGCATTTTCTTGATACAATTTGATGCATCTGAGAATTCAATGTGTTTGATTGTTGTAGCCCAATACTTCTACCTATATCAATGCTTTTGTATGCATTTTAATGCTTTTTCTTGATACAACTCAACACATTTGTTTAGCAGAAAAAAGTTGGATTGGTAAAAAAAAATATATTTTATCTATTTTTGTTATTGTATGTTCTCTAATTTGTTAGATTAGGTGGTTTTCTTGTTAGTGATATCTATTTGCAACTCTTTGGTAATGATTTATATTTTTTTTAAAAGGAAAAATACTAACTTGATTGTTGTAGGATGTTGACAAAGGTATTATTTGAAAAAAACTTACGTTCTTTGTTGTAGGAAATTAAAAGAGATCTAGTATGAAAACTACTAATTTATTTGTTGTAGGACACTAGCCAAAGATTTAAATCAACAAAACTTGTGTGTATTTTTTTAGATAGATAACATTTCATTTTTCTAAGGTTAATGAACTAGTATTTTTTGTGTTTGGTGCACTTGCACATTTTTTTATCCTGGGCTATTATGTTTGTATTGTAAGGAAGCTAAGGTAGCAGAACAACTTCCTACACTAATCTTGAGAGGAGAATAATGAAAAACTTTTACAGATCTTTAACATTTATAGAAACTTAAACAAAAATAGACATAAATATCATACATACCACAACACAATAATTTACATGGGAAATCCCTATTGGGAGAAAAACCCCAGACCCCAAAAGCCACCCGATATATTATTTAGAAATCACAAAGATTATATGATAGGGTAGGGTTGGATGGAACAATCACTGTTCCATGCTCTGGATCTTCACTTGCAAGATCTCCTTGGTGTCTTACTTCACCACCTTAACCTTTAGGACCTTCTTCATGTTTAGGTACCCCTGGTTCTCTTGGCCAACCCCACTACCATCACAAACCAACCTACCAAGTCAATCTTGGTGCAATACCTCTAACTCTTCCTTAGCCCTTAATCTACCCTAAAGACTAACTTTCTCCAAGAACTAAAGCTTAGCTTCACAAGGGTGTGGAGATGTTTCCATTGAATTCATTCCATCCGATTATGGCTCTGAAAGATCCACCTAACTCCATCTTTCCATCGCTTTCACCAAACCCTCAACTAGGGTTTTAGTCCACTAGTTCTAGGCTCTCCAATTAGGTCTTCTTCTTCGAGGAAAGAGGTTAACTCTCCTAAATTTTCCAAAGAAAATAGAATTTTTCCTTTGGTTTCTTGGTCCTTATGTCTATCCCTCAAAGATTCCAGAGGCCTTGATCCTCAACTGACCGTACACAGCCATAACCCTCCATTTAGCAATTTAGGCCTTTTTTTTAAGCCATTTCCTGACCACACAACAAACTATTGGTTTATTCTTCCTCCAAATGGACTGATGAAGCCTCCTCCTTCATGCCAAGTATTTCTAAGGCCTCTATCCACCTCTCCACACCATGAATTGATAGGGAATGGTCACCCCTGCAAACCAAGTGCTTTGTATTTCTTGTCTTCGCTAGCCTGACACTGTCAAGCTTGCCTAGGAGAAGACTTCCATAGTGATTTCCTAACTCCTAACCACTCCTAACCCTACTATATTTACAGTCATGGGGTCTAATCACAACTCCCAAAGGCATATACACTAAGTACAGTGGGAATGTGAGCTAAACCTCCATTCTTGACAGTCTACCAGTCATAACAACAAATTGAAAGAAACAACTAACTACAAAGCAACGCCTAGAAATTGAACACCCTAACTAAATACTGCCACACAAAACTTTAAAGACAACTACACTACATACTACATCTACTCACAATGCCATGATCACTCCTGACCACACAAATTCAAAATAAAACACATAAATTATACAACCTTATCACTGTCCTCATTGGTATTCATGAATGTTTAACAATATAAAAGATTCCAACCTTCCTTTCAGGTCGAGGCACACCATATATAGGTTTATAATTTAGTCAAGCTCATTCCTAACTACTCCATGGCTGCTTGTGATTTCCAAAAAGGCCTTATTTACAACATTTTAGAGATTCTAACACCTAGGAAGGTCTACAAAGGTCTTAAACCATCCTTGTAGCCAAACCTCAATCTAACAAATGGTCAACATGACCTTTACTAACACATTAGATGTTCTCAAATGCCTCTAAGGCACAAAGTCAAGAAATAGAAAGAGATTGCTACATTTGGCCTAAACAAATTGCCAATTAATAACCTTCTAGACAACCTTCCTAGATGAACTATGGGGTGCTCCTACACCATTATAATATACTTGCAGAGCAAGCTTCTCATAGGAGTATCACCAACAAGAGATCTAGAGGAAACAAAACCACTATCAGACTCTCAAAATACATCATAATACATAGCTATAACACAATGCCCTCATAAAATAGGTTGCCTTTTAGGGAAAGTCAAGCTAATAAAATATCGACCGTTAGATATGAAACATAATGATGAACGATCTAGATTTATAATAATAGAATATAAATAAAAATTTCCTTTTCGGGGCACTACCCTCAAACCCTCGCTAGGGCATGTTGCCCTCGGATCCTCAGCCGAGGGATGATCCCTCAGACCCCTCACAGGGGGGAAACCCCCCATGTCCCCCATCATAGATGTATCAATAGTACTTTATGTATCAATAATACCTTATATAATTGTAAGGTTGAGACACATTTACTCAATACATATCCTCTCCCCTCGTGCACTTATGTAATATTGGTAGTACAAGAAACACACATTAGTCTCCAAGCTTTTTATGTTTAGTAGAAGGCCTTCTTGGGTGTTTCATCATTCTAGAGTTTGACCTCAACCACATTTCTCAATGAGGTATATAAAGGGGAGAGAGAAAAGTATATACCCAAAGAAGTGGCTAGCGTCATTTGAAGCCAAGCCGTGAGACCCTCAATCTGCTGAGACTTGCTTTGGTGATGAGAGTAGGAGTGGGCCTCCTAGTTCTTAGGCTGCTATAGACGAGCCATATGTTCATGGTAGTCCCCCACTAGAAACCTTTATTTTTAGAAGCATAGGTGTAACGTAGATTTTCTGGGATTAATGCTATAGCTGCATAGATTAAAATGATCAACTCTAATCTAACAAATAATCTAAATAAAAACAACAAAGAATGAGTAAATGAACATGAATAAACTAAAAAAATAATTGAAAAGATCTCACCGAATATGTGTCCACTCCTTCAAATTATCTCGATTGTCCTTCTCCATTTTGTTGTTTCAGTATTCTTGCCCTCAGATTTTCAGTATTGATGCAAGCATAACCTTGTTGAATGTCTAAGCAAAATATTGAAGATTAAGTTTCTTCTCAAAAGTATTGATTTCGGGAGGGGGAATAATGATAATGACAAGCCATTTTATAGATTTTGGGTTTTTGAATGATCGGCTTAGATTCAAAATAGAGATCAACGGATGAGATTGATGAATGTCATGTGATGTGAGTTCTGTGTTAGTTAGAACAAGAGTTAGGAAAGACTGCAGGATAAAGATTAAATTAGAACGATGACTTAATCTTGTGTCAAGACTGTTCAAAAATAGAAAGAACAAGAGTTCCAAATTAAATAAACAATTTAATTAGTTAAGAGTTTTCAAAAATAGAAGAAATATACTTGGAATGTCAAAGGCAAAGTTAGAACTCGAAGAATAATTCATTTGAATGAAAACATGAATTAATTAATTAAATAAAGATATTTAATTAATACACATTCATGCATATGAGTTAGAACTAGTTAACTGACTAGTTGTGACAGAGAGTCTTCTCGCAGAGACGATCAAATGTTGAACCCGGAGATAACTGGCGTATTAAAATAAATCTTGAGTTAGAAGGTGAGTGAATGATTAGTCAACTGAACAATAGAAGAATGTGACATAACTAACTAAATATGAATTAAATGTTAATTTAATTCAACATTCGAAAATGAAAGATTTAATTAAATAAATAATGTAATTTATTTAATTGACTATTTGAAAAGGATTAAATGAATAATTAAATAATAAATATTTAATTATAGTTGAAATATGATAAAGGGGGTAAATAAATAATAAATTATTTAATTAAGAAGGAAGAATTAATTAGTTAGCGACTTAATTAAATAAATATGATTTATTTAATAATCAAGTTGAATAAAGGTCATTATGAATTAATTAAAAGGGGTATTTAATTAATAGAGGAAATATGTATTTAGAAAAGTTAATTAAATAATAAACATTATTTAATCATGACCATGGATAATAGAAAATTATGTCGAAAGTGGTACTCACTGGCCTAGACCAATTTTCGGTATCTACAGTTTGCCCCTCTTTGATACAATGTTGTTTATTGTGTTGTGTCAAAGAAAATATGCCCCAATCGTGCCCCAACATGAAATAGGTTAGGGTATGCCCCCTCGGGAAAATTGACAAATTTTTGAATTTTTTTTAAAAAAATCAAGAAATATTCTTGATAAGTCAATTTGATGGTAAAAAATGCTATGGAGTTGACATAATTGAATTTGGAAATGTTATGGACGTATACGGGTCAGTAAAAGTTGGAAGGTTAAGTGGCCAATAAACAAGGCCAGAAGAAATACCACCCAAACCCTAGGTATAAATAGGAATTAGGTTGAAAACCAAGTCATTTACACCCGAAAGAGTTGAAGAATTGAGAAAGTTGCTATGAGCTTTGGACGAAGATGTCTCTAGTTCCCTACACTGCGCATCGCGAATATTGTATTCAAACATATAGACGGCCAACCAATGCTGGACCACCAGTATGTACCCTAAAACGAGCTTGTAAAATTTCATTTTGCATGTAGCTTTAGGCATGTAAAAGTTTAGTTTGCACATGGGGTCTTTTGCGTTCGACCCATATGCGTTCGTGCGCAACACATCTGCCTATAGAACAATGCATTTGCAAAAAGATGCCTAGGATTAGTTAGGTCAGTTTAGGCATTAAATGCATATGAATTATAATGCACTGCATATGTCATGTTGCATCGTATCTGCATTGTAGATAGGCGCATGTAGGATTATGCAACGCATTTGTAATTTTGAAATGCATTTTCCCTTAGCTAGGATGGTTTGGATTGTGTGCAACGCATATGAAATATGCAATGCAAATGCTTGTAATGCAATGCATTTGTATGAATGCACCACATATGTTATAGTGAGCTGTATTTGGCTGGCAAATTTTCCAAAATTTTTTTCTAAGAAAAACTTGAAAATTATGACATGTTGGTTGAAATACAAGTTGTTTTAGATCTGATCTATACTCGGGAGACACGTCCTGATACCTTCAAGTTGAGATCTTGGTTAGTCAGTGGGGAGACATGGTTACTATGGAGACTCAAACTACAACATGTGCTGACTATGCCCACAATTCGGGCAAATAGAGGCATGTTGACTGCGTTGTGTGAGCGATGGCATTTAGAGACTTCATCATTTCATTTGCCGAATGGGGAGGCGACTGTGACTTTGGAGGATGTCTATAGGATATTGAGACTTCCTATCAGAGGAGAGCGGGTTATGTATGATACCCAACGTGGATTTAGTGAGTTGACCAGATATTATGTATATGATGACATTAGGAGACTACGTATAGAGCACTATGAGATTAGATGGTAGGTTTTGGCTGATAGGTATGAGAGGATAAATTGTATCCTATGTACATTGATAGGGGTATAGTTCTTCTAGATCGCCGGGGTCATGGTTTTCCTATCGGGTGGGGAGAGATGTTGGTGGGGATGCTAGAGAGGGAGACTGTGTATGCCTAGGGTCCATGTTTGTTAAGCATGCTATACTTCCATCTACTTGATATAGTGTACAAAGATGCATAGTCTATGAGCTGTGGTAACACTATGCTCATGGTTTGGGCATGGGAGCGCATTGCGGTATTTCATCCTCTTGTGACTATAGAGTGAGAGGCCAGATCTCCATATGTTTTCTGGTATACGAAAAACATCACTTGGAGTCATGTCGGCGATACAGGTTACTAGAGACATGCACTTGACACATTGGATCAGTTTACTTGGAGGCCATATATGGATTGTGAGAGATGGTTCTGATGAGGATGGGCATTTGAATTTTTGTAGACAGACACAGTACCTAATTGGGAGGACTGTTTCGAGTGTTCATATGATTGAGAGACACTTTCCAAACCAAGTATTGAGATAGTTTGGAGAGGTTTAGGATGAGCCTAGAGGTAGAGAAGTGTTTTCTTGATCATCCAGAGAGGTTCCACATTGGGGCCTATGATACTAGTAGCCACTGTAGAGGTAGAGATTCAAACTTTACAACCATTACAGTGGGGATGGAGAGACAGAGCAACAAATCTAGGGACTACAACTGCATATGACACATGGTGGGAAGAGCATCATCTTGATCCTTATACAGATCTGGATCAGCTGACACTAGTAGAGAGACGAGGTATAGGGCTGGGAGGGCAGTGTAGAGGTAGAGGTGGTGGTAGGTGAGGATAGAGAGGTCGAAGAGATGGTTGAGTAGGTGGACTATCACCTATTCGAGAGGCAAAGGTGGAGGATGTACCTATGTTAGACCTCAAAGGTGGAGCAAAGGGACAAGTTGGAGATGAGCAAGATGCTGAGGAGGTAGTAGAAGAGGAGCATGCAAAGGTAGATATTGGTGGAGAGGACTCTGTAGAGGAGGAGGAGGCTGATGTGGGTATTGATCCTCTTGGGATTCTGGTAGGTTATGGGGAGGATGATATTGAGGAGGAGATACCTATGGAGGAGTAGGAGAGAGAGCTCCGGGATTGGATTTTAGAGGGGAGATGGGATGAGGAGGCTCCTAGGGATAGTGAAAGGGAGGATTTGGAGGAGAGGTTGAGACTAGTTATAACAGAGTTAGATGCCATGCAAATAGAGAGAGACAACGCATTCATGGAGAGAGATCAAGCCATAGCTCGAAGACAGGAGATAGAGAAGTAGTTCACGGAGGTTAGACATCTGTGTGATGGAACTTCATCTAATGGTATGGTATGTGAGTTAGTCAGATTAGTAGAGTGAGCTACCTATTATAGGGATCTATATGAGGTAGTGGTGCCAGCAGAGAGATGAGGTCCTAGCTTTTCAGAGGTTCACAATCACAGGTCACAAAGTAGGAGTCAGATGAGGACACAAAGTACAAAGGGTGTGGTAGGACCACCGAGGATAGGTCCATATGACAGGCCTTCCACCTCACAAAAACTACCTTTGAGGCAGTTTCCACCACCTTCACCATGTGACAGTAGTGGCAGTGGGACATGTTGACACTGTTATTTATGTAGACATTGTATTTTGATCAGAGAGCCTGTGAGCTCATTTTATTTATGGATACATTCTGACATTGTACTGTGACACATTATTTTGAGCGATATATATATGATTTTTGGCGGCTTCTATATGATATGCAGTTCTATTTTATGGATGATGCATGGAATGCCTATATGATTATGTTTCCTAGATGATGTATGTACATGTGTTATGAATGGATGTTTCTACATGTGATGATTTTATGCAGTTTATGATTTTATGATGATTCTATATGATAATGGATGTAATTTTCTATATGATTTTATTTATATGTGATGATGATATTGTTAGTGTAATTAATACTTAATTACACTTGCATAAATTTACTTAGGTTTTGCTTAGGTAATAATTAGTTTACTTAATTAATAAGTAAACTTTATTCAGTTGAGCTAATTTTAGGTCAACATTAGGGTTGCATACTTTGCTTTTATAAAGCAAATCATCTCATTGTAATATTGAATTCCTGAATATATCATTTTGCACATTCACATGCAAAGCTCTACTTTTTTATGTTTTCTCTTATGTGGAAGGTGTTTAGGTTTGCATGTCTGATCTAGGGTTTCTAACATGGTATCAGAGCCTTGACATGCAGCCCCTTCTCAAATTTTGGAGAAAACTGTTGGAGAGTTCGTTCAAGGTTCCTCGAGGATTTTATGACTTGAGTTCATTTATGCAGCGTCTTGGATCAGATCGGGCCTCACCATTGGATTCAGAGCACTGGAAAAAGTCAGGTTTGGCTTTCATTTTGTAGATTTTGGTCATGATTTTCCTGATTTGTGAGGGTTTGAGTTTTGGTGATTTTTTGGAAGCTCTGGAGGTAGCCATTTTTTTGAAGCATTTTGAGCAGAAACAGAGGTCACCATTGCGTTTGCAGTGGCCAAAAACCCTAAGATCGCCTTTCATTTAGTTGATTTTGGCGAAGTTGGTTCGGAGGGAAAAAAATTTCGCCAGGGAGGCCGTACGGCCTCCCCAGCATGCTTTCTGAGGCACAGATTTTGAAATTTTTTTGAAAAAAACTTAATCTCGGGATTTGAGCCACTGCTTGTAGGTATAATGGATGCCGCCACTGGGTAGCCACCGGGCAGACACCTGCCCGCCGCTCCGGCCACCGGCGCCACTCGCCAACCACCTGTGCTCTGCCCCCGCGGGGCCACGTTTGGACAGATCGAGGTCATATGGGGGACCGGGTGCTATGCGCCCAGCCCCCGGTCGACCCCTTCTGTGCTCCACCCTGGTCATATGGAGGACCAAGGGCTACCTGCCAGCCCCTGAGGGCTTCTTATCTGCAGCGGAAGGTCACATGGGCGACAAGGGGCTCCGCCCCAACCCCCTATCTGCTAGCCCCTGGTCGCGCACAGGACCAGGGGCCAAATTTTTTTTAGCCCCTGGGCTGCCTACAGGCCTTATTGGCCATATTGGAGCACTTTCACCAAATCGGGCATAACTTTTGCGTACGGAGTCAAATTTTTGCAACTGATCTAGGGTTTCTAACAAATATTGGTGCAGGAGCACCTCAAGTCTCATTATTCAAGCCTCATTATGTTTTTTTTGGTAATGTTGTAATCAGCTAGCATTTCAGGGGGGACCATGAAAACAAATGGTTAAGAATGTAAATGTAATCAGTTAGCATTGATAGATTCATACGAAAGAGTGGAAAACAGTTGTAACCGACTGGGCATATGGGGATAGTGAACAGTTTATATAACTACCCGAGAATTTCTATAAAGAGAGACGATGTAACCAAATTAGAGAGGAGGAGGAAATATAGAGTGCATAGATGGGAAAAGGGGAGAGAAAATAGAAGAGTGCGAATAGAGCAAGAAGCAACAAGAGAGAGCAACGAGAGAGGAGGAAATTGGTATTAATGTTTTTGCATATTATAATGAATGTGTTTATATGAATTTCTATTTCCTGTCGAGTCACATTGTTCTATTTTGTCTCTGGTTTGTTTGTCTAGCAAAACTGTGAGTGCAGATTAGCTTTGGGGAAGTGCACCATTTGTTTGAATGTGTGGTTCAGGTTCTTCGTGATAGACCCACGCATGGTGACAGTCCCAAATGATAATCTTTCTTCCCCAGAGCAACCCGCGACCCACACCATGGGTGAGCACGACCATCGTGCTGAACAATAACCATAATTTTTTGGTTTCGGGTTCTTGTGACAGTCCCGAATGGATTGGGAGTGTTGGTGGATGCAGCCAGCTTGCGGAGAAATTGTTCTTTATCATGGTGAAGCTCAACCTTACTGTTGAGTAGAGTCTGCAAGCCTTACCTTATGCCTTGGAGTAAACCGTGAACCCCAACTTGATGGAAGCTTGACCATCCTGGTTGTGGCGTATGTTGCTCGGCGTAGAAGAGTGGAAGGTGGCGGATAGTTGCATGAAAGCCACAAGTTGTCAGGGAATTCATTTCCTCCACACTCACAATTCGGGTTATGACCCTGTAGTGATGGTGGACATCCATTCCCTACTGAGAAGGCCCACAAGGTGTAAATAGGAGTGACTGTGGGGAGAAGGATGATTAGTATAAGCCGAATGGAGGAAGGATAACAATGAGATGCAGAATGAAAGAAGTCCGCGAAGACAATTGTTTGTCTGGAACAACAAAGATTAGCAGCCATTAGGAGCTGTCAAGAGTAATTTTATTGCATTTGGTGAGAATTGTGTGCTAGGGTGTCAATGCTGGAGGAGGTTGAGAGTAGTTTCAGTTTGACATACATTAGATATGCATGTAATGTTTACATTATGTATCTTATGATGATGGAATTATATTATGATATGATTTCATAGATATGCAATGAAGATGTTAATGTTCCTACATGTTTGAAATGCAATGTAACTATATGAAATGTTTATAGAATGTATGCATATGTAGATAATATAATGTTTTTGTTGTGTCATAGGACTCTATCATTATGTTAGAAAAGAGAAATGTTAGCATGAATGATTTCAGAATGTTAGTAAGAAACAATTAAGGAGGTTGATTGAGAAGAACATATGATCTTCGATATTTTTCCATTTGTGCTAAGCTTTCTTTTTTATCATCATTGGGCGGGACATGACACAAATGGATAGTACACACCATGATATGAGATAGACCATAGTGTACAAAGTCATCCATCTACGAAAAATAGACAGTCGTAGACAAGGAATGTCCTACCTCATACTAAGGACAAAGTTGCCCCAGTCATTTTGTCTTGACAAACCACAAACAACAAACAAATAAAAGATGGGTCATAAGACATCATTTCTCCTCGAAATCCTTGATAGGAAATCCTTGAGGAAACTAGTAACATGACTCAAAAAAAAAGTTAAAAAGATAGTTGACAGACAATAGCCAAAGAAAAAGAGTCTTGATACATCCTTGCTTCTCTAAATCCTTCAAGGGACATCCTTGAGAAAGCTAGTAACCAGAATTATTCACAAATTGATAGAAAGATAAGACAAAATAAGATATAAAGTCATAAAGCCAAATAAAAGTATTCACCAAAACTTGATCTTGTAGGATTGTTTGATGTTTGACATAATGTAATGTGAGGAATGACACATACCACATAAGACATCGAGTCTAGTTTCGACTTGGTGACTATCTGTGTAAGACATGACAAAGCCTGGTTTTAGAAAGACACATGTCACATAAGATGTTGGAGCTTGATGATGTTGATGTGACAAGCTACATGAGGCTATGACAATTTGACGAGCGTCTGTTGACAAGAATGACATATCTTGTTTAAGACATAAGTTGATCATTCTGACAATGTGGTTGATATTAACTTGATCACTTTAAGATGTTTTCCTTGTTGATGCATGACTTGTTTTGATTCCTTGACTGATTAAAAAGTGTGTGTGTGTATTGACAGTGTATGAATTGAGATGATATACCCTAAAGTACTGACCTAATGCAGCCTCAAGGGCTCATCGATTGATAAGCCTTGCCTACGTTGTACACACAAAGACCTCGTAGTTCGAAACAACTTTAACTGACATAACTGACTAAAGATATGTACTTAAGCTGATGATATGCAATGTGTGTGATACTAAATGTGATAAACCCTATTGGACTGACCTAGTGCGGTCTTGGGGGCTCATCAATTGATTAGCCTTGCCTATGTTGTACACATAGAGACCTTGTAGTTCGACACGACCAATGACCTTGAATGTACAAAGAGTCATGATTTTAATGTGTCTGAGACATGAAAAACCTAGACAAATAGACCTAATGCCTTAGGGGCACATCGATTGATGGCCTTGCCTACGTCCCAGTCACAGAGGCAATGTAGTTTGACTATGTCTATGACTGACTTAACATGACTGACTCGACTCTGTTTTTTGGTATTTTCTGACATGTTTTGAATGTTTTTGGGATTTTTTAGGACATTTTCAATGGTGTAATTCTATATACAAGGTCCTCATAGAATAAGGATTTTCCCCCAGTTAGGAATAAGACTTGTGAGATGGAGTGGGGAATGTGACGGAATGGACTTTGATGTCAATCATTCCAAGCAATGGATAGGACAACCATTTATTATGAGGGATGATGAAAAAGTCCAATTGGAATGATGGTAGATGAAAGAGCGAGTTTTACTACACATGGTTCTTGCTTGCTAGGTTTTCACCATGGTACTTATCCATAGTGCCATCGAAGCGGTTTTCACTATTGGATGGATTATTTCTCTTTACTATTTTGATTTTCCAATTGTTTTGGTGTTACAAAGACGCCTGTTTGCTAGGTTTTCATCAAGGTAACCATTTTTTTATTTTTCCATTTTATTTTTGTATTTTTTAGATTAAGACCAAGATTCTCAGAAGCTACTCATAGAACCTCTTTAGATGAAGGATGTTGATTGGTTACAAAAGTGGCTCTCCTTCAAGGGTAGAGAGTTGGTACGCTCCTGATCCAAAAGCCTCTGTGACTATATAGGGCCCCAACCAGTTAGTTCAAACTTACCTAGCTTTTCTTGTTCAACTTGATTCTTGGGATTCTTCATTAAAACTAGGTCACCAATGTCAAAGTGTCTATTTAGAACTTTCCTATTATAGCTACGATGAAGATGATTTTGATATGCTTGCAAATGGTCTAGTGCTTTTTGTCTCGTTCATCTAGTAATTCTAGCTCTTGTAGTCTGGATACATGGTATTCTTCATTGTCAATGTGACCCTTCAAGGATACCCTCAGAGAAGGAATTTCAACCTCAATAGGTAAGATAGCTTCGGATCTGAATGCTAGGGAGTATGGAGTGGCGCCAGTGGGAGTATAGATGCTTGTGCGATAAGCCCATAAGGCATGATTAAGCTGTAGGTGTCAGTCATGACAAGCATCATTGACAGTCTTTTTTTAGTTTTCTAACAATGTTTTTATTAGATGCCTCGGCTTGGCCATTACCTTGTGGGTAATACGGGGTGGAAAAATGATGTTCGATATGGAACTCTTCACATAGATGGCATACTTCTTGATTTTTGAATGGGTGGCCATTATCTGTGATTATGGATTGGGGTACACCATACCGAAAAATGATATAGTTTAGGATAAACTTGGATATTTGTGTGTCGGCAATGTAGGTCATGGGAATAGCTTCAATCCATTTGGTGAAGTATTCGGTGGCGGTTATGATGAATTTATGGCCGTTGGATGATGGAGGGTGTATCTTACCTATGAGGTCAAGTCCCCATTGGGAAAAGGGCCATGGTGATGTAATTGGATGAAGCTCCTATGTTGGTTCTCTTATCAAATCTCCATGTATCTGACACTGTCTACATTTCTTTACAAAGATATATGAGTCTTTTTCCATTATAGGCCAATAATAACCTAGTCTCATAATCTTATGGGCTAAAGTAGGACCACTTGAATGGGATCCACATATACCCTTGTGTACCGCTCACAAATTTGTTTGTGCTTCTTCAACATTGAGACATATCATTAGAGCATTATCTAAGGTATGTCTATATAGGGTATCTCTGATGATGGTGTATTTAGCTGACTTAAGGATAAAGGTTCAGTGTTGGTTATTTGATAGGTCTAATGGTAAGGTTTGGTCATTTATATAGTCGAATACGTCTTTGTACCAAGGGGAATTAGGACCAAAAATCGTACACACCATCACAGTATCAGGGACATCATAGGCAGGGACCAACAACTGTTCAACCAAAAACTCAAACTTAGGCATGTTACTCAGAATATCCAATAAGGAACCCACGATTGCCATAGCATCTGCAGCCCTGTTCTGAAAGGTGGTATTTGTTGAAAGGTAATGTCATCAAATTACTACTTGAAACTATCAACCATGCACTTGTAGGGGGAAAGTTTCTCATCCTTAATCTCATAATCATCATTTACTTGCCACATTACTAGCTGAGAATTGTCAAAAACATGTAGACTCTTAATCTTCCACTGTGCTGCCATTCTTAGTCCTGTCACTAAGGCTTCATACTCTACTATGTTGTTGGTGCAAGGGAAAGCAATCCTAAATGATTTAGGAATAGTATCACCTTGAGGTGTAACAAATAGGATACCTGCTCCTAAACCACGATTTGTATGTGACCCGTCAAAGTATAATTTCTATTCGGTTCTAATGTCAATGTTGAAGAGAAATTCATCAGGAAAATCTGCCACTAAAGGATGGTCTCCCTTCATAGGTGCATCCGCTAACTAATCTGCAATCACCTATCCTTTTACAACCTTCCTCTCCACATATTGGATGTCATACTCACTAAGTATCATAACCCATTTAGCCAATCAACCTGTTAATGCTGCTTTACTTAGGAGATATTTGAGGGGATCAATCTTTGCAACCAACATTATTTGATGATTTAGCATATAGTGCTGAAGTTTCTAAGTGGCAAAGACTACTGCAAGATAGACATGTTCTATGTTGCTGTAATTTAATTCATATCCTACCAAGGTACGACTGATGTAGTAGATTGCTCTTTCATGACCTTGGTCATCATTTTGTGCAAGAAGAGCTCCTAATGCTGACTGAGTTGCTGAAATGTATAGCATCAATGGTTTTCCATCTGTAGGTGGCATTAAGACAGGTGGGGTGAGAAAATAATCCTTGATTTTTTTGGAAAGCTTCCCAAAATTTAGGTGTCCACACAAATGGTACTCCTTTCTTGAGTAGATGTTGAAATGGGTGTATTTTGTCTTCCAGTTATTCCATGAAACACCTGATAGACTATAATCTTCCTTGTAGTGTTCTTAGTTGACCAATGCTGACTGGAGGAGGCATTTCTATAATAGCTCTTACCTTCTCTAGATGTACTTCAATGCCTCTCCTAGAAATGATATACCCTAGAAGTTTCCCTGATTTCACTTCAAAGACACATTTCTTCGGATTTAGTCTGACGTTGCAATTCTCTAGCCTCTAGAATATCTTGTCTAGAACCTTCAAATGATCTACCCTTGTTTTTGATTTAGCTATAATGTCATCTACATAATCTTCCATGAGAGTATGTATACAGTCACGGAAAATTATAGTCATTTCCCGTTGATAGGTAGCTCCTGCATTCTTAAGCCCAAAAGGCATAAAATTCCAATAGTATGTGCCCCATGGACACATGAAAGATGTCTTGGGTTGGTCTTCAACTGTGATTTTGATTTGGTTATACCCAAAGAAACCATCCATGAGGGATAGCATCTCGTATCCTACTGTAAGATCTATTATCATGTCTATGTTCGGCAAAGGGAAGTCATCCTTAGGACATGCCTTGTTGATGTCTCTAAAGTTTCTGCAAATGCAAATGCCCCCAGATGGTTTAGTCATTGGTACAAGATTTGAAATCTAGTCTGCATAGTCTATGGTCCTTATGAATCCTACATCCAAAAGTTTCTTGAGTTCTGTTTTGACTAGTAGAGCAATTTGTGGATGCATTTTTCTTAACTTCTATTTGATTGGCTTAATACCTAGCTGTAGTGGTAGATGGTGCAATATTAGGTCTAGATCCAGCCTAGGCATGTCAGCATACGACCATGCAAAGTTTATTTGTCTCTTTGTGAAGAAGTCCCGAAACTCTTGTTTTTCTGTCTCTGTTAAAGAAGCTGCAAAATATACCATCCGAGGGTTTTCTTCTCTATTTATGTTGACTTCAACAGAATTTCTACTAGCATTGGTGAATTTTCCTATTCAACGGGGAGAATATTTAAACCTCTATCCTTGGGTTCCTTAGAGAGTTTTTCGCCCTTGGATACGTCCTTTATTTTGACTATTTCTTGGTCCAAAGGCACCTTTCGGTTTTCACCTAGGTACTCATCATTTTTCTCATTTTTATCTTTTATCTTTTTATTTTCATTTTTGTGACTAGAGGTGTAAATAGACTCCCCAAAATATGCTTTTTCATCCAAGTCTATGGTAAAAACAACTTTATGATCCCCTCTAGGTATGCCTTCTCGAAGTCCCATGAACTCAGCTAATGCTTCATCATTCTCGAATGTGTCTAAGATGGGTGTACCTTGTTGATCCCACTCTATAAGTTCAGGATATATGAGGGGCATGTCATGATTGGAGTTATCAAAGGTGGAAGCTGACAAGGTGAGTGTAGAATGGTTGACATGGTCGTAGAAGTTTTGGACTAAATCCTTCTTGTTCTTTTTTCCTAGGGGTAGGTAAACTTTGATGTGGGACTATTGTAAGGGCTAGGTTGTCAGAAGATTGTTCGTTAGGTTCCCAAGATGCATGATCAAGGTTTTCCCAATAATAGTGCTTAAGCCATTCTTCTTTGGACAAGGAATTCTTATGATGGGGACTAGATGACTTTGGTAAGGATTTTATCATGAGGTCAAGTTCTCCAAATAGATTATCTAGGTTCATGGTACTAGTAGAGGAAAGGGAATCCCATTCATAGTCACTTGAGTTAGGCTATTCATCATAAACTAGGGGAAGTGGATTGTGAGATATATCGATGTCTGCGTAAGAACTCACTTCCTCTTGAAATGGTGACGAAGTACTAGGAAAACCAATTCTAAGCAGTTGAAACCCTAGCCCTAGGTATTTCGGTCGTGGTGAGACAATGATTGGTTCCATCCTTCCATTTTGATGTAGTCCTAGCCGACTATGTCTGTCATAGCCTTAGCTTTGCATTATCCTATAGCCTTTTCCATATTTATCCTTAGCTATTTGAATAGACGATGAGGGTTATTCATTGTCTTCTTGGTACAACCAGGAGGTAATATCACTTTGGTCCACAACCTCTTCACTTAACTCTCCCCATTTGGTCAATGTTATTGTATGGGGAACATGAATTGTGACTATTGACTGTCTTCTATCTACCATGGGTAAGCCATATGCCTTAGGTGGAATCAGCTGACTGACACAATAAGATTCCTTCAAGTGATATTCTCCACAACCCTTATCTTGGATCTCGACCTTAGGAGTGGATGATGGTGGTTTGAATGAAATGGAATTGGTAAGATGTGATGGATCAATGTATAGGGATAAAGTGGATGATGAAGCTTCTTGATTAACGAGTACTTGTCGTTGTGGAATTTCCCTTAGGCTTGTACAGTATTGAAAAGGATCTGGATCACCATCAATCATGATCTTGGTGCAATTATACGAGAATTTAAGACATTGGTGATATGTGGAAGATACAACTTTCATTGCGTGTATCCAAGGTCTACCTAACAACAGGTTATAGGGAAGGGTGAGATCCAAGACTTGGAAGCTGGTGTTCATAATTGTTGGGCCAATCCTGATAGGGAGTGTGACAACTCCTTTGGATGATCTTTCCTCATCATCGTAAGCCTTGATGACTATACTCTTAGAGGTGTCTAAGCATTCTTCTGAGAATCCTAATGCATTAACCAATTTTAGGGTACACAGGTTCAAACTTGCTCCTTCGTCTACCAAGACTTGTCTGACTTTGGTTTGATGGACTAGGACTTCAAGATGTAATGGGTCATTATGATCAGTCTTTTTGGTTGAGTAATCTTGTTGGGAAAATGTGGTATGATGGGAGTTGGTTAAATATCCTACCATTTCTTCAAAATGATTGACATCTAAGTCCATAGGGATAGTCATGTTCTTCAAGGCTTTGTCGAGAATGGCTTGATGCTCAGGTGATAAAGTCAACAATTCCAAAATGGATATATGTGTGGGGGTTTTTCTTAGTTGATCAAGGAGATTGCACTTAGACTTGGAAGACTGTGTAGGTGGCTTAGAAAAAGGACCTAGAATAGTTATCTTTGTTCTCCGTGTGTTTACAACACATTCAGGATGCTTCTTAATGATGATGGTATTGACATGTTCATTTGCAGCTCAGAGGTGATTTATGATCTTTCCTTTTCCATAGTCATACTTGGTATTTGTATAATTGGCTGATGGAGAATTCTTGGTTCTCGAATTGGAGGCTTTTCCTTTTGTGTGGTCATGTAATGGGTTTGTGAAGACCTTATGATCACTTTTCTTGGTATTTTTTTGACCATTGACCTCTGTGGTTCCATTTTCAACAAAGTCTTGTATAATATTCTTCAGTTGGTGACATTGTTGTAGGTTGTGTCCTTTTGTTTGATGATAGTCACAATAGGCGTTATCGTCCCACCATGAAGGTTTAAACTGTCTAGAATCATACTCTCTTGTTCCAACGGTTTAATGAGATTATGTTTAATCAAATCTTTGAAAATTGTCTCGATTGGTTTCCCTAAAGGGGTAAATTCATGTGTAGGAAATCTCCTTTGTGGTCGTTGTTGCTGCAAATTTTGGACATAATTTTCTATTTGATTTGGACTATTCATCATGTCTTGATTGGGGTTGTAACCTCTAAGTGTGATAACTGGTCCCATATGTATGGTTTTAGCATCAACAATGCCGTAATTTGTAACATTTTTATTTCTAGACCAGAATTTATTTCTATTGCTGGGAACATTTTGATGTTGAATGACTAGGTTTCTGCCTGGTACTTTAATTTCTCCTTTGTCAATAAGGCCTTTTTCAAGGATGATTCCATTTTGTACCAAGTCTAGGAATGATGTACAATAGTGTACCCTTAAGTCACCTCTCAGTTTTGGATTGATGTTTTCAAGGAATATCGCGACTTTTTTCTTTTCTAGTATTTCAACTGGACATCTGCTAGCTAGACTTCTCCATCTTTGGAAGAAAGTGGTGAAAGTTTCACTGTCTTCTTGTGTTGTGTGGCACAAGGTAGCTATTGTTACTTCATTGTCTATGTTAAAGGCAAAGTGTTCAAGAAACTTCTCAGCTAATTCACCCTAGGATCGTATGCCATATGGTAATTTAGAGAACCATTCCAGTGCTATCTCGATAAGGGTTCGTAGAAATAGTCTCATCAAGTATGTGGGGTCATATGATATGTCCATGCATGATGTGGAGAATTCTCTAATGTGTTCCAAAGGATTCTTCCTCCCATTATACTTAGGAAAATTCGGTATAATGTATCCATGGGGGAAGGGTGTCATGTAAAGCGCTTTGTCGAAAGGACATGGACATGGATCTTGTGCTAAGATAGTTCATTTGCCTGACATAGACATGTTGTCCATCTGTTGTTGAAGCATTTGCATTTGGTTTTGGAGAACATCTACTTGTGTCAAGGACTTGTTGTTTGTGTTGTTTGGATCAATGCAGGTGTTCTGAAATGCCATGTTCTGTGATGGGTTGTGATTTGGCGAGGGAATATGTCCCGTTAGAATGTTCAAATTTGGATTGGGAATATTTCCTATCTGAATGTTCTGATTTGGATTGGGAATATTTCCTATCTGAATGTTCTGATTTGGATTGGGAATATTTCTTGTCTGAATATTCTGATTTGGTATAGGAATCTTCATGCCGACTTTGAATCTCTTACCAGTAGTGTTGGTGCCAAAGGGGTTTGATGAAGTTGCTCCCACATTAAATTGTAAACCTTGTGTTAGGTTGAAAGGGATTGTGCTCACAATTGATGATGTTTGAGTAGGTATGCCAGTTGATATTACTGCGGTAATTTGGAGAGTAGAAACACTTGACGTCATAGTTTGCATTGGTTGAGTAGATGGTGTATTCAAAGCATGAATATCAAATCCTGGTGGTAGTGTGGCACCTTCTACTAGCAACTTTGCTAGATATCATTGGGGATCATTTGCCAAACACTCATCCATAAAGGATGCAAACTCAGGATCTTGTAAAATGGCATCTATGTCTTCAACATAAATTTGTCCATGTGTGTCTCTACTGATGTGTTTTTCAAGAAAATATTTGTGTGGTCTCTCTTTCCTTGATGGTTTACTTCCGAAAGGATTGAAAAATTTGTTAGGGTCTGACATTGCTTTATGTTTATTTTGAGACCTTGTTTCGACCATGAAAAGTTGCTCAAAATGGGGTAATGCAAACTATGTCTAAAAACTGATATGACCTATTTCTGTGTTTTTTGGTTTTTCTGAAATAAAAGGATGTTGCTAAAGATTTCTAAAATGACGTATACTAAGATGACGTATGGTAGGAAAAAAAATATGCAAAATCTTGAGTGGACTATGATGGTAAATGATTCTAAGATGGGTATAACCTACCACCTATGGAATAAATGCATGCAATGATTTGAGTTTGACCAAGGAACCTAATTGTAGGACAAAGATAGTTGACAAGGTGAATTTTCCAAACTAGATTGCTGAGCTAAAAAGATTCACTAATAGGACCAAAGTGACTAGGTTCAATGATGAGGACAAATCGGAACATGAACATATCCAATGATGGAAGAAGTTGTTCTATTCTACTATATGCAATTTCCTAGAAAGTATCAAAATGCATGCAACTTAGGATGACTATGACTAGGACGTATATGACACCTAATAATGCAAGGTTTTTGAGAATTTTTTTCCTAGTTTATGTCCAAGGTTGATCTTTAGAAACAAAAGCAAAAAAGACAATAATGTTTCAGACTCAGTTTGTGGGTTTTCAAAGTTTTCTATTGACCGTCAAATGTGGTTCACCTATCAAGTGCGGTTCTATTTTTGACAAATGCAGTTTAGCATGCACATGTGGTGATTTGACTAAACCTGGTTTCCAATGTTGACAGGCAGTTGCAATTTTTTTTGTTGTTGATAGATGCGGTTTACTGTATGACAAATGCGACTCAGGCGATCATATGCGACTCAAAAAATATACTGTAAACCTAAACTTGTTGATAGAAACATGTGGCTTTTAGATTGACGGATGCGGATTGTGTATACATGTGCGACTCAAAAAATTGACAGTTCGGCTCGTAATATCCAAACTATGAAACTAAAATTTATTAACAGACACATGCAACATATTAACCTAACAATTACGAATCTCTAAGATAGATGTGGTGTTAAAAATAACAGTTGCGACTCACTTTGACAGTTGCGGTTTTCAAAAGATTGTTTCGACTGACTCCATTTGTTGATTAAGTTTTTTGACGAATACAACAAAAACAAGCACATAAATCAATGTGTTTTCAGTTTTGTAGTGATAGATCTATTAAAACCAGAGAATATTTACAACCTAGAATTTTTGGACAATATTCACTGAGTTCTTACTTGGATAAATCCAACTATGCATATTCAAGGCAGATGACTAGTAGCTTGACCCCACTGGCTCCCCTGCACGACACTCACTTATACAGGGCAGCCAAGCTACTGTACCCATGAAACTCCCATGGCATACATCTCATCTCCACACATGAACTGTAAGAATGTAAGACGACTTCATAGGTCCAAACCTGCTGCACCAATAAATAGGTAGGATTTTGGAAAAACTACAACATGATTTTTAGTAAGGACATTCCATTTGTGGGGCACCATCCAGTACGGCGAGAGACCATTTATGCCCTTCTCATTGGAATAGTGAGCGTGATTTTTGGGGTTTCCCCCAAAAATCCATTTTTATATATTGGGTGGAAGTCACTGGCTAAAGCGTCTTACCGGTTTGACTCGTCTTGGGGTGAGTACTTTTTCCCACCAAGACAGGCCCAAGTTCTGGAGTTAGTAACCATTTCTCTTACACCCAGGATCGCATGACTACGCAAGGTGAGAGGATACTTCGATATACCGAATCGTAAAGGGTTACAAAATGTGCTTTTGCACTGGACAAAGCAAACACTGATTCTTTTTAATCCAAATGAAAATTATTTATTTACCAAACATAAAGTTTTCCAAATAAAATTAACAAAGTCATTAGTTCCTGCATGCAAACTGATTAGTAGTTCCTTTTTGTGTCTTCGACTTTCGTCCTACAGAAAAATATGTTTTTGGTTTTTTATTTGGCCTTTTATGCTTCATCCTGCAAAAACTAAGTTATTCCCCCTTAACACAGTTGCAAAAAAATATTATCGAAAAAACGAAATAACACGAAAAATGAAAAATGAAAACGTGAATGTATGAAAGTTAATAAAAACGTGAAAAATCTTTTACCAGGAAGATGCAGCTTTTTGAGCCATAGATGCGGTGCGATGTTGACAGTTGGGCATGATGTGAAATGTTGACAGTCGAATGCGATGCAGGATGTCATGGATGTGGTGCAAAATGTCAGATATGGCTTGCGAATACAGATGTGTCATTTATTTGAATAGATGGAGTGTGCTGTATGATTCCTGCAAAATAAAAAAATGAAAAGATGAAAAGATATTGCACAAATTTGAAGCGTGTTCATGTCGGGTTCACCAAATGTAATGCAAATTTTTTGGGATTAATGCTATAGCTGCATAGATTAAAATGATCAACTCTAATCTAACAAATAATCTAAATAAAAATAACAAAGAAAAAGTAAATGAACATGAATAAACTAAAAAAAAATAGAAAATATCTCACCGAATATGCATCCACTCCTTCAAATTATCTCGATTGTCCTTCTCCATTTTGTTGTTTTAGTATTCTTGCCCTCAAATTTTCAGTATTGATGCAAGCATAACCTTGTTGAATGTCTAAGAAAAATATTGAAGATTAAGTTTCTTCTCAAAAGTATTGATTTCGGGAGGGGGAATAATGATAATGACAGGCCATTTTGTAGATTTTGGGTTTTCGAATGATTGACTCAGATTCAAAAGAGAGATCGATGGATGAGATTGATGAATGTCATGCGATGTGAGTTCTGTATCAGTTAGAAAATGAGTTAGGAAAGACTGCAGGATAAAAATTAAATTAGAATGATAACTTAATCTTGTGTCAAGACTGTTCGAAAATAGAAAGAACAAGAGTTCCACATTAAATAAACAATTTAATCTTCAATTAAGAGTCTTCAAAAATAGAAGAAATAGACTTTGAATGTCAAAGAAAAATCTAGAACTCGAAGAATAATTCATTCGAATGCAAACATGAATTAACTAATTAAATAAAGATAATTAATAAACACATTCATGCATATGAGTTAGAACTAGTTAATTGACTAGTTGTGACAAAGAGTCTTCTCGCAGAGATGGATCAGATGTTGAACCTGAAGACAACTGGTGGATTAAAATAGATCTTGAGTCAGAAGGTGAGTGAATGATTAGTCAACTGAACAATAGAAGAATGTGACATAAATAACTAAATATGAATTAAATGTTAATTTAATTCAACATTCGAAAATGAAAGATTTAATTAAATAAATAATGTAATTTATTTAATTGACTATTTGAAAAGGATTAAATGAATAGTTAAATAATAAATATTTAATTGTAGTTGAAATATGATAAAGGGGGTAAATAAATAATAAATTATTTAATTAAGAAGGAATAATTAATTAGTCAGCGACATAATTAAATAATGTGAACCCCAATTTGATACCTGCATAAACAAAGCAAACAAACATGTTATTAGATCATATGCAAGGTAAAACAAGGATTCCCCATGAAATCCATTTACAAAATTAAGATAGAAATGAAAAATGAAGAACAATGCATTAAACCAAATTAAATCTATCTAAACTAAGCAAACTCTTGATCCCATGGGGGAGTTGGTGCCAATGAAGTGTTGCAATTGGCCCTTTCCCAACTCCTTTGTGTGATTGTTGATGATTGATCCACTTGATGATGAAGAACAATGTGAGTTCTTGAGAAAACCTGCAATAACCTAGCTAAGATCTTGCATTGAGGATAAAGTTGAGTAGAGTAAGTTTACTCAAGGTGTGGATGTTTTAATGAGAGGAAGATCCTCTCATTTAAAGATTCTCAAATTGGAATAATGAGGTATTTGGATGAATGTGGGATCATTCAACACTCAATGGTCAAGTGCCACTTGTCAAGATGTGAATGGTTGAGGAATGAACACATTTTGGTCAATGTGCATGATAAATGCCATTGGATTCAAACTTGAATTTTGAATGTGACATGTGCGAGGGAAAGAGAAATGAAGTTAATGTCACTTGGCTCAATGCACAAGGACATGTAAGAGGCTTTGAATTCCTTGTTGGAAGGACCAAGCCCACTTGACCTTTTTGAATTCAAATGAGGGAATATTCCCTTTTGATGCTTTGTGAGGGAAAATAGAAGAATTAATAAATCAAAATATTTGATTTATTGTGCAACTTGCATTCTCTAGAAGATTTTAGTGAGAAGGATTAACTTAATCAATGTTTTGATTAATTTAATGAAGAATTAGGTGATGTGACAATTTAGACTTAAATAGATGAATTAATTTAAATCAAGAATTGAGATGAAATGATTTATTAAATAAATGATTTGATTTATTTAACTGAGGAGGGTAGTATTAGATTAAATCAAATAAGGTTTAATTTATTTTATTTAATAAGATGACTTTAGAGAATTTAATCAAATAAAATGATTTATTTAATTAAACAAAAATGTAAGGTTAATTAAATTAAATTGATTAATTTAATCAAAGGAGGTGATAGACTTAATCCAGATAAATACTGATTCATTAGATTAAGGGATAGAATTACGATGAAATGTTGAGAGTATGATTTAGGATGAAACGTGTCTACATTTTGCCCCTCTTTGAAGCAATGTACTTGTTGCATTGATTCAAAGAATAAAAATGTTGTGATCAAAGTTCAAAATTTCTTGATTTTTTAGATGCCCCATTGTTGCCCTAGTGAGAAGGATTACGCTGGTATACTGCCCCCTCGAGAGATCGAGTGAAATTTTTTGATTTTCCGATCGAGATCGCGATAAAATGTGAGAGGAGTGGTTCTATTGATCAGAGGACATAAGATAATTCTTTGATGTAGACAATTCTAATGATGTATAGACAGTCATCGGCCATGGGTAGCCTCATGTATATTTTGATACAACACACCAATTTTAGATAGAAATGTTAGTAAAGATAGAAGAATAAGAAGAATAAGATGGATGGAAGGAGGATGCACACAAGTTCACATTATGATGATGATGATGATTTGCATTGCTAGGAGTTGGGATTTTCAAAGGGCTAATTGCTTTATGTTTGATAACACACATAGGTACGATGCATCAAGGTATAAAGGACCAGGATGGCGTTGTACCTAGTGTGATGAACTTTGACTTGTCAATCAAATAGGAGTATTCCTGTTCACACTTGACATACGAAAACCTTGCTAGGACGGACCTTAACAAAGCAAGTATTCGTCAAGTTATTTTACAAAAATATCCAACAAGCACAACAAATAAAAAAGATAATGATCATTGCCCCATTCCTTTCTCTCTAAACCTGTTTTGTTTAGGCATCATCGAGAGGTCCTTGAAATGAGGGAAAAAATAAGATAAGTCAAAAAGACCAAGACAAAGTAAACAAACAAGCTAATGTTCTTCGTACCGCTAGCCAAGGTTAAACTACTGTGAGGGGTACCTGGTGCTTATGTCCATCATAGGAAAGCTTCATCCTAGGGCATGTTGTGATCAGGGTTTTGGTGGGACTGATTGGGTGATAAGCTATTGATACTCCGAGTTGACCAACTTGCTGATTTACTGACTTAGACTTTCCAAACTTTGATGATTAGAGTGTTCACTTTGGAACCTGTTAAACTTTCTTTTGACTAACTCGCCAAAGGGTGAAAGTGACGATTGACTTTATTATGAGTGATGACAATCACGGGTGAAAGTGAGATGAAATGGATGCACCATTTTGGGTTTTCCAGATATTTTGAGGCTATTTTTGGTATTTTCATATTTTTCAATGTTTTTGGATTTTGTGTCTCGGGGGCCAATCAAGGATGGCCTTGCCTATGTTCTAGCTCAGAGATGATGTAGTTTGGAAAAACAATTGACTTGACTGTTGATGAGATAGATGAGCAAATGGGTTGCCATTTTATTGCTTAAAGGACTAACCTAAGATGTAGACTAGATGGGCAAATGGATTGCCAATGCGACAGATGCCTAAATGACTGACCTTAATTGTAAAATAGATGGGCAAACGGATTGCTAATGCGATGGGTGCCTAAGGACTAACCCTAACTATCTCGGGGGATGATCAAAGATCAACCTCGCATTCTCTAGAAGATTTTAGTGAGAAGGATTAACTTAATCAATGTTTTGATTAATTTAATGAAGAATTAGGTGACGTGACAATTTAGACTTAAATAGATGAATTAATTTAAATCAAGAATTGAGAGGAAATGATTTATTAAATAAATGATTTGATTTATTTAACTAAGAGGGGAAGTATTAGATTAAATTAAATAAGGTTTAATTTATTTAATTTAGTAAGATGACTTTAGAGAATTTAATCAAATAAAATGATTTATTTAATTAAACAGAAATGTAAGGTTAATTAAATTAAATTGATTAATTTAATCAAAGGAGGTGATAGACTTAATCCAGATAAATACTAATTCATTAGATTAAGGGATAGAATTATGATGAAATGCTGAGAGTATGATTTAGGACGAAACGATGTTAGTAGGATCAAAATCAGGTGCATGTATATTTTACGTGTCTACAAATAAATATGATTTATTTAATTAATCAAGTTGAATAAAGGTCATTATGAATTAATTAAAAGGGGTATTTAATTAATAGAGGAAATATGTATTTTGAAAAGTTAATTAAATAATAAACATTATTTAATCATGACCATGGATAATAGAAAATTATGTCGAAAGTGGTACTTGCAGGCCTAGACCAATTTTCGATATCTACAATAGGAGCCATTGATTGTTGCTTCATGTAGTGTAGAGTACAATATCATGCCTGAAGCTAATAACCACATACACCCTTAATTAGATATATAAATTATTGGGTTTGGCTTCTTTAGCATCATGGGGAGAGAGAAAAGGTGAGCCTATTTTTGTATTGGGCTTGTGCCATTGGACCTCTAGCTTTCCACTCTTGAAAGAGAAGTGTTTCACATTGATCTTGGTGTATTAGCACCTTTATTGTGGTGGGCCTACACTAAGTTAACTATTGTGCATTTTGCACACACGCCCCGCTTAAAGCAAGGATCCCCTCTTTTGGTTTTTTGCTTCTGCGCTGGCTTTGTTCGTGCTCATTTGTTTTTTCTTTTGCCTTCAATTTTTTGCCTTTGGTCCAAGTTTTTCCTTTAGAATTTTGATGTCTCCTAGAAGCCTTAAAAATCTACCCAAGTTTCATTTGCTAAAGTCCACTTGTAGAAATTTTTATGTGGGCGACCGTTGTGCGGGAGCCAAGCTCTCTTGCACTGTTTGCAAAAAAGGTTCTACGGAATTTTGTTGGAGGAAATCCATTATCTTGATGATGTTACCCTTGAAAACCACACTATTCTATTCCACATACCCTTAGCCCCCATGTTCCATATTCCTGCATTGTTTTGGCTTCCACCCATCGTGTTTCCACAATTAGGGTTTTCACGATGCTCGATAAACCATCCAGAATTAAATTCACCTAAGGTTAGAAATAAGGGTTTTTGAAGTCCATTTTCAACTTTCTTGTTTTAAATTTAGTCAGAGCTCAGTTGTGTACTTTGGCTATGAATCTAAAGTAGATTGAACTCAAATCGGTTGCAAATTTCTTCATCTTTACTTGCACATTGTCCAGGTTTGGTCTCCTTGATATTTTGTTATTGACTTCACATTGATTTATTATTTTAGCAGCAATTTCATGATATTATTTAAAACTGTTAAAATGCCAAAACCCTCACATGAAAACTATTTGTGGAAACTTGTCTTAATCATGCTGAAATAATGACACGATCACCTTCAACATCCGATTCTCATTCTTCCGTGAACCTTTGCCAAACCAAAATTCACTAAGGCATTAATCAATTGCGGGAATGGATTTGCGGAAAGCCATATACCATAGGCCATTTTTATGGCATGAACTCCCATGGATTCTACCTTCATGGTGTCTGCATTGCACATTTCCACATTTGGCCAAAACTTCATAATGGACATTTAAATGTGAGCTTTAACTTTGAAATTCCCACGTGACCAAAATAAACTTAAAGGATCAAAATGTGAGCTTGAAAATTGTAAGTGTCAAAACCTTTCCAGAGAATTCCTTGTGAGAAGTCATCTACAGGAAGCCATGCACTTTAAGCCAATTTTATGGCATGATGCTTTATGGCTTCCACCCTCATGGATTTGACAAAGGAAATTTCTGCATACATTAAAATGAGTTTCAAATGTAAATCTTGATTCTTGCATTCACACATGTTCCTAAAATGATTTCAACTTTAAAACACTATCATTAATTGATTGTAGGAGTTTGATTGCGGGAAGCCATGCTTCTTAAGCTATTTTTTTAGCATATCTCTAATCGGATTTTCCATTGATGACACTCACATGAGATTTTTTCGTAAGGTTGAAAATGACAAAATTTATAAGTGTTATGACTTAAATGATCTTGAGACTAACATTATCCATGTGCCCAATTATTTCGATCATGACATCACTAAGTGTTTTGATGATGCATAAACCTTCTTGTGAGATGCCATTTGTGGGGCGCCATTTCATTGGCACCTCCTTCAATGGCTTCCACATTCAATATCTCCACAACCCCATGGCTTCCACAACCTTTTGGCCTGCAAAACACGAAAACCCAAAAATAGTTATATATTTCTCTAAATTGATAAATTTGATGATTTATTTCTTATATTTGGAGCATTTAATGTTGATTTTAAATTGTGATGATGTTTTTCGATCAGACTAATTCTTGGTTTTCTCAATTGATCAAAACAACTCATTATGTGTTATCATTGTAGGTTTTATGGAAAAGATCGAGAAAGCAGGAAAGGGTGACAAGACAACAAAGATCGAGAAAGAAAAGGTGAAAATTAAGTACGAGTTCCATGGAGTCAAGGTTACCTCGAAGATCATGTCAGATTAGGACAAGCTTTCTAATACAGACCTTGGAAAAATCAACATTGATGAGTTCAAGACTCATGTCTTAATCAAACCCAAAGATGATATGGATAAAAGGATTAAAAAGAGTGGTATTTCTCATGCAACGGGTTTCCCTGCTGCCTTGATCAACACTGAAATCATTCATGGATGCCGAGAATTCTACCACTGGGACACAAGGAGAATAATCATCACTGATGGATAGATGGTTGTAGATTTGACACCTCAATCTATTGGATAGACTTTTAGGATACCTTTGTTTAATGAAATGGAAGTATGTAATAAGGAGGATGGCCTTGGTGTATGTAATGAAGATCCTATGCGGTGTTCTCAGGTGATAAACAAGAAGTGAATGTATACACCATGACATAGTGTGGGCAAGTTTCCTAAGAAACTCTATAGGAGTGAAGTTTAATTGAAGAAGTCAATGATCTAGTAACACTATTATGCAGAGTAATGGGTCTTCTAGTCTTGTCCCTCTTCGAAGAATGGATGTGGTATTTCATTAAGGAGATTCTAAGAGGAATTGTTTTTCAATTGGGTAAGAATAATAAGTGATAACATCCAAATGCAACTTGTCACAATGAAGAAAATTTGCGAGTTCTATATGACATCCTACATTGTTTACATGTTGACAAAAAAATTACCATATAAAGGTTTAACATGCAAAGGTAATCTAGGGACTAGAAAAGATCATAACATTATTTATGAGTGCTACCCGCAATTGCAGTACACAAATTTCAAGAAGAGTTACAAGCGGGTAAATGATGTCTTCATCATGTATATCCTCAAATCCTTATTAGGAAAGTTTGGAAATAGGATGCCTTATTGTGCTAAGGATATGGTGAAGAACTTTGAGTACTGGTTCATTCAGTTTCCCAAGTTCACATATATTAGGATACTAGGTTTTTCAAGAGCTCCATATAGATTACCAAGATATCCTTCTGATAAGATAGTTTTTCTTGAGCTTGCACGACAACTGCAATCATCAAATTAGCTGCTGCAATCCAAACACCGAGATGGAGTTCCTTATCCCATGACTCTTGGGAGAGGATTGTACTCATGCCCTACTGAAATTTGTGCAAAAAAATTAGATAAAGAAATCCAAGAGTATGATTTTCTCTTTCACATTGAGTGAGGAAATGTAGATCCACGAGAAAAACTAAAGAAAAAATTTGGTAAACAACATGCCCACAAGTTACATATTGAAGATTTTTGGGTGAATTGCATCGATGATCATGGGATTCAGAAGAGAATATACATGAGGATATCCTTAAGGTTTGTAAGAAACTTGGATATATATGCTATTCTAGATTAGGTGAATGAAGATGGAAACACATTTTATGAAAGAGCATATAACACAATAGCTAAAGCTCCCCTACCACTAATTGATTGGGCAGAAGAAGAAGTGATTGTGTTGGACTCAAGGGAACACTGAGAGGGGGGGTGAATTAGTGTTCAACAAATCTTAGCTTTATTAATCTGATGTTGAAACCATTTGAACATTAAACCAAAGGAAAAATGCAAACACATAAAGCAATCATCCACAACACCATAACACAAGGATTTTTGTGTGGAAACCCTATTAGGTTAAAAACCATGGTGGAGGTTAATCCACAATTTGAGTACTCAAATATGAGTTTTACAAAAGAGAATGCACTTGCATTCAGGCACACTGCCTAGAGCTCACTACTCAATATAAAGGCTCACTGCCTTACCAAATTTCAGATTAAAACCATCTGAAGGGTTGAACTAAAGTAGTAGCATCTACTTATGCCAAGTTACAATTCTGGTTAGGCTCATAGATCAAATTTTGGATCCTCTGTCAGATTCCGCACTTCGTTCTGCTCTGCTTTGCTTTGACCTTTTCTGCTCTTCACATCATAAATTAATGTACAGATGAATTCACACTATTTACCTTATGAATTTAACACCATACACTAGTATACTTCACATTCCATTCATTCGCTATATCAAAATGATAAAACCGATCTCATATATATCCGTTATTAAGGATTTGATCATTCATATGTCGACTTCATAAAACATTAAGTTCTTTTCAACTGTCGGCTAGATCCTTAATTAAATATTTATGTGCACCATCCATAGTCATCCTAAAAATAGTAGGGACCCAAATAAATATAGTCGAACACAAAAAAGTTTAATCAATTGCTCCTTATACATTTGTAACGACTAATTTCACCAAGTTGACTTTCTAGCACAACTAACAAAAAGATTAGTGGACTAGATCTCCTTGATCACATACCAGTGAATGCACATCGAGATAATTTATGAATAAGGTATTAAAAAATCAAAAAATCTTCCTCAGAGATCCACAACCCAAAATAATAGTCCGGTGAGGTAATTGGATCAATATCTTTGCCTTTAACCGGATGCCCTATTCTTCATTCTATTCTATTGGTGTAAACCAAAACTAGACTATAGACTGGATGGATGACTTAGGTTGCCATCAATGAAAAAACTAGAAGCCATATGCCAACAATCTCCCCCTTTGGCATTGATGGCAACACTTAGTGAAAAATGACTAAGTGTCAGAATCAATATGAGTATGCTGCCAAAACTTCAAAATTCCAAAACATAGCTCCCCCTTGGATTGATGAGGCATTTTTCACTGTATTCTCTCCCCTTTGACATCAATGACAAAGCTATGCCAACAATCGAAAAAAGGTGTTTCTTTCTCTCCCCTTTTTTAAAAATAACCAAAACTTCAAAACTGATTCAAAACAACAAAAAAATATAACTTAGAAAATTATCTTGTGATTTTCCTTCATCTCTGGAAGGAATTTATTCCAAGCATCTATAGCAATCCCAATGATTATAATCATGCTGTTATTCTTTGATGTCCTGTTGACAATCTCAGTGAGAGATTCTAGAATTGTAATTTCTTGCTCTAGATTTTTACCTTTCCTCAGTATCTCAACCATCTATTCCAGTCTACATTCGGTTAGATACTTCACTTTCCAAAAAGTGTCCACAAGTGTGTTCTTGATGAATTAAAATTTTGTGTGCTTAGACTATAACTCTTGAATATTTTTCTTGATGGTGCCATCCTAATCCTGAAACATATCAAAGATTTTTCCAATCCCATTCAATTCTATTTCAATATGCTCCAATTTCTCTTTGTATTTTCCAACTACATGAGGCCAACGAATGCAATAGTTGTAGATGTTATTAGCTGCACTTATGCATTGCATCAAATCATTCATTCTCTTTTTCAATTTGGTAAGTGATAGCCTGAACTGCCCCTTCAAATGTAAGATAACTTCACCTTCTTCTTTGTCTCGAGACTCAGAGTTCATTATTTCTTTTAAGCATTCGATCATTTCTTTAGGTAAGATGTTATGAAAAGTCTCCACTTTGATCTGAATTTTCACAGTGTGAGCACTTAGAACACATAGCATCATATCCTGATCATATGAGGGTCTGATAGACCACAGTTTGACAATTTTTTGCATTCCACCTTCCTTGTGAATAAGTTGCTGAAGCTTTTCCTTTGTCAGGTCATCTTCTTGCTGACTTGCTTCTGACATTTCCTTTTTTGGTTTTGATTTGGCTAATTCTTTTTCATTTCCCTATGGATCCTCAGTTTCTTCATCAAATTCTTCATTTGGAATATCCACAATTTCCTATTCCTTTCTTTTTCCTTCAATTATGGGAATCTTGCATTCCAGAGGGCTATATTCAACAATTTCTTTTTCTCTTTTCTATTTTTCCTCCATGCCACTGGAAGAGGAACCAACTTCAAGTGTTCTTACCGGAAGAGAAATACCGACTGAACCACACTTTCCAAGCAAATTCTTAAAGAAATTTCTAAATTCTTGATCCCAATTATCCAAGCTCTTAGAGTATGAGTATATTTGTTTGCATACCAGTTCATTTACTTTCCACACCATATTGTTGATTTTTGGCAAACAATTCAAGAAATACATTACTAAACATATGACCAGAGTACTGAGCCTAAAAGGGTAACCTGTCTCTTTTGTTAATTGAACATTCTCCATCAATTGATCTTTTAGCAGTCTACACAGGTCAAAGTCTTGGCCTTCTATTATCATCTTGTGAGAGA
This sequence comes from Sequoiadendron giganteum, assembly GCA_007115665.2. Taxonomy (NCBI): domain Eukaryota; kingdom Viridiplantae; phylum Streptophyta; class Pinopsida; order Cupressales; family Cupressaceae; genus Sequoiadendron; species Sequoiadendron giganteum. The sequence continues at coordinate 26,810,980 of CM021103.1, read as the reverse complement.
TATAAACTGCACCAGCTGAAGTTGCTCCTTCTCTGTTTCTAAAAAAGACTTTATATGATATTCCGTGTGCAATGTACTTTGTAACAGGTTTCTTGATTGTCAAGATTATCAGTGCCCTTTGATCTCCAATTATTCTGGTTAGGATTTCAACTTCTTTATTTCAGATGGATTTCTTTCTTGGTATGTCCCCGAATTTACATAATCTAGTCAAATTCTCAATTACTTCCTTCGAAATGATGTAAGGTTTGTCCAGAATCAAGGTGTCATCATGCAATTTGCTCAAGATGAATTTAATGAATTCTGCGTTCTCAAAGTACAAAAACTCATTTCAAATATCCAAATTCTTGTGTTTGGCTTCTTTTAACCACTTCAATTCATTGGGTAACAATAGATTCCTCATGGACCTAATCTTTTCACTGTCTTATTCATCCAAAATGATTGACCCTTTGATTTTTTCCATTCTTCCTTTCATATTTTATGTTTATAGACCACACACCGAATTATATGGAAAATCAAAAAACATCTGAAATACCAGATCAGTTTCGAGAATCATCGATGAATCGATTTCACTGCTTCAAAATTCTTCTACCGAGTGTTCTCCTTTGATGCAAAATGACAAATGAGGGTTCCAAATTGAATTTTATAGTTCGCACACTTGCAATAAATATATTTTCCCTAGGTTTTCCGGATACTCTATTTTCTCAAACAGTGAGGGAAAAAATTCCTCTATGGACCTATGATTATTTGAATTCTCTTGTGAGTGTTTTCCAAAACCTCTGCATACCATTAATACACCTTTTTGACCATCCTTCGCGTTCCAGTACCAACTACAGACAAGGGAGGAAATATTTTCTTGAACAACTCCCCCTAGGCCAATGGCCTAAAATCAATTTCTGGAAGAATTACCGGAAGCAGGTTCCGGTGCAAAACCATTTCCAGCATCAAACTTGTTCTTCCTTACCCATGCATTCTTCATCTGATCTCTTATCTCATCTACAATCACTTTTCCTTTTTCTTTTTCATCTTTTTGTATATTTCTGCCTCTGTATACCAAACTTCTTCTATCCACATTTTTGTTTATGTAGAATCTTACAATGTGACCATATTTATTGCAATTGAAGCACAATATTTCCTTGTGCAGACCAATCATTGCATTGATTTATTCTTGATCTTCATTGATTAGAAATATGCCCAAATCTTCCACATGTATAACATTCAATATTCCTTCTATTGATAGAGTAGTTTGACAAATTTCTGCATTCATTTGATTTATGACCAAACTTTTTGCAATTGAAACACTGACTAGAAAATGATGAGTCTCTTGATTTCATATTACTTCTACATTGAGCAGCCATATGACTAAATTTATTGCAAGTAAAACAATATCCATTAAAATTTTGAGCATTAGGTTGTCTTACCAGATACCTTCCACCTTTGTTCATCTAGTTTCCTTGTCTGAAATTCTTTTGTCCAGATCTAGAACTTTCTCCTTTTTCATATCCAAGACCTCTCTTGTCATTTCCACTCTTTTGTCCTTGAGTAAGCTCATCAAGCTTAATGGAACTAATATTAAACTTCTCCTTATATTCATTTGCAATAGTAAGTTCATTTCTGAGAATAATAAGCTATTTTTAAAGTTCTTCTTCATTGTTTTTGGATTGTTGCAATCCACTCTCTAACTAAATGAATTCTCCATTTTCTCTTCTGTATTCTTCAAATCTTTCTTTTAAGGATTGGGAAAGATTCTCCTTATTCTTCTTTCTTTCTTCAATCTCCTTAGTCAACTTCATCACCATGGATTCCATTTCATGCTTTAGGGTAGCATTATTTCTGGAAAGCTTTTCACATTCTTCAGTGATTTCCTTCAAGGTTTGATTTAGGTGAGCATCATCCATGTTTTCACTCTCGTGTTGCTTGATCTGATCACAAAGATCCTTCCTCTTTTCCTTGGATTTAACGATATGATCTTTCAATGACTGAATGAATTTCTTAGCATCCCTAAGATTTTCTTTCAATTCTTTCAATTTTGCTTTGGACTGATCAAGGTCATCAAGTGCCACCACAAGCTACTGCTGAAGACTACCAGAGTCCATCATATTCCAAGATCCACCTCAAGCTGCCAAACTTATTTTGAGGAACCAGATGCTTTGATACCAATTGTTGAACTCAAGGGAACACTGAGAGGAGGGGGTGAATCAGTGTTTTGCAAATCTTAGCTTTATTAATTTGATGTTGAAACCATTTGAACATTAAACCAAAGGAAAGATGCAAACACATAAATTAATCATCCACAACACCATAACACAAGGATTTTTGTGTGGAAACCCTATTAGGGGAAAAACCACGGTGGAGGTTAATCCACAATTTGAGTACTCAAATATGTTTTACAAAAGAGAATGCACTTGCATTCAATCACACTACCTAGAGCTCACTGCTCAATATAAAGGCTCACTAACTTAAATGTTTTTAGATTAAAACCATCTGAAGGGTTGAACTGAAGTATTAGCATCTACTTATGCCAAGTTACAGTTACGATTAGGCTCATGGATCAGATTATGGATCCTTTATCAGATTCTGCATTTTTCTTTGCTCTGCTCTGACCTTTTCTGCTCTTTGCATCATAAATTCATGTACAAATGAATTCACACTATTTCCCTCTTGAATTTAAAACCATACACTAGTATACTTCACATTCCATTCATTCATTATATCAAAATGATAAAACCAACATCATATATATATCTGTTATCAAGGATTTGATCATTCATATATCGGCTTCATAAAACATTAAGTTCTTTTCAACTGTCAACTAGATCCTTAATTAAATATTTATGTGCACCATCCATAGTCATCCTAAACATAGTAGAGAACCAAATAAACATATTCAAACACAAAAACATTTAATCAATTTCTTCTTATACATTCACAATGACTAATTTTGCCAAGTCGGATTTCTAGCAAAGATAACCAAAAGATTAGTGCACAAGATCTCCTAGATCACATACCAATGAATGCACATCGAGATACTTTATGAATAAGGTATTAAAAACATCAAAAAACCTTCCTCAGAGATCCACAACCCAAAATAATAGTCCAGTGAGGTAATTGGATCAATATCTTTGCCTTTAACTGGATGCCTTGTTCTTCATTCTATTCTGCTGGTGTAAACCAAAACTAGACTGTGGACCAGATGAATGAATTAGGTTGCCATCAATGACAACACTAGAAGCCATATGCCAACTGATTGATATAGATGCAATCATGCATCCAATCTTGCAAAGGACCAAGAAATGGATTGATGACCAGGTCTCTCAATTGGAACAACAAGGAGTGGAGTTAACTTTCAGAGAGTTGGAATAAGAAAAGGTTTTGGAAAGTGATCAGGCACCAAAATCAAGGATGAAGGTAAGGCCATGTCTTTTGGTGCAAGAACTAAGTCTCCACCCATTACTTGATCAAGGAAGGGAAAAGATACATCAGAGAGATAGTCACCAAAAAAGCCTCATGTATACGGAAGAAAATTTATGGAGGGGTGAAGGGAACCAAAGAAAATGAAGGAAGAAACCACGTTTGTGCCAGAAATGGAGAGAATAAGAGAGGAACCATCTCTGCCTAAGGATGATCCCAAATTTCAATCACCTCCTCACTCACAAAAACCAACACTACCTACTGCACCACTTCCATCAACTTCCACTTCACTTCCACATCTTGTATCCTCTCCAACCATGTGGACATCTCAGTCCACCTTCCATCTACTACTCAAACTGCTCCAGTGATCATGGTTGATTCATCCTTGTCCACTTTCTCTTCCCCATACTCTTCTTCCCTTCCCATTTCACAACCCACATTCTATACCTTTCCACCTACTATTTCTTCTATTCTTCTTGTGCCTACCACATTACCTGAATATTTTGCAGCTTATCTACAAAATATGCCTCAAGGGTTGTTAGAAACGTTACTATCTCTTGAGGAAAATCTCCTCATGATTCAAATTACTACCGCTTTACCTACTCCTCCACCTCTCATTGAACCCCCGAAGATGGAAGACACTAAGAAAATATGGGAGGAAATGCAGAGGAAAGGAAAAGAGAAACTTGAAGAAGCAGTAGGTATGTGTGAGGAATCCATTGGGCTTGATCAAGAAGACTATTTTTCAGCATGTGGATGAGGGGTTAAAGATTGGGGAACCTGATGAAGAGTTATCTGATGAAAAATAAGTAAGAATTGCAATAGAGGGAGAGATCAATAAAATATTTGATGAGAATCTTGATGAAGAATTATCTGAAGAAGAAAGGGAATTTTAAAGAAGAAGAACAACAAGAAGAACAAGAGAAAGAAGAACCTCATCAAGAAGAAGATGAGAAAGAAAAGGAGGCAGATGTCTAATTTGCAAGGGATGAAGAAATTCATGAAGAAGAGAGAGAGAAGGAAGTAAACATTGAGACTACTAGAGATGAAGAGGTCCATAATAAAGAAAAAGAAAAAGAAAAAAATGAATAGGAGAAGATAGCTGAGGAAGCTCCAAATTTAGAAGATGAAATGCAATGAGAGGAAGAGAAGGACAAATGAAAAAAAAATGAATTCAACACTACATCCTTTGCTGAGTAGACTATAATTCCTACTTGGTTGGAACAACAATTGAAAGAAAATACTTTAGTAGTAAGGGATCCAAAGTCTCATCTCAAGGAAATATTGGTGTGTGTGGGGAAATTTCCTAACGAAAGGAAGAAAGCTAAGGTGTGTTCATACATTACAATTGATGACACCAGCTCACGTACAATCCATGTGGCTATTCCTAATATAGATAAAGATGATACCACAATACAAGCCTCTGATTATCAAGTTACCACCATCAGCATTGGACTAACAACCATAAATCAAAAGATAGATTAATTTCAAGGTTCTTTGTCCAATATTCTAACCCAAATGGATAAAGATCGGGCTACCAAACTAGAGCTAAAAGCGTAAGTGGCTGAATTGATGGATTTTATTCAAAAATTGGTGGGTGTAGGTGAAGAGAGGCCAATGGAATCTCTTTCTCTCACAATTATATCAAAGGAAGAGGTCAATAAAATGGATCAAACGAGAAAGATCTAAGTCCACTTCAGATTGGATTGGCCGGGTGACTTATCATTGGCCACAAAGCTATATGTGTCAGGGTAAGAATGCATAATAACCTATTGTTTTTGAAGAAGGAGGTGGAAAAGGAGATTGAGGAATGTCAAGCATTCCTAGGTTATTACAATGTTACATGCCCAAAGCTCCATGTAATCAAAGGGTTGTCTAAATATATATTGGTACAAGAGTAAATTTTGATGAAGGAGCAACTAAATGATCCTAAGATGTGTATATTTTTCATTAATTTTTGGTGGGAGGTTTTGGTTAAGACATTAGTGGATTTGTAGATGATGGAAGCTCAAATTTATGATAATATGGTTGACTGTGATAAAGTTTTGGAGCTCTTGATTGGCACTAAAATTTTTGCAAATGAATTGGATGTTGGGGTAACCAAACAAGCTTGGAGAAACAAGATCGAGAAGGGAGCCACCAATAATTTACAAGGCGACTTTTGGGGTTTTGCTGCTAGAGCGTACACAGAATCAAAAAATATGGTGCAAAGAAGAGTTTCATGTGTGGGGATGCATGATGAACTCATGGAAGAATACAGGGAAATAATATTTAGAATTGCTAAAAATAAAATACCTTCTCATGAACAATTGGCTAAGGATTTGGTTAATTTTGTTAAACATACTATAAAGGAAAGAGAGTTGGAAACATTTTGATAGAAGATAAATTTTTGTAGTTCCAACTACAAGACGATTTCCAAATAATGGAAGATCAAATTTATGATAATATGGTTGAGTGTGATGAAGTTTTGGAGCTCTTGACTGGCATTGAAATTTTTGCAAATGAATTAGATGTTGGGGCAACCAAACAAGCTTGGAGAAATAGGACCGAGAAGGGAGCCACCAATAATTTAGTGGATTTTAGTGGCAACCAAACAAGCTTGGAGAAATAATTTAGTGGGAAGTTTTGGCTAAGACATTAATGGATTTGTAGATGATGGAAGCTCAAATTTATGATAATATGGTTGAGTGTGATGAAGTTTTGGAGCTCTTAACTGGCACTAAATTTTTTGCAAATGAATTGGATGTTGGGGCAACCAAACAATCTTGGAGAAACATGATCGAGAAGGGATCCACCAATAATTTACAAGGTGACTTTTTGGATTTTGCTGCTGGAGCGTTCATAGAATAAAAAAATATGGTGCAAAGAAGAGTTTCATGTGTGGGGCTGCACGATGAACTCATGGAAGAATATAGGGAAATAATATTTAGAATTGCTAAAGATAAACTACCTTCTCATGAGAAATTGGCCAAGGATTTGGTTAATTTTGTTAAATATGCTATAAAGGAAAGAGAGTTGGAAACATTTTGATAGAAGACAAATTTTTGTAGCTCTAGCTACAAGACAAAAAAATTTACCTCAAAGTGCGTGCACCCAGATTTGGGGATTTTGTAGGATATTTCTAGGATATAAAATATGATAGTCCAATATTTTACATTCTCCAAGTTTCACATGTGAACTATTTTTGTATTTAATATATTCAAACCCTAAAATAAAACAAATCTGGGCCATTGAATGGAATTCAATCTAGGACATTGATTCAAATTGTAAAATCTATAAATAGAAATTTCCTCTCATTTGAAAAGAGAGAGAATTGTTGTAGAAGGAATTTTGAAGTAATACAAAGGAAGGAATTGAAGTGTTGGTGAATTCCTTATGTACTCTTAATTTATGCATGATTCTATCTTTTAGCTTAGTTTTTTTAGAATTTTTAGTTTATGTTCAGTTGTAATGGTGACAAAGTGTTAAGATATCTAATGCACTTCCTGCTCATACTTTTTGTAGTTTGCTGATGGTAAATTAATTTACAAAGTTAGTTTGAGATTAACTCTTAAATACACTCAAGTTCAATTATGTATGTTTATGATTTATGTGTTAATATCACCATCTAAAAATCTTAAGAATACCTTGGGAGATTGCACTAGTTCTGTGATACTGTAGAGCTTTCTTGGTTAAGCAGAGCTTGGTTTAGGGAGTCTATCTATCTTAACACCTGCTATCATTGTTTCTGTCCTTAATTTTTAGAAATAGGAACTCTCTTTAAACCCTTTAATCTTTTTCTATTTTTATAAATTTGTGCTAGTTTAGGATTAAAAGCATTTGAAATTGCTGTATTTGATGATCAAATTTTCTCCAGACTTTAGATCTAGAAATTACAACTAGGGTTTACTTTTATCTTCAAACTTTACAAAACCCTTATTACAGACTCATAAGTTCTAGCCTTGTAAACCATAAATTCCCCTTGTGATTACCAAAAAATCACATCACTACTGAGCTATTTTTTGCATTGTCAAGACTTGACTTTGTAAACCTCGGGGTTATTTTCTGAAGAGTTTTTGAAGAGAGTCACCTTTCAAGAGATAGAACATTCTTGTTTTATCTGTGTTGTGCAGTGCAAAAAAACTCATCAACAGTTAACAATACTACTTGAATAATTAAGTTGTGCTTATCTTTCAATTGTCTTTATTTGGGCTATACTAGTGAAGCCATTGGCCTTTTTGGCCTTAAGCCTTATTTCCCAAAGTCAAGCGTCAAACAACCATTTTTTTTATGAGTGTATGCTATCATAAAATTGAAACCCCCACAAATAACCACTTTAAACTCTTAATTACTAGGAAGAACCAACCATAATATACATTGAGAAAAATAAGGGTCTATCCTTTTGAATCCAAATTTTGGACATAGTTTACTTAGAGACCTAAGATCTATCAAACTCCTCTAGTTTAGCATTCAAATTTTTATATTGTCCTTTGCTTAGCTTAATTGCATTTCTAGGTTAAAGTGTCGAATCCAACATCATAACCATCTGCCATTGGATTTTAAATTAGTAAACTAACCAATCTTGATTATAATTTAGTTATCCCTTGATTGTATTAAATCTCATATCCTTTCATCATATTATTCATAGTTTCCCTAAACTCATTAGTATAGTTTAGGTGTGACTCCTATCTATCCATTATCCTTTGAGGTTTTAGAATCTTCTTGTGGTCATTTAGGTCTATCATCATTCACACAATATCATCATTCATTAATCATATCCATTACTCTTATCCTAGTTGTATTTTGATTCGATCATAGTTATCCTATGGGTGTTTTGATCTCTTATCCTTTCATCAATCCATGAAATTTTGACCTTAAACTTAGAAGTCTAGTTTAGGTTTAAATTTTATCCTTCAGAGATCTAAGCATTCCTTTCAATTACTTGGTCTATCACTATCTCACAAGGAAAAAATCATTCATCATCCCTCATTTATCATTGTCATCTAGAAAAAACCAAAAAACTATAGCATAAGTTCATACCCATTTTAACCCTTTTGAATAAAAACCCAAAAACATCATATCATTTAGTGTAAGTGAATGCTATCATAAACCCTCAAAAATCCAAAAAAAATAAAAAAATATATAAAAATTCCAAAAAAAAATTCTTTTAACATACTAGGTCTTATATGGTTGAAACAAGGTCATAAATCAAGAAAAAACAAATGGTTTCCATAGTAGACCCTATCTTTGATTCCACAAGCACAATTCAATTTGATACCTCCATAAGTCCGCAACACATACCCAAACTAGAACCTACCTTACCTCTTGTTAATGATGAATTTACTCCAAATTATGTTGAGCTGAGTTTTTCCCAAGAGGAACTAGATGATAATTCCCTTATAAGATCTCGAGTAGCCTTTTTCCTAGGGACACTATTCAATCCCCTTCCATTCCAAGATATGAATATCATTTTGTGGGATTAGAAAAATGAGATTCTAGCATCCTTATAACCCCATATTCTACTAATGATTCCCCTATCAATTTTACCTTCTTTTGATCCTTTTTTCCTCCCTACCTTTGACACTTTCTCAACATTTCCCTTTTTATGGGCTTCTATTGGAGGCCCAAAACCATAAGGGCCTTTATTTTTAAATCTTATTTACCCCAATACTATTACTAGATCCAATAAGTCATTATTTTCAATAGGATGTATAGGACCTCCTATAGAAGGAATTAAACCTACCGATTCTTCAAGAGTCTCAAGAACATCTTATAATAAAATATTTTACTCAAGAATAGTAGGGGAGGGATTCCCCCATCATTTTAAGAATTATAAATATCTAGATTAGCCTTCAAGGAAGGGAAATTATTAGAAGTTAGGGGACACATATCATGATATTCCATATTAACATCAACCTCCCTAATATCACCCTCTTCAAAAATTTCAAGAACATCAAATCTGTTGCCAGAATGAGCTTTGAAATAACCTTTATTCTAGCAATTAAAAGATTTATCCTTTGAGCAGGGCTTGATAGGATTGAAACCATCTAAATCTAGAACTATGGAATGCATTAAAAAAATTACTTTAGCCTTTAAATTAGTATATTGTGTGGAACATCCAAAATACTGAGAGGGGGGGGGGGGTGCGGGGGGTGAATCAATATTCTATAAAACCATAATAAAATTCATCTAATCATTATCATAATTTTGACTGAATCAACAAGAGAGAACATAAAAACAAATCAATGCAACCATACACATGAACACTAGGATTTTACATGGAAAAACCAAAAAGGGAAAAACCATGGAGAGGGTTAACTCATAATATATCTGGATACAAAATATTACAGGGCTCACTGCCAAGACTCATTGTCCTTGAAAAGGCTCACTTCCTTAGTACAAAAGATGGCTAACTACCAAGATACAAAAATAGTGGCTCACTGCCAAAAGATTGAATTGATAGGATACACCTTCAATGTGTAGGGTTTAGTTCTAATGAAGTTTAGAATATGAAGTAATTCCTAACAGAACAATCGCTCAACTAATCTACATTGATCCACAACTGATAAATCATGGGTGAAGCCACAATAGTGGTTTACAATTCAAGTGAGGAAGGAAAACTCACAAAAAATGACCCCAAGGAAAAAAAAGTGATTTTAGGGGTTCGTATGAACCTACTGGTTCAACTGAACCAATAAGGGGTTCACTTGAACCGGGGTTCGAGTGAACCCCTTTGAATCTTGGCCACAAAAAAAAAAACAAAAAATTGCATAGGAAAGGGGTTCGAGTGAACCTCTTTGAAGGGGTTCACCCGAACCCCTATGGGTTCGTACGAACCCTCCTTATCCCTCATCCCCCATCTAAGACACAAAAAAAACCTAAATTTTGGCACTTCAGAGCTTGGGTCAAGGATGAAAATGGAGGAATCTTCACATAACCAGCTAGAATCTAGTAGTCCTAAGAACGAGCTATCCAACGAATATAATTTTAATATGTTTTGGTTTTATTATGTATGTATTTTTTTAGTTTTATTAAACATAGGTTTTACACTGAAAATCAAGCTCTCTGTTCTGCACATGTGGAAAAATAGAAGATTATCAAAATAAAATTTTAAAAAATACATTTGGGCTGGGTATTGATGTCCTTGATCCATTAAAAAAATAAAATTTTAATTTCGATACATAGAAAAAAAGTTATGTTGTATACAGTCCACCTATGTCTGAATTGCAATTGGTTTGACTTTGAAACTTGATTAAGGAAAAAATATTCAATAAAAAACTATGAGACTAAATGAAAGTGCTAGATATCATAGTTACAAATCTAAATTCGAAAAAAATAGAATTTTATCCTTCATACAAAAAAAATTATGTTGTATACGATGAGTGTCACTTTTTAAAAATGTTGTTTTCTGAAAAAAAAACCAGTTTTTGTGGGAGATGGAAAAAAAAAGTGCAATTTGATTCCAAAAATTTTGAAAAATATATTTTTAGAATCTATAGACAAAATTTGATGAGACTCTAGTTTGCATCATCTTCAAATTCCTTACGATTTAGCCATTATAGGTGCCCGAATATGAAGATTTAGTTAAAAATAATAATTTCAGTGTTGAGTTTGGCCAAAAATTGTAAACCACTATTGTGTGATCACCCTCATTTAGGCTCAGATCTTCACATACCCCTTAATAATTTTCACACCGCTCTTTCGCATACTTACATTCTCTCTTCAATGAATCTTATATATACATAAGTATATCTTATTAATCAATTAGGTTGGCCTAATTAGATGAAAAAAAAATAAACATTTTATCCATGTAGCACATTATACCAAGTCAACTAACACCAATAAAGAAAAACTAGTCTCCATAATGTATTGCATATGTTTGGTCAGCCAAGACTAGAACACAATTCTCCAAACCAACAAATAAACCTCAAATCAAACACCTTCTGGATCTGAGAACACTTTAATTTCCCATCATACTACCAACATAGAGACTACCAACAAAACTGTAGCATAAGAATGTGTTGGAAAATGTGCCTTAACTTGCTGGCTTGGACCTCTGTTAAAGGACTTGGCGGATCTCCCTTATGTGTTCATGAATTTACCTCCTTACAGCTAGGTGTTTGTGGAAGAGATGCGGTAGCATGGTTACCACCATACCGCGGGAGCTTTCTGGCTGAGGTGCGGTAGTGCGGTGTATACCACCATACCATGGGAACCTATTCATAGTCAAGCAATAGTGAGGTGTACCGCCATACATTGAGGGTCCATTGTTTTTCTGGCGGTAGCGCGGTGATACCACCGTACCACATGAGCTTTCATGTAGAGGTGTTGTGATACCACCATACCACGGGTGTCTTCAAGCTGGGATGCGGTAGTGTGGTGTATACCTCCATACCATGAGGGATTCACACATGTCGAGTGGTAGCGTGGTATACCACCACACCACGATAGGACTTGGAGGAGCCTGCAGTGGTGCAGTGTAGTCATTGCCACATCGCGAGGGTGTTGTGTCTCGGTTGTGGTAGAGTGGTGGGTGTTTGAATTTATCTGGCTAGATGGAGGATGCTAACTTGGCTGATCAAATGACTATCCTATGTGGTTGGTTGTGGACAAATGGGAAAAGTAGAATGTAAACCATTGGTAGTTAGACTGTTGTGACCATTGGAAGATCAATAGATTGTTTGAGAATGTGAAAATACTGGAAATCGCTCTGTATGTTCGGTGGTGGGAGTTGGAGGATGAGTATGTTGTTCTAAGAGTGACTCCACCCTCTCTTTGTGAATCTGCTCTATATACTATGTGAGAGTATTGTAACAATGCAAAGGTTGTAATGGAGTGAGAGGTTGATTAGAGAAGTGTAAAAAGGAGAGAGGGAAACTCTTGTCACAGGGTTGCTACTAGTCTATCTCCAGAATGAAACAAGATGAAATTTCTATAAAGGCTTAGTGCTTGAGTTGTATTTGTAACTATTCTGTTGCATGAATAATACAATGATGATCTGGGCTTTTGGACTGTGGGGTTTTTTACCTGAAAGGGTTTTCCCCACGTAAATCTGTGTGTTTTGTTCCATCTTTCATGTTTCATGTTTCTTGGTTAGAATCTATGTTTGTTGTTGAAACTAAATTTGCATAAGTTTCTCTCAAAAGGATTAATGTGGGAAATGAATTATGTTTGATTCTACTTTGTGACATAGTTGTACGTGTTTTTGAGGTAATCTAATTGAAATTAAAGATACCAAAGGCACTACAGATCTTAGATACTTATTTGAGATGACCAAGATTTCCCAACAAAATGTTCACCTTAATAAAATGTAGAGTCTTTCACACCGATATACCAAGCAAAGAACAACAATAGAATATAGAGCTGAACTCTGTCAGAGATAAATTTCTGCTCACAACCAAAAACATCTCAAGATCTAGGATATAGTTGTCTGAATGAGTCATGATAACATGGTTAAGATATTAGAGTCATATTAGATTTTGTGATGAATTTCAAACTCAAATACCAACACACACTGACTCATCACAAAAGAGTATTACCGAAAAAGAATAACTTCTCATAAACCAAGTAGACTTCCCATATAGTTATCACCATGTTAACATCAATGACAACATAGGAAAAACCAACAAAAACCATCCATACTTCATGCTCATGTTGCAAGGCTCCATAATCCCAACATATTGAACCTCAAAGGTTGGAGAAGGAAGAGATGGTCATGATTTAGAATATTTCCTCTATAGATATCTATATTCATGGCATATCTAACAACTAAAAGGAAGAGATTCATAATCAACTTGTTGGATCCTATTCATGCCCCCAAGTCTAATCTCCCTAGAATATGGAAGAGGGTTATTTAAACTATTTTTAACACAAATTCAAGTGAAAGTAGCTATCTTCTAGTCAAGGGTTTGATGAGAAGGCCTTAGAGGTTTCCCCATGGTTTTTGCTATAGACTACAAAATATCAGCTTGGTGGTGGAAATGAGGCCTGTCTTTAAAGTTTTTTTTTTAATTTTTCACTTAAGAGAAAACCAAAAAAAATATATTAGCTTCCACAATAGTTTCCTAATCACCTTCCAAAGACCAATTATGATTGAGCCACGATTCCAAGAAAGAAAGATAAATCTTTAGACCCATAGGATTTCAAATAAGAGCATGTTCATAAAGATACAAGACAGCCTCTAAAATGGATTTTTGGTTAATGAATAGAATAAGACATTCCTCACATTTCTCTAGATAACCTTTTGATTTTGGATGAGACCACTTAGAAATGTTTGATCTCAATTCTTGAGTTGCATGCAAGAGAATATTAATAGAATCTACATGAGTGGAAGATGAAGGCTCATCCCTATTGATTTTATTAGTACAAGAAAAAAATTGGGTGTCCCTTGGGCCCCCACTCATCACCATGTAAGAAGAAGATAAATGAAGCAAAGAAACTACAAACCAAATTGCAAAGGAAACAATAATAGAGAAAGAGTAAAAATAGAAAAAAATATAGCCATAATTGGTGACTTTGCATGCACTAACCATCCAAAAACCAATGTAGAAGAGCCTTTGAATGACATGCAAGAGAAGGGGCACAACTAGAGCCAACTTCTAGGGCATGTTGGATCACACACCTAGCACAAATAGGTCATCACAATCTCCATTACACACAACAATGTATCCATTAGGCTAGCTTAATTTATATTTAACATATAATATATAACAAGATAATTAAGACTTAAACCAATTTCTCACAAGTTTATATGCTTTCCATTTTTATCATATTAATATGCAACCAATACTAATCCTTTATAAAAATGCAGCGTGTACTCAAAAGAAAACTAAACATGTAAAGTTTATGATTCCATTGATATATTTAAATATTTTCTTCCAAAAACAAGAAGATAAAGAGAAGAATAATTTTTCATATTCATACACACATTATTAATTTAACAATTCAAACAAGATTTTAAATATAAGGAAATATTAAGTAGCATAAAATATTACCTCTTAAGATGAATCCATCATTCTCTATAACATTTATTTAAGCTTAAGAGCTATCATTAAAACTCAAAATTATTTGTAACTCTCAAGGAAACTCTCTAGATCCCAAGAGCCTTGAGTCCTTCTCTTGCTCTCTAGGGAATGCACACAGATATGAGGGGACTAAAAGTGGCCAAAAAATATTATTCTCCAAAATGCACTTATATTATATTAAAAATAATTCATGCGTGCTAAGGTTGCACACATTTTAAGTAACTTAGTGTATTATAACATGTAGACGTTCTAGTAAAGAAATAAAATATTTCCCTTAGGATTAGAACAAATTTAATTATTGATGGTGGTTTTAGCACAACCAACTATGAGTAATGATAGATCACTAATCCTCTTGTAAAGTAGGGGTTTTTTCTCCAAGGTTCGTTTATAGCCAGTTCTTGATTATGATGGGTAGCGTAGTGGTTTATATAATTAGTTTAACAAGGGGTGTTTTGTAACCTAGACTTCCAGAATATGTAATGCAAAACCATATAAAATATATTTCTACTCTTAACACATGATTTACAAAATTTTAAATTTAGATCCATTTCATTTTGTCCAATTTTGCATCAAATTTAGCAATATGAAAATTTAATTTCTCTCAAAGATATTAAACTATCTAAAAGATTTGATTAAAATAGATGATAAATGATGCAGGAGCATTCAGGTCCATAGGCAATCCTACATCGCCCAAAAAAACATTTTCTATTGTTTTCTACAATTTTTGTGTGTTGTAGTCTTTTCAGACATCTCTTAGCATTGTAAAGCCTCTCATGTGATTAGATTTTCAAAATTTGAGTTTTTGCTTTGTCATAGTTTTAAGGCTCCCACAGGTAGTTTTACGAAAATAATTATTTCCAAAGATCTATATGATTTGGGAAAAATATTTTCATAAAATGTTCTTAGATGTTTTTCATAAAATGTTCAAAAAGAATCGTTGCCAAATCTTTCACTGTTTGGGAGAATTTAAAATTCTTTGTTCATGGCTAATATTTTATGAGAAACTTAATTTCTCAAGTTTTATAAAGGTTGAAGAAAAATACTTTGGAGGGAAGCATTGTAATGAAATTAGTCATATCCTAACAAATTTTCACATGGATATGAGCTTCTGGGTAAGAGTTATGCAAAACATCAGTTTTCATCACCCATTGCACATCGTCAAAGTCGCATGTTTGATTTTTTTTCCAAAATTTCTATGTAACATCAAAAGGTAATGCTTGATGGATTTTATTTATCTCTTATTCATCTTTTGAATCAAATTGAAAAGTCAAAATGGGCAGTGGAAGAGGATTTTATATTATTTCCATAATTTTACCTTTTCTCCATGATCGCTCTGGGTAAAGCAAGAATTTGCTCTAATTTTATTTGGCTATTTACAAGCCATTCCTACAAAAAAAAGTAGGTCAATTTTCAAATGTATAAAACAACACAACCCAAAGGAAGAAAATGCTTTAAGACTTGGTTGTTAGAAAGCCACTTTGTTAGATGAATCACCTAATTCAATTTTTAAAATTAAGGAATCTTTATCTAAAAGAAACTATTACAAATCTTCCATATTTGGGAGGTGTTGAAAGACTTATAAGGCATCCTCTAAATAAAGTTAAAAATCTGCAGGAAAGAGAGTGGGGTTGGTATGGAAGAGGGGAGAGAGGGAGTCACCCATCTTGGGATCTTTAAAGCTACAATAAAAGCATAAAAACAACAACATAATTGATATACAAAAACACCATAAGAAAAAAATTAAAGGGAAGGCATTGAAGAAGGTGAGGCATGGGAAATGAGAGAAAAATGTTGTGGAAAAGAAGAGAAAATAACTCATTCTTGGTGCTATTTAAACAACAATAAAATACATTTTTGAATAGAAACAAAGATCTGCAACAATGCCGCGTTGAAGATAGAGAGAACGACGTGGAGGTGAAGGAGGAAAAGGGAAGGAGGAGAGATATTTGTGAGAGGATGGCTAGGGAGAGCCATGAATCATCAATTTTAGTGTGTACATTAAGATTTTGATTGGAATTAAATAAATTTTATAATTATCCCAACTTAGTTTAATATGATTTTCAATTTTGAATGCTAAAGTATTCTCGATATTGTCTTGTTTTATGAATTTATGAAAACAAAGGCTTTCTTCTTGCATAAAATGGTATCAGAGCTAGAAGATCTTGAGAGTGTAGAGTATGCACCAGGACTTGTGGGTGAAGAGTGGTGAAGATGTGAGAGATAGTTGTGAGAAAGATTGTTTGTTGTAGCTATGAAAGAGGTCCCATGACTACTATCCTCTAGCAGAGATAAAGCTGGGTAGAAGGTGTAGAGTTCCTCCACTGAGAGAGAAGTGGGTAGAGGAAGTATCTTCTAGAGTCTTTGTTGGGTAGAGGGTAGTGTGTTTTGATAAATTATTTTTGTAGAACATGTGATGTATTGTAGCAATGAACAAGATGTGTATACTTGTGAGGAAGAAGCCTATGATATGGGAATGTTGGAGCAAATATAAAAAAATGAGGATCTCCTAGATGATCATGAATATAAATTTAAGGTTGGATAGATTGGAATTATTGTAGCATGGAAGGATAGCCGAGAGAAATGAGAAGCAGGAATATGTGATGGAAGCATGCCCTGATGGAAGAATGAAGAATGGAGATGAAGAAGATATAAAATAAGACATAAAAAACTTTAGAGGCCCTAGGTTTGACAAGAAAGTGGGTGAAGAGGATAATAATCTCCCATGGAAAGAGGAGATGCAAAAAGTAAAATAGATGGTAGAAGAAAATTGGATAGAAGACCATGAAGAGGTGAATGGTTTAGTGGAAAATAAAGGACAAGAAGGACATAGATACATGTAAGATTTTAATTTCCATGAATATGTTATAATTGGGATACTTGGTACAATAGTTAAAGACGTGAAGATGATAATGAGAGTAGATGGGGTATATGAAAACCTCATAGCAAAGGATGGGATGAAGGTTGCACCTAAAGATGACACTAAAAACATTGTAGTGAAGGAGGAGGTAATTTTTTTGTATTTTGTGATGATATTATTTTACATTCAAATTATAATGTTGAGGGCCAAGGAGTATGAAGAAGAACTGATGGAAATTGTTGATTTCCATGAAGGTGTCGAGGAATATTTGTGTGTGTATGATGAGGGAATTTGGTGGAGGTGATCGGATTTTGGTGGCTCAAAACCCACATAAGAGGAGAAGAATGGTACATAGAGTTGTTGAAGGATATCAGAGCTAGTTCCAATAAGATACTGGAAGAAGAGGAAGAATAAATAATTTCATGTGCACTTTGGATAATGATGGAGTTCATTGTAGATTGTTTACAATTTGAAAGAATGGTTCTACCATTAAATTCCACTTTTGTGAGCCTCTGCTCACAAAATTCTTATCTAGTGTATTTGATGCAGAAGCATTTGGGTCCATAGGCGATCCGACATCGCCCAAAATAACATTTTTGTTGTTTTCTTCAATTTTAGTGTGTTGTGGTCTTTTCAGGTATCTCTTAGCATTGGAAAACCTCTCATGTGATTAAATTTTCAAAATTTGAGTTTTTTTTGTCATAGTTTTAAGACTCTCATAGGAATTTTTATGAAAATAATTGTTAATAGAGGGAAACAATCCTTTCATAGGGGTATTCTTAGATGTTTTTCGCCAAATATGAAAAAGAATTATTGCCAAATATTTCACCGTTTGGAAGAATTTAAAATTCTCTATTCATGGCTCGTAGTTTATGAGAAACTTAATAAAATTCATGGAAAATACTTTGGAGGGAAGCATCATAATGAAATTATTCACATCTTGACAAAGTTTCATGTGGATATGAGGTTTTGGATAAGAGTTATTCAAAACGCCAATTTTTGGCACATGTTGTGCAGCGTCAAAGTCACATGTTTGATTTTTTTTCCAAATTGTGTATGTAACATAAAAGGTAATGTTTGATGAATTTTATTTATCTCATATTCATCTTTTGCAGCAAATTGAAAATCCAAAATGGGCAGTGGCGAAGGATTTTATATTCTTTCTATAATTTCACCTTTTCTCCATGATTGCTTTGGGTAAAGCAATAATTTGCATTACTTTTTCTTGGTTGTTTACACTTGCCATTACCACAAGCAAAAATACTTATTCTTGGAGGTCAATTTTAAAATGTACAAAACAACATAGAAAAAGGAAAAGAATACTTTAAGACTTGGCTGGTAGAAAGCCACTTTGTTAGTTGAATCACCTAATTCAATTTTTAAAATGAAGGAATCTTCATTTAAAAGAAACTATTACAAATCTCCCATATTTGGGAGGTGTTGAAAGGATTATAAGGAATCCTCTAAATAAAGTTAAAAATTTGTAGGAAAGAGAGTGGAGTTGGTGTGGAAGAGGGGAGAGAGGGAGTCACCATCTTTAGCTCTTTAAATCTGCAATAAAAGCATAAGAAAAACAACATAAATGATATATAAAAACAACAGCATAGGAAAATAATTAAAGGGGAAGGCATTGAAGAAGGTGAGGCATGGGCAATTAGAGAAGAATGTTGTGGAAAAGAAGAGAAAACAACTCATTCTTGGGGTTGTTTAAACAACAATAGAAGACATTTTTGAACAACAATAAAGACTTGCAACAATGTTGCATTGAAGATAGAGAGGGTGGAGTGGAGGTGAAGGAGGAGAGGGAGCTGTGAGAGGATTTCTAGGGAGAGCCATGAATAATCAATTTTAGTGTGTAGATTATGATTTTGAGTGGAATTGAATAAATTTTATAATTGTTAAAACTTAGTTTAATATGAATTTCAGTTTTGAATGCTGAATTATTCTCGATATTAAATTATCTTGTTTTATGAATTTGTGAAAACTGAGGCTTTCTTCTTGCATCAACAAAAGATTATGGTATGAGATTTGGAAAAAATTTCAACTCAAATGGACAATGATAAATTTAATTCAATTTATCAACTTTGAAAGGTTAAGAAAAATAAATAAACCAACATCATAATGATCAATATTCACACACTCATTCATGACATCAATACAATCACCAAAGGAGAAATAAAATATTTAGTTTTTTCAAGCCACATCATATCAAACTGCCATATTGCACGTGTTGATTTGAGACAAGACTCTATGTAGCACAATAATAAATCAATGATTTTACCGGCTTATTCAATTCATACAGATGAAAATGCACATACCATCACTAATGATCAAGAATTCATCTCCTAATAGTAGGCACTATCCTTTGATAATATATTAACATTCACAAAATTTAGTAGAAAATATTCATGCTGAAAATGTATCTTTTTGTATTCAAAATGATTTATGATGTTTCAAATTTTTCATAAAGAAAAATATATAGAACCATGCGTTCCATGATTTATGGATCTGAAATGAGTCTTCTAGAGTTCAACTTGAGTGAACAACCCTAACTGAAATAAATAGAAACTTAAATTGAGACTAATTAAAAGCTAACTAAAACAACTACAAATCTATTTAAAACTTGCCACATTGACACTTCATCAATTTAGACATTAATTTGCTACAAATTATTTAAAATGAAAGAACAATTTTTTCTATAGAATCATTTAAAAATGGGAAAGCTTTCCAAAAAAGTGTTAATAAATTGATTTAGATCATTCATATTCAGTCCCTTATGATATTGTAATTTTATCCTTTGTGAAAAGGTGGAACTCAAGATCTTTTCTTGTAACTCATCAAAAGTTGCTAACTCATCTACATGAAGCTTCAAATGTCTACCTTTCACTTCATCATTCAATCAATGCATGATTCAAAAACTAGACCAAGTAGATAATCTACAAACTCACCAATCATCTTTGTTGGAGAGGCTAATAGGGACGTGGTTTCCCAAAATGTGCAAGGTTTTCAACAAACTACTCTATCTTCACCATAGCATGATCAACTAGTCCCTTATTCTTTCCTAATTCATCTTTGCGCTTTTTCAATACCTTAAACCTTAAATGAACGAACTTCAACTATTATTTTTATTGGTCAGGTTCTTTGATTAATGTTGCATTTATAAATTATTTTGTAGATGCAACTTTTATTTTCTACAAAATTGGGATGTAATCGTCCCACATGAGAAAGTCTTCATTTATTTTTGACTCAATTTCATGAGCTAGGATAACTTCATCAATGATATAATGATAGGCCTTCACTTCCTTCTTTCCTACTCTTGTTCCTAGTGCTTGCAGGTCCTCTCTCCACTCTTTTGGAGATGAGAGGAGGCCTTCAAGGTCTAAATGTTGAGCATCCTTATTTAATGCGGCTTGCAAGATTGGTGTAGGCTCAAATGAATCAATTTGACCAATTAAATGATTTATATAAGTAGTTAACTATGAAACTTGAGCTTTAAACTCTTTTCAGTGTTCTCATCCTTTTGTATCATGTTGAGGATGATGGAAACAACCATTTGCAAATATTTCTTTTCTTCCTCTCTAGTCTAGACTCCCAAGTTTATCTGCTATATATGGTAATCCCTAGGTACCATGTTAGAATTTGGTTTGTCAACAATAGGGATAGAAAACTATGCTATTATATTACCATACTCATCAATGGTGGTTGTGGAGAGCCTTCTTTCTCTTTTATTTCTTCTAATGGGCACTTACAATGCCTCAACATGAATAGAAAAATCAATTTCTTCTTCTTGGACATATGTCCTTTTCCTTTCTTGAATTCTATGGTTTCACCATATTGGGAGGGTGCATTCTACTTATTACAAGGGATAAGGAATGAAATTTGTGTCTATTGAAGCCTGAGAATATTCATGATTAGATCCTTAGCTTCTTCCCTTTATAGTTTGGTCTCCTTCTTTCCATCATTCTCCGCTTTCTCACCTTCAATCAAAGTTTTCTCCTCCACACCTGGTTATTCCTCTTGTTATATAGGTGGGAGAATATGAGTATCATGCAAAGGTGAAGGAGGAGTAGGGATGTGAGTATCAAGTGGCAGTGAAGGATGAGGAGTAATAATACGAGGATGAGAAATTAGAGGTGAAGGAGGAGGAGTGGAGATGGTTTCCTATGATGGAGGAGATGGTGGTAGAGATAGAAGAGGAGACTAACGTGGAGGAGATGAAGAAGGATTCTATGATTGAGACTCATGGAGAGGAGAAATGAAAGAAGATGGAGGTTGGAAACATGAGAATGTAGAATATGCACAAGGCATAATATTATGTGTTGTACTATTTTCACTGATGTCAACATTGTATATTGATGAGAAAATCATGGTGTAGATCATTTTGGTTGTTTCTAACATGTTTTGGGATGTTTGTGGAAGATAATTTTACAAGATGGTTTGATTTAGTGAAGATAATTGTGATGGAAATTGACTAAGTGTTAATTCTGATAATTCTGTGTAATAGAGCATCTAGTTTTAAGGTGTACATTGGTCCACGAATTAACATTTCACTCTATAGTTATAGTATGTTTTTGTTGGCTGATAGAAGCATCTAATTCTAGAATTCCATCTTGTTATGTATTTTGGTTTGAAAGATATGAATAACAAAAGTTTGACTTCGTAAATTACAATCATTTCTTGTAAAGTGCATGTGAGTAGGAGATTCTACACTTCTCTATAGATAGGATGTTGGATTTGAGGATTTAAGGAGATGTTGATAGATGTTAGTAGAGTGTGAATTCCATATGGCATAGCATTTTGAGGTACAAGTGTCCGAATATGAGAATTTAGTTGAATAATTTTTGTATTAGGTCTTCTGCTGTGTTGATCTAATAGGTTTGAAGGGAAGTGTAGAAAAATTTATCCCTTTACATTTTCACACTTTGTTTGGGGCCTCCTAATTAAAATGGACTTAATAATTCCTTAATGTAGCGTTGAAAAATATATTCCTAAGTTACATTTTCACACTTGTTTGTCCCCTCTTAGTTAAATTAGACTTAATTAGGCCTTAATAAGCCCTATTATTCATTTACAATCCTAATAAATTATATTTTACGAAGGGGAAACCCAATAATAATTAATTCCAATACATGACACTTTACCTTGAGCAATGTGTGTTCTAGGAATATGGACCTGGGACCCATTCACCCATGGGCGAATGGGTCCTCCCTAGGCCTTTGAACCTAAATTTAAAATATGTTTTTGGTGGTATTTTAAGGTCCCCAAATCCACATTTCAATGTCAGCTTGTGATATTTGAAATTTGAAAAATTAAGGATACATACCTATAAATATGTAAGGTTATTTCACTAAGTTTCACCTAGCATTTCAGGAGAATTTTGAAGAGAAATTTCACAAGATCAAAGTTTATGATCAAGAGAAAATTTATTGGAGATTTATTGCAGCATTCAAGATCCAATCATCATGTCAAAGTCTTCTTGCATCATGCATGTTTTGGAGCTAACATTGTGATGTAGGTTTCAATATCAAGTTCAAACATTGAAGACATTATTCAAGAATCAAGATCCACATCCATTGAAGCCATTTCATGCAAGTTGTAGACCTTCCAAGATATCCATTATCAAAGTTTATTCAAGGATTTGTTGAGTGTTAACATAGCTTTGTTCATTCTTCATTCCCTCTTTCATGCTTTATTTCAATTCAAGGTTTGATTACTTAAATGGGGTTTGACCAAGGTAAAAACCCATTCACCAAAAACAATAAAATTTTTCCCCTCTTGTGTGTGTGTTGCAGATTTAGGTTGAAGAAGCATTGAAGACCTCTTGAAGTGCAAGATTGAAAAAGCTATCAAAGTTGTTGTCAAATCACAAAATATCATCTATGGATCTGATTTCTGACTTTCCAACATTGAAACTTGGACAAATCAGAAGCTACATATCAACATCAGAGGCTCCCAAAAGTTGTTGAAAAACCTTGACAAAAGACCCATTCACCCATGGGTGAATGAGTCCCAGTTTTCCTTCAAAAAGTGACTTTTGGTGACTGGTAAACATCATTTATCCCTTCTCATATTTGTAATCATTTTTTTGTTTTTGCTAATATTGAGCTTTATATTTATGTTTCAAGATTGGATTGGAATAATTAGGTTGATTCTCTATTTTTAGTTTTTCTCCCAAAAGTGCTGTTTGAACTTAACCCCCATCCTCAAAGCATAAGGAAATCTAAAGATTCTCACATTGAGTTGACTCACCCAAGGGTTGTTAGCCAATTCTTTGTGGGGATCTCATTTCCTAATGAAACAAAGGAAAATAGGTTCATCATAACCTCCTTATTACCATTCCGTAATTTGGTGGTGAACCTCATTTTTCGATGTTTCAAAAGCTATGCAGGGATTAAGTATTACAAAGTTATGTGGGAGCTATTATAGGTCCATGCCGACCTATTTCATTTTTTTTTAAGGATTGAATCTTGGTATGGGGCATGTGAGGAAGGATTTGAGCTGGCAAGTCATATATTGTCTATTTTGTATGGTACATCTAATTAGGTCAACCTAATTGATTTTATGCTTTAGGCAGATATATAAGCCAAATCATTTTTGGTGTTTTGAGATATGAAAAATATGCAAGTAATGTGAATGATGCAAATACATTGTGAATTTAAATTGTGAATGTTGAGTAGAATATAAGAGTGATGCGAATGCAAAGGAAAGAAGAGTGTTAGATCAAAATCAGATGATGTGTATAAAGTTAGTTTATTGAGCTCCATTGGAACTATATCTCATGCATATGACAAATGCAATTATAACAATTCAATCCAGGCTATGAGCTTAATTGGTCTGAGTGATGCGAATGACACAGATACATGGAAAATTTAAGTTGTGAATGTTGAGTAGAATATCAGAGTGATAAAAATGCACATGAAAGAAGAGTGTTAGATCAAAATTAGATAAAGTGTATACAGTTAGTTTTTTGAGCTCCATTGGAACTATATCTCATGCATATGATATATGTAATTGTAACAGCTCAATCTAGGCTATGAGCCACAAAATTTATTTTATCTCTTTTTCTCAATGGGTAGTGAGTCCACTTGGATAGTGAGTGCACCAATAGTGAGCACTTCTATAGATATACTATAAATGGTTATAATATATTGTGAGCTAATCCTCACTGTGTTTTTTCCCATTTTGGGTTTTCCACATAAAAATCCTGGTGTTCATGTGTTATGTGATGTTGTTGAATGTTTCATGCTTTATTTCATTTTCTACAATTAAATTTTCTAAGTGGATTGGATGTTTAAATGTTTTTCTAGTTTAAAATAATACTAATTCACCCCCCCTCTCAGTATTTTGGATGCTCAAAAATTGGTATCAAAGCTTGGTTCCCTAAAAGGAGCTTAACCACTTGGCGAAGGTCTTGGAGGTTGAACACATGGATGTTAGAAGACTACCTACTCCTTTGGAAGAGATTCCTACTGTTGGATTCATAGAGGAAGATTGCATGTTTGACAAAGATGGAGAACTCAAAGTTTCCCTTGAAGATCTTGAAAGAATTGAAGGAGAAAATGAAGATCTGAAAGAAAATGTCAAAGAAGCAGATGAATGCATTAGAAAATTGAGAGAGAAAATCAAGAAGTTTAGAGAAAGGCATAAGGAAGTCAATGAACAATTGAAGCAAGCAAATGAAACCATCATCGATCTGAAAGTGCAAGTTGAAGAAAAGAAAAGAGTTGAGGAATGTTAGAATGCAATGTTGAAATGTAAAATTGAAGAATGTATAAGGCTTGAACAAGAAGTTGTGAATTTGAGATTAGATCTAGAAAAAACAAGGATTCATGAAGAAAAATTTAAGATGAGTTCTAAAAAGCTTGATGAAATGATTGCATATCAGAAAGGCTCTAAAGATAAATAAGGTTTAGGATTTAAAAAGGGTGAATGTTCAAAATCAAATTAGACTCCAAATGCAGAAAATAAGAACAATGGAAAGTAGATCTAGAATCAAAGGAATGAATCTAGAAGACCATTGGTCAAACAACCAAATGCACAAAGGTACCCATATTTTAATGGTTTTTTGTTATTCTTGCAATAGATTTGGACATAAGGAAATGGAATGTAGAAGCATAATGAATCAAAATGTTCCACCCTTTTTTGGTCAATGTTTTACATGCTATAAATTTGGTCACAAAGCTAATGAGTGCAAAAGTCAAATGATGAATGGATATAAAAATGGTAGAATGGTTCTATCTTTCAACCGCTACTATTATATACATGCTATGGATTTGGGAATAAATCTAATCAATGCATATCTAGAATGAATGGAAGGAATACTGGTCAAAAGAATATCATATGTTACAATTGTAATAGGCCTAACATTTCCAAGTTTTACAAAAGTAGAAATATGAAGAAGGATAGTTCAGTAAAGAAGAATGAACCAATATAAAAATTGATCTAGAAAAAAAAAAGAAGGATTTGGATAAGATTTGGAGAAAGAAGGAAGAGACCAAGGTTAAGGATGAATCTATAACAACATTTGGTGTAGATGTTTCCTCCATAAACTAAGTTAAGAGCTTTGGCTCAATGGGATATTTAATGAAGATATTTTATCTCTTTCCAAAAAACATTGTACTGATGCTTCAACATTAAGATATGCAATGTAGATTGACATGCTTGATCTATCGGTAAAGATCCCATAAGAAAATGTTGAAATACAAAAAAATGCAGAGCATTTTGAAGGAAACTATCCACACAATGAACGTTTTTCTAGCTTTATTTTTTGAAGTATTCAATGTGAAATTAGGTTAGATTCAAAGGGTTATAAGTGATTTTACTTAGCCAAATTCATTCATAAGAAGCATTAAGAAGGATTAGAGCAATGAAGAAGTGAGTTGGAGTGATCAAGGAGATTTATGATTTGGTGCACACAAACCCTAATCAAAAGAGTGAAGAGAAAGGTATTTACAATCCTTGTTTTCTCTAGTTTCATAGAGAAATTTGTTTGAAAGAAATTTGAATTCATTTTTCAATAAATACACTGAGGGTTATTGAGGTTACTGAGAAGCCACAAGCCAAATTCAAGAAATACCTTGATAAATCCATAGAAGACGGCCCATTAGGTGCTTTTTCACATGTTTCATATGGATTTTTACCTACAAAAGATATAAGGATTTATATTCATGGAAAGATAGAGGAATTTGATCACAATAAGCTAGGAGATGTATGGATGAAAGAACTAACTAGAGACAACTTTTTCCTAAAACCAAAATACCAAAATCTAGTCGCAAAAGAAACTTGGCATATGGCAATGGCTTTTGAATTTTTTCTTTGATTACAAATGGGTCATGATGAAATTACACAAAATTCATGATAAGTTTGTTTGGATTGACATGCTTGGAATAATGAAAAAATATGTGATTAGAAAGGTTATAGGTATATGCTCCATCAAACCTGTTCTAGTGCTAAAATAAGTCAAAAATGAAGTTGTAATCAAACTCATAGGTGCAACTTATGATAAGAGAGCTCTAACTATAAACACCATCAAAAATCTAGCTATGAAGTATGCAAGAATGTTAATTTGTTATAAAATCCACTTCACAAATAAAGAAAACTCTGTATCTACCACTATAATCAATGTGGCATATGAAACAGTTGAAAAAGGAATTGACTATGATCTTTGTGAACTATTAAGACAACAATTGATGGAGAACTTGAAAAAATCCAAGGAGAAGAAGTATGCATTTAAGTATGGAACCTTGGTTGTGTGTTTTCTCTTCTATTTCTTAAAGGAGCTCCCCAAAACTAAAAGTGTGGTATGGTTGCAATGTAGAGTAGTTGCTCATCAAATTGCACAATGTATGAGAAGTCTTGGTGATGCAAAGGCATAAGATGATGTTCTTGTTGCTTTCTTTGTAGTTTTAAAAAAGAGGATGCATGAAAGAGATGTAATTCCTAGGAAAATGGTAGAGAAGTATCAAAATTATATCACATTCCTAGTATCAATAGATGAGTGCATCATGGGAGCAATAGAACCAAGGACAATGTGGATCCGTACATTGGGATATGAGATCAACAAAAAAGAGATTACTAGTTTGGATGATATTTTGTTGAAAAGTCCAAAAGATACCACTAAAGAAAGGTATGACACCTATGAACAAAAAATTATGGAGGTGCATATGAAACATAGAAAACCATAGATAAAGAAGAAGGTTGAACGGATGGTTGAAATTTTTTCAAAGGATATGGGCTTCAAAAAAGAGCAAGTGGAGTAGGAAAGAGCAAAAGATAAGGGAGAATAAAGTGCTAAAGGAGGATCTAAAAGCATATGAAGATTTGGTAGGACAACTACCACCCCTCCTACTATTCAAAAGTATTCCAAGACTAGGCAAACTATTGGAGAAAAGAGGAAGCTAACTGAAAGTCCTTTGGTAAAGGAGAAACCCACTCTAGTTGTGCAGACTACAAGGCCTTAATAGAAAAAGACTGCTATAGTAGCACCACCTGCATGCCCTACAAATAAGAGACCAAAGAAAAAATTAGTAAGAGAGAAGAAAGTAAGTGTATTTATGTATAAGAAGAAGAAGAAGAAGTGGAGGAAGGACCCTATTGGTTTGGCAGAGGAAAGAAGGAGATTCACAGAGTGAAGTAGGTTCTAAAAGGTAGAAAGTGGATATAGTAGATACATCTGAGGAAGAAGAAATTGAGAAAGAGAAGAAATAATTTGTGATCCACATGAGAGGAAAGAAGGGAGAAGATGACAAGAAAGGGTATCTAGAAAAGAATAGAAAAGAAGAAACAAAGAAGACTCCAGATGAAAAGAAAAAGAAAAAGAAGAAGAATAAGCAGACAAAGCCGGTAAGACCTCACTCTACCATGAAATTAGAAGCACTATTCAATAATATTTTGTAGTATGAGATGTTAGGGGAGACTGCAATCCTTTATAGTGAAGCAAACGAGGTGGATAAGGCCACCATTATTGAGGAAATCATTAATTTTATCAATTTTTTTTATCAATTTTTTTTCCCATGGAGCTATGGAATGCCTTGGTGAAGAGAAGACAAGAAGGAATTGAAGAAGGAAAAATAAAAGAATATGCATTGGAGAAAGTTGGCGCTCCTCTCTCAGAGGAAAACTGAGCCACATTGGCTGAGTTATACAACAAAAAATTTAGAGGGAAGTAAAGGGTAACTTACCTTATAGGTAGAGATAAGAATGAGTTTGAAAGGATACAAAAGGAGACAATTGATAAAATATTAGACATTGCACAAAAATTAGTTATGACTTCAGAGGAAACTACTCTGGAAGTCACTATAGGTGAAGAAGCATAAGACATTGATGTTCAACATGAGCATATAATAGATGAAGGTCATGCACATGCCAATGTTCTTCTCAATGTGGAAGAACTGAAAAAAGAAGATGAAGCAGAGAAGAATGATGAGGAAGATGCAATAAAGGGGGATACCTCTCCTCCTCTGGTACCTGAAGAAAATGTTGAAAATAATCAAGGAAAACTAGAGACACATCCTAATCTCCTCCTCTGCTGGACAACCTACCACAGCAGGATCCTTACCCAAGATAATCTAAGAAAGAGGGGATTTCAAATCCTGAATAGGTGCTTGTTGTGTAAAGATAACAAAGAAAATGTGGATCATATGCTTTTGCACTGTCCTTTTTTGTTGGTGTGTGGGATATTGTTTTTCAAAAGTTAGAGATACACTGGACCTTAAATAATGATTTAGTTTCCTTTGTCGAGGGATGGAATGGTCCCTTTCGACACCCCCTGCCCCTAGAAATTTTGAGACAAATTCCCCCAATTATCTGTTGGTGTATCTGGAAGGAAAGGAACAACAGGGTGTTTTGAGACATCAAGAAGAGCCTGAAGGATGTTTTCTTCTGTGGGTCGAGGCTTATCTTTTAAAGCATCTCCTTGCTCAAATGGAAACCTCTGGATACTGCCCCAAATGCTTGGGAGATCAAGATGGCTAAAGCTTGGAATTTAGTGCTTGGCATTGATGCCTATGACAACTCCAAATCTCTTGCTAGGAAAAACATTGTTTGGAAACTCCCATTAGAAGGATGGTTTAAACTGAATTTTGACGAGGCAGCTAAAGGGAACCCTAGTTTGGCCAGTATAGGAGCTGTTATAAGAGACAATAAGGGAAACTTAATTATAAGGTATATTGGTGGTATTGTTGTTGACTCCTCTATGGTGGTAGAGTCTAGGGTGCTGCTCAAGGGTGTCGAGATTGTTGTCACTCTGGGCATTAAGTATCTGGAAATAGAGGGGGATTATAAAATGGTCATAGACTCTATCAACTTGGGCCACCTACTTGGTTGGGACTTAAGGAATATACTATTGGATATTAAAACTTTAATCTCTAAGTTGGAAAGGTATCGCCTGGTTCATATTTTTCGGGAAGGTAACTAGGTGGCTGACGACTTTGCCAACTTGGGGTCCATGTGGTTGATCAACAAATGTTGGAGAAAGATAGATGTTCTACCAATGTCTATTCAAAGGTTAATCCTCTTGGAGTAGAGGAATTACTCTACTTATCATGATTAATCTATCTTTCATTTTTAGGTACAGGTGGCATTCCTTGACGGATCAATGGTTGGTTCGTTCTTTGGTGATTATGGATGTGCTAGACTCAAGTGGGTGGCCAAGGGGTTTTTTTACCTATTATTTTTCCTTGGTGGGGTCCCGAAACTTTATGGGCCACCTTATCAATGGTACAACACATCCTTTCAAATCCCTAACAGATCATGTGAAAGGATGCTATCCGCCATATTGATTAATAATTTCAAATTAAGGCACCTTTTGATTCACCTTAGATTTTATCAAATGTACTTGAACATTTCAAATCTACTCCCACATTCATTTGGCCTGGGGAAATGCATAATTTATTTAAGTTGATTTTCTCTTGGGATTTAAATATGGATGCCATAATTATTTTTAATTATTTTAGCCTGAGGTTTCTTGTTGATGATTACGGGCCAGCATGGTGGTTTTCATTGGGATTGATCGTCAATGTGTGTGAATGTCACCTTGCCTTTATTAGGACCTTTTATCCCAGTTGGCAGTGTTATTTTGACTACTATTTTTTGTGGGTCATGATGGGAGGAGATAGAGTAAGAATCAAGCTAGAAAATTGCAAGGAGTTTCACCAGGACCATCTAGCTTGGCATATCTGTCAGCCTAATTTGCTAGCTCATGGAAGGATCGAGACAGGTCACCATAGGTGGCATTTATTTCAACATTGATGAAGAGGTGATAGGTAAGGCTACTAGCCTTTCCTGTGATGGAATGAAGTACAAAAAACACACTAAAACACAGGACTTGGTGAGTCTCAATGAGTTCTTTAAGGGTAATGAGAAACTGGTGAAAACGCAGTTGGGTTTTGACCATGAGGTGCTGCCTAAGCCTTGGGATAAAGTCTGTCTCGCCATCATGAAATATGTTACTCTCGAGGGGAGATTCAAGGTATTTTATTTCTACCACTTACCTCTGCTAAATCATCTCAGGCATAAAATTATGCTTAGCTTCCCTTTCTTTTTGCTTTGTTCTCTGGAAAGCTCCATCAAAAACTCTCAGGAAATTGCCATGAATGACCCTAATTCTCCGCCTCCTTAACCTTTGCACCAAGGAATTATCCATAGGCTTTACCAATTACATTAGGCTCTAGCCCCCCCCAAACTGATCTCGTGTGTGCACATTAAATAATCGGAACCCCTAGAAAATACCCCTAGTAACCCTTCCCCTGCTGGTTTAGAGGGCTCGAAGAGGAAATACCCCATCCTTGTGGATGATCTTGGTACTGAAACCTTAGCCACTCCTCCCTCGAAGAAAATGAAAATGGAGGTTGGGTTGGCCCATTCAAGTGCTGCGGCTGGGTTTTGTGAGCTGAAACACAAGAAGGTCAACAGACCTGTTGATGGTTAAAATGACACAAACAACATTAAAACAGAATATTTCTACTCTATTTCTCCTGAAAAAGAAAGACTACATGTAGTGGCCTAACTCCCAAGGTCCTGGTAGTTGGTTCTCAACTGTCTGATGTCACTCAATTGGTTCATACAACTATAATATTCAAGGGGCCTTTGCTGGTAACAAAGGATTCAAGCTATGACTCTTTTTATCAAAATAGTTCTTGTAAATCAATGGGTTTTAAATAAAAGAAAAAGATAGATCAAAGGGGTAAATCAGCAAGTATGAATTAAATTCATATAATATCCAGACATATACTTCTAACAATGAATGTTTTCTCAACTGATCACAAAACCATAGCATGACACAACCCACAGTATAACTGTACCATCGTATACATCTTAGGTGCTTAATTCAATTCCACTATTCGCATATCACAAGTATTTCGAAGATTTCAAAACAACACACATTCATTCATCATCAAAACTATAGATCAAAAAACTTCAATAACTTTAATTCAATGACAATTTAACAAGATAATCTTTAAACCTGGTTTCTTCTAATGAATTTCATCACATAAGAAACTATCATGCTTCAGCACAATCACTGGCATTTAGGTGGATTATAACTCATTAACCTTATCAAACAACACAATTCAATGTAAACTCCATATTTCGTAAACCTGCAATTCTATTAACTATCAAAAGATCTAAGTACAATGTATCTCTGCAAAACTCTCTAAAATTCTATCTCCTAGCACTAGGTAAGCCAATCCAATTCGTAATTAGCTGACCCTTACAATGTGATACCCATCTGGTATTTATAGATATACAAAAGAAGTTCGAACTTCACTTCTATCTTAGGCTTTCCTCCTTTTTAGGAACAATCAACTTTCTTGGAAACTCAGATCAACTTTGATCTTGAGTTCTTACATTAGCATTCAGTTTAATCTAACAATAGAAGATAGAAAAATAGAAGAAAAGAAGTCATGTGCCTTTAAGACTATCAGTGTTGTATGCATGCAACATGCAAGGAAGAAGATCATCATTCAGCTGACGTGCAAGGAAGAAGAACATCATGCATGCAAGATTTTATGCATGTGAAGCTAGATCCGCTATGAACTCATCATAACTGGTGAGGACTTGTTGTAGCATATCCATATCTGGCCCATAAATCCAGTCATCTTCAAATTTGATGCAATCCAACTCAACTGCAACAAACTCTTTCATGCTTTTTACTTTGATCAACTCTCTTCCTGCAGCTTTTATTTCTTCTTTGACTTCTACAAGCCGATCTATCACTAAGTCTCCTCCATCATCTTTCTCCTGCATGAGTCCTTGGAATCTTTCTTTCCATTTCTCTCTGACCTGACTCAATGGCATGCCATCTTTGGTCATTACATTCACATCTACAATTATGGCCATAACCGCTTCCAATTCTTCCAACTGCTCAGTTAAATTATTAACTGCTTCTTGAATCTCATCCTTATGCTTGCTCAAAAAGTTAGTTCTAAACTTAAGTATACGAGAAGTATTTTCTACAAAATCTTTGTTATCATCTTCGAGTATAGATTCTTCTAGAAGCGTAGTTAGAGGCAATGTATTTATCTTCTCTAACTTTTCAATATACTCCCTATACTCTTCTTCTAGTTTTTCGGATGCCTCAATATATTGATGCATCTCTTTTATTACTCCTTCTGCCTCCTTGTAGGTTTCAAACCCTTTTTCCAAAACCTCACCTACCTCTCGGTTCACTTTGTCTATCCATTTGTCCACCATCTCCGCCTTACCTCTAACTTGCACCAAATCATCAACCTCCTTTTTGCTTAGCAAAATAGGAGTCTCAATTGCTGCAACCTGTTGTGACCTTGGAGAGGAGACACTCTTCAAGAATGAATGTAATTGATCCAATTGAGCCTTAAGCTCATCTTTCTTTTGTTTGTCCTTGATCATTCTTGATTTAGTCATTGAAGCCACCACATCAATCAGATTCATTTGTTGATTTCTAGTGGGTCTTCCCAAGTTAACCGTACTCAATTGATAGTCTATGAGCTACATATCCCCTACCTCCTTTTCAGTCATAGGCATGGCACATTCAACAACTATCTCCCCTTTATCTATGAGTCTGGTAGAATGCAAAACTTTAGCCTTCTTCTTAGGCCTTTCCTGTTTAATCTCCTTCATCATGTCCTCCCAATTAAGAGGTTGAGGAGGTGTCTTGGCTCTCTTCTGCAAATCTAATTTCAACCATGTAGGAGTACTAGGAGCAGTCATCATCATGGAAGAGGAAGCGACAACTATAGAGGATGGCTGAACATTTACCTTAGGTTGAGAATCAACCTTTGCTTTTTCTTGTTGCTCCTGTAGCACATGCATCTGCACGAACTTCTCAGCCTCTTCTCTATCTCTTTGTTCCTGCACTAACTTCTTTTTCTCTAAAGCCTCTCCTTCCAACCGTTCTGCCTCCAAAGCTTTAAGTCTTGTAGCTTCGACCTCTTCTTCCTTTTGCTTCCTAATTTGCTCTTTAGCCTCTTTTTCTTTCCTTATCTTTTCTGATCCTTCCTTTTCTATCCTTTCCATTTCCATGGCTATGATTTTCTCTACCTTTTCCCTTCCTTCTTCAGCTTGCTATTTCTTTATTATCTCTTCAGCATCTCTTTCCTTTCTTAGAGCTTCAACTTCTTGTTCTTTCTATCGAGCTTCCTCTGCAAGCTTCAGTCTAGCAACCAGGGCTTCCTTTTGTCTTCGGTTTCTTGCTTTCTCCTCCTTGAGATCATGGATCTTCTGTATTAATTCTAGCCTATCATTTTATGCCTTGACCTTGATCTCATGCTCTCGTAGCCTCATTTTCTCCTCCATTTCATCAGCTGCTATCCTTGTTTCAATTTCTTTTACCTTTAATTGCTACTGTTGAAGTAGAGCATCAGCTTGTAACTTTGCATCCATTTCCTTTTGCTTCTCCGCAGTAGCCCCTGCATCAGACTCTCTTGTATTGTCTTCAAACTATTTCCATTACTCTTCCCGTGTCAGAATCTGCTCAATAGTACCCTCCAAAGGCATATTTTCTTGCAGGTCCTTCTCTGAAAGAGTTTCATCTGAGTCTGTCTCAACTTCTACCAATTCTTCCTCCACTTCTTTTCCTTTAGCAGCTTCAGCCATGGCATAAAGTACTCCTTGAACTTCTTTACTTTTCTTTCTTGTGAGTGGGGCTTGTGCAGATGACTCACCCAATGCGGGTGTAGAAACAACAGATTCAATTGGAACATCTCCCTCTGGTGTCTCTTCTTCTTCATTGACCACCTCAAGTTTTATTTCTTCAACATTAGGAGGAAAGAATTCCAATGGCTCTTTGGGAGGTGTCTTCCTTTTAATCCTCTTGTATCCTTTACCTTTCTTGAGGATTGGTCCTTGAGGAGCTTGAGTTCTCAACATTAACCATTGCACACTTATATCCAAGACTGTTCTTCCAATTTTCTTAATATCAATTGTTTCTTCCTCATTCCAGTCTATTGGATCTAAGCTTTTAGTGCCAATATTCAAAGCTTCATATGAGGGATCTAATACAATTCCATCATCCACCAAAGTGTCAGGAATATTTTCTTTAATACCAAGTTCTGACATGAGTGAGACTGATAATCTCTCATAATTCTTCTTCCTCAAGTCATACTCATCCTGCCAATCACACCAAAAATCCTCTAACAAATTAAAATGTCTAGTAAACACTGAAGGTAATAAAGCATACATCTTCTTCTTTGGATCAAAATACTTACGAGCTGTATACAATCCCAATTTCAATTGTATCAACTCATTACAAACCACCTTTGCTCCCTTCAAGTGTTGACAACCATATTCCCCCAACTTCATGGGAAACTTATGGCATCCTGTCTTATGCTTCATCCCAAATCTAGCATTAACTCCAATGGCTTGATACACAAACTCCATAAGCACAATTCTATTACTGCAGCATCTTGGAAGTAAATGGCGATGACCCTCAAAACCAAACAATCTGAAGTATGTAAATTTGGGGTATTGGATGTACCAACTTCCCCATTCAGAAATGAATGCCATAGCTTCTTGACTTAATCTGTATCCTGCATCCCCACTCAACTGGTTGATAACCACATATAAAAAGGCATCATTGACTCTCTTGAAGTGAGTCTTAGCAACCTGAAGAGATAATTGATCGTAGTGTTCCCATACCTTCCTTTGTCCATCCAAGACTCCCATTATACCTACTCTGTTTAATCCTGGGAAAATCCCCAATCTTGCTGCAACATAGACCACATATGAAGTCATAAAGAAAGATTTGGTCTGTCTGACCCTTGTGAGCTGATCATGTATGGCATCAGAAACAATCATTGACCAATCAAATTGATAATCACCTTGAAATATTACTTGAATAAAATGAAACATCCATTCCTTGAAGTGGAAGGCATCCCTCTTCCCAAACACTCTGGACAACATCAATATCAAATCAGATACCTCCTTCTTGAAATTGGCCCTCTTTGGCTGGTCTGGCAGCTTGCTTAAAGAATTCTTCTCCGTGCTTAACCATATTTTATTTAAATGAGACTTATTGGAATCTTTATGCTTGTTGTATTTCTCCAATGCTTCTACCTCAGTTGGCTGCACCAAATTCTTGGGATCAGGAACATTAAATATGCTTTGGAGCATTTGTGGAGTAAGATCTATAATCACATTATTCTGTGAATCCATGCATAATCTTGTAGCTGGATCATAAGTACTGGCCACTATCAATATCAACTTCGGACACTGAACTGATAAAGGAAACACAGTGATATGTGCAAGACTGGAGTCAACAATCCTTTGAGGTCTCCCTGTCAAGTTTGCCAGTTCTGCAAAGGTCTCTTCATGTAATTCTTCAAAACTATATTGGCCCAGATTAGTATCTGTGATATTTGACTAGTCTGATTCCACTTTGCTTGCTTTCACCACCAGATTCCTATGATCATACCTCAATGTATAAGGCAGCTGTTCTGGTTTCACCTTCTTGATTTTCGATGCTATTTTTGATGTTCCAGCCAGTTGATTCCTTCGAGCAACCTCTCCTGACATTCTTGACATCTCTCAAATCTCCTGCAAGCAAACCTCTAATTAGACCTTTAAATAAATCATCATAAAACCATGCTTTAAAAACATACCTGTTACACATACATCGGAGTCAGAACCAAACAAAAGCTCAAAACAATCGCTTTTACAACACTAGCGGACTCGGAGCAAAAACCAATGTAGGAACTTTACCAAATAACAAACGGGCTCAGAGTCGAAGTCGGGGAAGTTATCGAAACTGGGATCGGAACAAAAATCGGATCTGGTTTTCTTTGAATTTTCCATTTTTTCATATTTTATTTCCATTCCACCTTCGCCTCCAATTTGGTTATCATTACTTTGACAAAAGACTTTCCCACTATATGCGGAGCCGAACACGGGATGAAAACGGAACTAACAACCTTCGCAAACAAAATTATTAAGTTCAAGATCAGTTTCGATCCCGCCTCCACCAATTTATCCTATACTTCAAGGAAACCTTTTAGAACTCAGAATTGAAAACAAGATAGAAATGGAATTGATAACCTTTGTAAAACAAAACTCTTATGTCCATAATCCATTCCAATCCCACCTCCGCCTATGCTAATCATGACATCATCAAACTTATTCATTTTCAACATAACTTCATGATTAAACCTAGGTCGCTATAAAATGGCAAAGGAGCTTAAAAACTCTACCCTCATATGACCGTGGGGAACAAATGCATTTTAGGGCCATTTATTTAAATCTTATTTAAAGTAATTGCAGAGACCAACGAAACCCTAATCTAACAAACCAAATAAAACTAGGGCACGGGTTTAAAACCCTGCCATTCTACCAAACGACGAAACCCTAATTTAAACAATAAATCTAATCTACCCTAACTCACTGTAAATGCTTAATCTAACTCATGCCATTAAAAAGCTTTAATCTAATCTAACCTACTGCAAATTGAAAACGACACGACACAATCACGATTAAGACGTGAAAGTGACGGTGCCCTAAAAATAGAAAGCAACGACACAATAAAACAAGAAAACAAAGATTTAAAGCAAAACAAACAAGCCAAAACAAGAACCTACTCATTCAATCACATTGATGATCATAAAATTTCTTTGAAACACAATGATTGAACACACGAGCCGATACAAAGCAGAAACACAAGGAACACAACTGCAAATAAACAACGAAAAACAAAGATAAAAGACCTACCTGAAATGCAAACAAAGCCAAGCCAACTTTTTGAATCAATTCGCACACAATATCCCTTCTCTATCTCGATCAATTTGCTCAAATGAACTCTGCTATTGCTCTTCATGCTCTCAGACTTGTAATAATAACAATAATGATCGGCTTTAACCCTTAATAAAGAAAAATATGTGAATTTATACCTACACCGACAACCACCATTAATGCATTAAAACGCAGTAAAGGCGAAGTCATAACTATAAGAGAATGAATACTGGTCTACAGTGCAACTTTAGTCAAAAAGTCAACGACAAAAATTGGCGAGGGCGGAACTAAAATGGAAACAGGATCTTAACTTATAAAATTTCCAAACCTTATTCACATTCCGGCTCCGCATCTGACAACTAAAAACAAAACAAAAACAAACACAAAAGTTAAGTAAAAAGACCAACCTAATAAAACAACCATCACTATTTGAATTCCCACTCCGGTTCTGCTTCTGCCAAAGACCAAAAACAAAGACAAAGAAAACACCGTCGGGATAGAACCAAAAACAAGCTTCAAAAGAACTTTCAGAACCCGATTCAGCTCCAGTTCCGATTCCGACAAAGAAACTAAAGAAAAACAAAGTATTGGCAAAACTAGACTCCAAACTTTGTTTCAAAAACAACTAAGTACAAAAACACAAAGGGGGACCCATTTTGACCAAGACAAAAATGGGGTGGTTATGCAAGGCATAACAAGACCTGCCACTAAAAGAAAGGGAAATATGTGCCTTAGCTCCTGAGGGCTATTCCAATTTTTGAGGAACGTAAATATACAAAAGAAAAAGAGTCTAAAGGGGATATAGTGGTGGTTGCTAGCTTTGAGATGGGGATGAAACAAATGAGTGTGAGAAGGTCCCACAGATTGGCTAAACATAAGGAGACCCCTGTTGATGACATATCCAGTGACTTAGCTCATAATGACGACAGTATTGAAGGCACTAAAGCTCCTGAGAAGTGGAAAGATAAAGGACCCATAGAAGATCCTAGTCACTTCTTTGATTTGAATGAGATGATTTGTAATGACTACCAGGTCCTCAGATTCTAGGGCTAGTGCTAATGCAGAGATCCAGAGAAAAGGAAGACAAGGTGGACGAGCTCGGTGTGTTGTAGGAGAAGGTTGCTAAGTTGAATTGTTAAGTCAACTACCTAGCCCGGTTCACTATCATGATGATTCACAGGTCGGCTCTCATGCTCTCAGATGTGGTCAGAGAGGAAATGGACAAGAACACCACATATGAAGGCCCCAACTGGATCAGGGAAATGTGTTAAACCTCCTGGTCAAGAAATAGGAGGGTTTAGACAATTAGTGGTTGGGTTTGTGTTGTGTTGCCTCTCTACTATTTTTTCACTGTGTCTGTGTCTCTCATATGCTGTTACTATAATTTTTTTTGATGATTAATGGTCTTGCTCCTTTTTGGCCCTTTGGGCTTGTTGTGTAAAGGGTACATCACCCTGTAAATGCTACTTATTTTATCCAAACATAGATAAGTCTAAAGAGGAAGAGCATGTAAGGATGGTGATGAAGAGAATGTTGATGCAGAGAAGGAAGAAGAACAAGAAAATAATAAGAAGGAAGATGAAGATAAGAATGAGGATGGATCCAGAGATGCAAAAATAGAAGAGAATCAAGTAAACTTTGGAAAGAATAAGGCAAAGGAATTGAAAGAGAAAGCTGTGGACATCACAAAGATTTCTAGTGAATCCTTTGGCTCCTTTGGATATTCCTTGAAGAATATACTAAATATGCAACTCAAATTCCAGCTTGTTGTATCAACAACTGCTACAATTTCCTATTCAATAGGGAAATGTAGATCTGGATAAGATTTCCCCACTCCACAAGCTTCAGTTGAGAGATGTATTCCATGCATATTCCCGAAAGGAGATTATAGAAACACATCAAAATAGTGCAGAGTTGATGGAAGAATTTGTGAAGGAATTGCAAGAGGCTATACCTAGTGAAAGCATTGATACTTCACTTTCTAGTATGGAAAATTTGAAGTTATTTATTATTTTTTTTAAATAGTAAGTTGCTGGCCTTAGAGGACAATTTTTAAAGAAAATAAATGATAAGGTGATGGAAATCACTGAGAAGTGTGCTCTTACACACAAAAAGTTTCAAGAAAACTTGAAGGATGCATAAGTTTGTGTGGATGAGGCAAAGACTTTGTTCCAATATTGTATGAAGTGGCCTAGAGCCACATAGGGTATCAAGAAGGAAATGGACTCTATTGAGTCCAATATCAACAATGCCTCTAGTGCCTATGATCCGACACTTGACTTGGTTGGAGATACAATAAATGTTAAAGAGGTTTTGCATAAGAGATTCTTTTAGCTATAGGCCCAAAAGGAGCATATCATTTTGTAATTTGGAGAGATAAGGGACTTGGTGAAATCCAAAATCATATTTGTTTCAAGTACCCTTTTTAGTGCTACCAAATCCACATAGATGAACCATGTACCTAACACTCCAAAAGAAGGAGAAGAGATGTTAATGGAGTTTGAAACACAATGTAGATTGCTTGGGGTGGCCACAAAGACATGAGAAGAAGGTAAACAAGTGTGGTAGACCCATGTGCAAAAGCTACAAGAGTCAACTTGTTTTGATTTACAACATTTCTTATTCTTTATGCATTTCCAATTTTTAGTTTCAGATTCTTTGTACATATGCAGAGTATAGAGTAGTTTCCAGTACAAATTTTTAGTTTTTCTTTGGTACATGACTTAGAGGGAAGTCAATTCAATCTTTCAGTTTTTGCATATGCATGCATTTCTCAGGGGGAGATCCAATATATGTTAGAAAAGTTATATGCACCCTTTGCTCTTGATGTCAAAGGAAAAGAACATGTTGGAGAATATTTTGGAGATATTGTGGCATGTTGCCATCAATGAAAAAGGGGGAGATTGTTAGAAGAATGAGGATTTTGTCATTAATGCTATTGTTGGCAACATGAGCATGTAGGATAAGCACAAGGCATAATATTATGTGTTGGAGTGTTGTCATTGATGTTAAAACATTGTAACTTGATGAGGAAATCATGGTGTAGTTCATTTTAGTTGGTTCTAACATGTTTTGGGATGTTTTTGGAAGACAATTTTACAAGATGGTTTGATCTGGTGAGGATAATTGTGATGGAAATTGACTGTGTCAATTCTAATAATTATGTGTAACAAAGAATCTAGTTTTTGGGTCAACATTGGTCCACAAATTAACATTTCACTTTGTGGTTCTAGTATGTTTTTGTTGGCTGATAGAAGCATCTAATTCCATAATTCCATGTTGTTTTGGATTTTGGTTTGAAAGATATGAATAATAGAAGTCTTCCTTAGCAAATTACAATAATTTCTTGTATAGTGCATGTGAGTAGGAGAGTTCGTACTTCT
Source organism: Sequoiadendron giganteum (assembly GCA_007115665.2). Classification (NCBI taxonomy): domain Eukaryota; kingdom Viridiplantae; phylum Streptophyta; class Pinopsida; order Cupressales; family Cupressaceae; genus Sequoiadendron; species Sequoiadendron giganteum. The sequence goes on along the minus strand of CM021103.1, from coordinate 26,770,136 downwards.
CTAGAGATAGGATGTTGGATTTGTGAATTTAAGGAGATATTAAAAAATGTTAATAGAGTGTGAATTCTAGATGGCATAGCATTTTGAGGAACATATGTCCTAATATGGGTATATAGTTGAAGAATTTTTATATTAGGTCTTTTGCGGTGCTGACCTAATAGGTTTGAAGGTATGTGAAGATTAAGTATTCCAAAGTTATGTGGGAGCTATTATAGGTCCATGCCGACCTATTTCAAAAAAATTAAGGATTGAATCTTGACACGAGGCATGTGAGGAAGGATTTGAGCTGACAAGTCATATATTATTTATTTTGTATGATACATCTAATTAGGCTGACCTAATTGATGTTATGCTTGGAGCAAATATATAAGACATCATTTTTGATCTTTTGAGATATGAAAAATATGTAAGTGGTGTGAATACATTACAAATTGAAGTTGTGAATTTTGAGTAGAATATTAGAGTGATGCAAATGAAAAGGAAAGAAGAGTGTTAGATCAAAATCAGATGAATTGTGTAAACTTAGTTTATTGAGCTTCATTGGAATTGTATCTCATGCATATAACATATGCAATTGTAAAAATTCAATCTAGGCTGTGAGCTACACACTTTCTTCTATCTATTTTTCTCAATGGGCAATGTGTCCACTTGGATAGTGAGTGCACCTACAATGAGCACTTCTGTAAATATACTATTACTAGTTATAATATATTGTAAGCTAATCCTCACCGTGGTTTTTCTAATTTTGGGTTTTCCATGTAAACATCCTAGTGTTCATGTGTTATGTGATGTTGTTGAATATTTTATCCTTTATTTCATTTACTGTAATTGAATATGCTAAGTGGTTCGAATGTTTAAATGTTTGAATGTTTTAAAAGAATACTGATTCACCCCCTCTTAGTATTCCGGGTGTTCAACAATTAGTTTCTATAATTATGCTTTTCTTTCTCTCTTTTCTCTTTGAGCCTAGTATAGTAGATGATGCCTTTTCTTTTGTAGCTGTGACACTAGATGAATCTCTAATATTGTTATGATGTTGCTTATGGGGCTTATGTTATGGAAATTCCATCATAGAGAAAGGTGAAACCAACCATCATTTTGAACATACAATCTCACTGGCTGCCTCAACTTCCATTGTCACATCTTCTTCTACTTAGTAGTCCACATTGTGGATAGGTTGGTTAAAAATCCCTTAAAAATTGTAAATAGGATCCATAAATTTCCCATTATCTTTTAAGTCTTTAGGCACTTTGGCCACAATGAATCTTCTCATTAGATCTATGGTGAATCTACAATAATCCTTCATCTTGAACTTATATTCATATTTATAGTTTGATCAATGATCCTCGAAGGCAGGCTCATGTTTGTAGAATGAAACAATGACCATTTTAATCTTCCCAATTGGGTCAAACTTAGACTTGGTATTATTGTATAGACTCATTGTCGACAATGCCATTTAGCAATATTCATCATCTGCATGTTGGAACATGAATTTAAACAACCATTTTAATGGGGAAGAAGCATCCTAAATTATGCTTTCTTGCACTCATCTTGTGGATCTCAAACACTTGTCTATAGAGCTCTAAAAAAATCATCTTGGTAGCTTATGAGGATCTTTGTTGAAGCTTGGCATCCTACTTTAAGTGAAATTTTTGAATTGGATGTACTAGTTTCCCTAGTTATTCAACTTGGGCATGGCCTCTGTTGATATTCTCTTTGCAAAACCATTCTCCAATCCCCAAATTATTGCATATATGAAAGAAACATTTACTATACAATAATTCTTGTTACTTGCCTCCAACTCCAATTGGGGGTAGTGGTCATAGATTTTAGTTTCTCCCATCCAATAAGATCCAACCCTCACCAATCCTAGGAAATTTTCCTAATAGGAAGGAAAATATACTAAATAAGGGGTCATATAGAACTTTTTTTTTTCTAGGACACCTATCAGTTGATAATATAATATGCCAATGCTGATTGTATCCCAATCTATCTTCTTATCTGCGATAATTGTTAGAACATAGTAGCACATCTAGAGATGAAAGTATTTGGCATAAGGGTACCCATACACCATGATATGAAGTGCAATCCAGTCTCTAAACTCACTTATATGTTGCACCTTGGCCATACTTAGTGCCAATTTCCTCGGGTTAAGCAAGAGTTGGTTGTTGATGAAAATAAGGAAGGAAACATTCTTCTTTTCACAATGAGCCAGTGCCTTTTGAATATCAAGGGCTTCATATATTGGGTAGGTAGGAATACCAAACACCCTTTATATCATGTTTAAACTTATGTATAATACTATTTCTCTAGAGAGTCCAATAATTTTTCTCTTCTTTTGGTCATAGTGTTGTGCACATGTTAACACCAATTCTGGTAATTATACTACTACAAGAAATACAACTGCTTCCACTAACACAAATTTGGCTAAGGATGTGGCCATGGTTGTTCTATCTTCTTCATTATGGAATCTTATTAGAAACTCATTCATATCCACATACCCTAGATCGACATCTCTGGAATATGTGTATAAGGAGAGAACATATATGAAGGTGGGCGATATCCCTTGTATTGGCATTTCATCTTTGATCCTTCTCCTTGCTCATATGAAACTTGAACTTCATACCTACTAATAGCTAAACTTGAGAAAACAACCCTATTGGGCCTTGAAGTTATCTCCATGTCCATTGTAAAGCAGAAGCTTCAAATCCATACTTAGCCAAAATTTGATTTTGTCAGGAATCGACTTCAGAAATACCATTAATTGCTTTCCAAAAGGTTCATTATCTTGAAAGAAATCAACTTGAACACTAACATTTGGAAGATGTGTCAAAATTGATCCAAAGTATCAGTTGTTGGAGTTCAGGGATATCCCATATTCTTTGTTTAAAAAAAACCGTTAATTTAAGACCAACACCCAAAGGCCGAAATCCAAAAATTATGAGAAGAGAATAGAAGTTATTGTTGGGAATCAAAATTTGAGTGGACTTTTTATTGTCTTCCTTGAAATTTGATAATGCTTAAGGAGGATGCCCGATCATCGAAAGCCAAAAAGATTGTTAGAACATTGAAACCATCAGAAATCGGGATCCCCCACTATACAACTTGTTTACTTCCTTTGCCTCGACTCTATCCTTTCTCTATATTTTTTGTTTTAAATTATATCAGCCGCTTCTTGTAATATTCATCTCTTTGTGGTGAGACCCCCTCTCTCTAAAAATCTTTTTTCCTTGCTTGGTGGCTTACCTCCGGCTACATGAAAATTATCCTTTGTGTTTATACACTCTCTAGAAGGCGTAACCGTTCATTTTTCCCATGTTGCGCTCACTTCATTCAAATTGCTAGTGTCTGTATCTTACTTGGCACCTCTCTTTCTTCTGGGACTGCACTTACTTCCCCCAACGTGACCCCTGGTCTCCCTCTATTATGTGTTGCGCAACTTTTGCTCTTCTCCTTAACCTGTTGCATGGCCTTATCTGGTTCTTTCTTGTTTAGCGTTGACCATGTCTTTTCCTCTTCTCATGCGCCCCTCTATCTTCCTTATTTTGCTTCAACCTTCTCTTCCTAGCATGGGCCCCTTCCAAATTTCCCATAGGCGACCCCTCTTCCATCATCTTTTATATGAAAATGAAATGAAGTTCCTTTCAATAGGTCAATGATCATAACAAGATGAAGAAGTCACATCCAACAAGTTGAATAAATAATCGGTTATCCCATTGTCATAATCAATTTTCAAAAATCGGATGACATCGTGTGCTAAGAATTAAAATCGATACTTTTGAATTTTTTTCAATTAATTGACAACAATGTCATTCAATCTCCGTCACACATTTGCAATCACACAAAGCCTGATAAGTTATGACTGTAGAAAATATGACTACATGGTTTCTGCAACTGAGTGAATAATTATATTATTTCATTGCCAACCAATCTTCATGACAAAACAAGTACATGGAATCCAACTGATTTCACAACCAAATATGTATAATTAGAATGTATATCATCTAATGACATTTTGTCAACTAATAACAATAATGTAATTTGATTACTTTGTAATCGACCAAAAATTTTGAAAAAATTCAACAACTAGCTGAAACCAAACCAAAATGGATAAAACAAAACTGATTTTTTTTTTGTGTGATGTGGATTGCCCATTCACCTGGATGCTCTTGCATCACTTGATGAGGTGTGATGATGACATCACAAACAACCTTGATTGATGTTCCAAAGCAAAACAAGATTCGAAAAAGGGTGAAAAAGAAAAGAAAGAATGGAAAACCAACACAAGAATAAAAAATGCAAAAAAAAACTAGAACAAAGAAAAATTCCACAAGAGAATCCCCAAGCTAAACCAAAACACAAAAAACAAACAAAAGAAATGACTAAAACATGGGAAGCCATAAAAACAACCATTAAATCAAACAATGTTTCAAAACTCACCCAAAAATCCCATGGATGAACAAAGACAAGATGCAGACCAATGAACCACCAACAAGAAAGGCACCCATGAGAAAAATGGAAGAATGCTGAGCACACCAACACAAACCAAAATGCACATGAGCCAAACAAGAGCACTAAAAATTTCATAGAAATAAGATCCTATGAAGGAGTTGTGAAGAAAATGTAATAAAAAAGCACTTCAATAAAATGACACCTAAACCAACACAACTAACAAATAAAAACACCAACTTAAATGTCACATTAAAGCACCATTAATGCATCCAAGGGAATTAAATTCATCATGTGAGAAATCTGAAACAACAAGGCATCATTGCCATTGGACATTAGGTGTCAGAGTTCACTTAGAGAATGTCGATGGAGAAACTCTTGATGGTCAAAACGTTGAGCCAAAATACAACAAAAAGGAATATGTTGGGAATTAGGCCTGACAAGGATGGCATGCCATCACAAGAGACCTTGAAACTCCAAAAAAATGACAAAAGAAGAAGAAAAGGGTAAGGGAAATGACCCAAACCCAAACAAAACAAGGCAAGACAAGAAAAAAGAAGAAAAAGAAGAGGAGGGGTCCCAATTTTGCATAAACAAAATAGAGTGTGAGTGCACAATAGTTATTTTAAGGGATAGACATACAATTCGGCTGCCAAAATCCATATTTATAAAAGATATTAAAAAACATATAATTTATGTTAAGCACACTCTCCGTCAACTTGATGTATTCTAGGATACGATTTTGAGAAAGCACCACCATGATGTTAAGGTCTATCTTCACTAAGTTCCAACCATGCATTTTTGTAAAAATATCATATTATGATTTTAATTTATTATTTTTCACAAAAACAAGTGTAATTATTTTTTACACATTTTTTTCTTCACTTATCCAATGAAAGAAAACATTTTCACACCATTCTATGAACATTAAAAAAATTGATCATTTTCTTAAATTAGAGGGGGTAAAATACTCAATTTTTTATTTTTTAGGACATGTCCAATTAGAAACATATTAAAAAACAATGTATTAATAAAAAAAATAGTAGAAAACTAATTAAGCTACAATATGATCTTTACTAAATTCCCACTAAAGGTATTTACAAAATACATAACGAAACTCAAAAAAATGTAGTGGGGGAGCATTCCTGATGCTATTTTATATTTTTATGGAAAAAATGACCACTTTATGTTCTCTCAACATTTGATCCTCTTAATCTCCACCATTTAAAATAATAGTAGTTTAGAAAAATAGATTTGAGTACTAATTTTCTTGTTCTCATAATATCAAAATATGAGTATGGACATCTAAAATTAGTTTTTATTAATTTTAAGAAAAAGGTGGCCACTTGAACTGCCTTTTACCTACCATTTCTATGAACTTACCCTCTAATCTCTCAAATAATCTAACTCCAAATGGAAGAATTGAATAAAAATGAGTTTATCCTTTCCATTAACCTACTTCTAAGGTTAAAAATACTCAATTCTAGTTTTTTTGACCATTAAATTTAAAATGTGGCACGTGTCCATCTCCTTCCTTAATAGAGATAAAATTCAACAAAGGCGACTCTAGGGTTGGAAAGGTTAATTCAAAGAAATAATAAAATACAATGATAACATTTATTCACACAAAAAAAAATTCTCTTACAAGTTCTTATAAAATGTTTATGCCTCTAACATATTTGAAAATATCTTATGACAAATATTTAATGCTCTCTTACATGCCATTTCATTTGAAGGTCACATGAGCTTCCATAAATTTTGCAAGGGTGTCATTAATTAGCCTATTAATTATAAGTAAATATCTAAGACAAGAAGGCCACCTAAGGATTTCTACAATCCTCTATATATTTCTATAGATATCTACTCCAACCTAAGATTCAATTTTAACCTATAAATGAAAAATTTAACCTTTTATAATGCCAAATATGTAGCATTTTTTCCCAAATTTGAGTTTGCACATTTCATTTCTAATTAAAATATATGTTCACACAATAATACATATGAATCCACGATACTTGGACCACACCAATCACCATTTATTCGAGTATAAATAACATATAAATAATTTATGGGTGTATACAAGGGTTTCTGAGAATCACTCATTATTTAGGCAATATGGTATTGTGGGTATAAACACAACCATGTCTCATCACTCCACATGGTGGAGTGAGATGATATAAAAACAATGTTAATATCTCCCTATACCTCTCATTGGCTTAAAATGTAATTTATACACTTGATGCACACATTAAATCCCATCAAGTAATGATATCCAAAGCAACAATTTATAAGCCAAGTAGTATACATAAGGTGTAAGACACATAACATCTTAATAATTATCTCAAACACTGGGAAAATTATCTCAATAGAGAACATCATATAAATCACATAATATAATGGATCCACAAATTCATAATGATAATATGGAAGTAAAAAACATGAATATCACACATTTTAATTCAATTTCATAAGAAAAAATTCACAATACCCTATAATGATAATATGTCAAATAAATAAGTAACCAATAAGTCCATCACTCATTTAAAATAGCTTAAAATACACAAGAGATACATACCAATATCTCAAGTGTCGGTAATGGAAAAGTCATCTATAATCACCATATAAGAAGAGTATGATATCCATAATTGTAGAATGGTTGGGCCTTACATGGACACCCTCTCCAACATGCATCAACATAAATAATAAATTTTATTGAATTCCCTTACCTAGCTAAAAATATCCAGTTAGATTGCTTCATTTTCCAAGGTTATTTGACAAAACAAGGATACCCCAAACATGTAACTTCTCATCTACGACATGTCATGTAGATGCTCTTACACATTTTAATGTTTTCATATGTAATCTTGGACATTGAAATAGGTGCCATAACTATCAAATTATATTGTATACAAGTGGAAAGATAAATTCTCCAAAAATCCTACCAAGTGGGACACCTAAATTACACAATAAAATAATTGAAATATTCATAGAAAATATCATAGACTTCTTTTACCCCAAACAACCCAAGGTCATTATTGATAAATTTTTAGTTGACGCTGATTGTATAAACCCCATGATCCTCTTGAGTCACTTATCTATGATTATTATCCATGTTTAATCAAATAATGCTAATATCCAATCCTCATTTCATCCATATTTTATTGTTATTGTAAGGGATCATGCACTTAGTGCTCATTGTTTCTAAATATATCCCATTAAAATTACTCTTAGATGAATGGGTATGTGCAGGATCATGATGGGCCAAAAAGTGGCGATATGTAAGTGATATGATGGCCCATGTGGCTAACAACCTTTTTTTACCCAAAATTGATGAAACGAAAAGGGTTTTTAAAGGAGATTCTCAACTTTCCACCAATATAAATTATGATTTACTTTGAATTTAATAAATAATTATTATTCATTTTCTATTTGAATTACGACTAAAGTCCTAATTGATAGGCTGATTGAAAAACATCTATAGCTTTCAAACGGTATCACATTTTTTGAATCCAAAACATGTGTCACATTCTATGCTTTGCATACTATAGGATTAAAAATAAGAAAATTGAATTTCATGAAGTTTTTCCCAAGTTACGGTGGTCAAACATATGAGTTTTTATATTTTTAAAAATTTTTAATAAAAAAACATAATTAATTATTTACTTGGAAAAAAATCATAAAAAACTATGCATCACACCAAGATATGAGTCCTCTGCTTATATCTAAAATCTTATAAAAAAATATTATCATTTTATTGTGGTTAGGGTGGTTAGACAGACACCTACTTCTTATTTTTTCCTTGAAACTTAAGTACTACTGCATTGAAATTTCAAATTTTCACCAAATAATTTTTATTTTAAAAAAAATAAACCTAGTAGTTTAGAAACTAAATTAAATTTGCTACACATTCTATTCTTACATATTTTTGAAATAATATAGATAACTTATTCAAATTTTTACATCAAGTTTCCTAACTCTGATTTTTGAATTTTCATTGCCACTTAAGGGCCTATTTTTTCCATGATGATCCTGCACATACCCGAATAAGTGGGGAATAATGGGAAGCTATACTTTATTGAGATAAGGACATGAGAATTCTATTCCAATCTCTTATTTTTTGAATGAATGTATGTAAAAGCTTCAACATTACCAATTGAAAAAATCTTAGATAAATTAATTAAAATATTATCAACTTCACATGCCGAATCTAAACCTTGAGGGGAATATAACATGCCGAATCTAAACCTTAAGGGGAATAGATGATATGTTTCCCTCTTTAGACTCTTCGGACTCTTATGATGCTTCCTCTGAGGAGGGTGATCTTTCTATCCCTCCTTTGGTGTCTGAGCCTCCCCAAGCTCCTTTGTTGGCTACCACTACTACTGATCCTTTGCTACCCTGGTCTATTGACATTGTGCTGATGGTTCCTGATCGTCCGTCGCTTGTCAGCTCTATTGGTTCATTGTTCAATCCGGTCTCCTCCTCTTTGCCTCTAGCGCCTAGCTCCTTGCCCGTGGTGGCTGTTGGTGATCCTCTCCCCTCACCCTGCTCGGGGGTGGTTTTCGAGCCTTCTTGGTCAGTTGTGTTGAGAAAGAAAAAGGGAATCCCTCGACCTGTGGCTTCTCTACAGCCTCAGGTTCAGGGAGTTAGCCTGGTCCCCTCTGGATCCTAGGCTGTTTCTTTTCATTTTCCTTTGTTTTTCCCCAGCTGTCAGTCAACTGTTTCTGTTTGTTCCGTTTTTCAAATTCTGTTTTGAACTTTGTTATCCTCTGGCCCTTTGGGCCCTTTGTGAAGGGTTTGGCACCCTGTAAATGCTGCTTAACTTTTTAAAAACATAGATGATATGTTAAAATCACTTGAAATAATTTAAATGAGATGCATTCTAATAAAAGTTCCAAGGAATTTAAGTTGATTCTCATATAAGACAAGATCTTAGAATTGGTGATACCACAACTCTATCATGTTCTCCATCTAAAGCCTTACAAATAAATTTCTCACATTTAAGTATTTGTAGAAGATTTCATTTTTACTCTTTCAAAATTTTTATGGTATAATACAATAATAGAGTGTCACAATTAAGTTAAGGCTTCCCTCAATACAATGCCTTATATTCCCTATCTCATACCTTAGTAAGGGAAATAGTTATATATCCTTTCCTTATCTAGATATAAACATCATCTCTTCATAATTAAGATTTCCTCTGCATATCTTTAGATAAATGTGGTAAAACCACCTCATCCATCTTGAAACTGGTGGTAGTACTCCGAATGGCCATTAATAGGTGATCCCATGAGCCTGATAAAGAATATAACAAAAGCATGCAACGATCCTCGTCTTCAATTTTGTCACCAACAAAAGTTCTAATTGTGTTATCAACATGTTAAATATATTCAAGTGATCTACAATAGAATCTCAATCTTCCATCTTAAGAGAATACAATTTCTTCCACATGAATAACTTGTTCACCAGGGATTTAGTTTGATAAACATCTCCAAGTTTATTCCAAAGGGATTTTGGATTCTTCTCTTTATGGATATTTAGGAACACAAAATCAACCAAACAAAGTCTTATCAAACCCTTGTCTTTCTAATCCATCAAATCACATTCTTCTTGGGTTGTGCTAGCTAGTTTTGAACCAAATATTGTAGCCCACATATCTCTATCCACAAATATATCCTCCATTTTTAACTTCCATAATTTGAAGTTTCCCCATTAAACTTCTCTTTCAATTCTACTAGATGTGCTTTCCATCTTTTTCTTTTGCTACAAGGTCACAAAATATTCTTCTAAAAAACTCCCATTAAAATAAAGATTATCTCAGAAACCTTTCAAACCCCAAAAAACAAAGGTAGCCAAGCTCTGATACCAGCGAAAAGAAACCAAGTGTGTGGAAGATGCTTCCTACACCAATCTTAGTAGGAGAGATAACTGCAAAAATTTCTTAAACACCTTCAAAATTTTATAGATTTAGATGCACATACATATCATAATCATATAAAATGATAAAAAATATAACACATAATTTATGTGGGGAAAACCCTTTGGGGAGAAAAACCCCACACTCCAAAATACAACTCAATTATATTATTTAACAACAAAAAACAAGTTACACTATTATTGCAAACCTATGCTCTTGTAGGAGTCTTCACACTTCTTCTCAACTCTGGAGTAATTTCGACATCATAATGTTACTTCAATAAAACAACTTGATCTACAACTCCAAAATACAAGTACTCAATATATAGGAGCTTACAATGCATTAATTAGACATTTCTAAAGTCAAATGCCAAAGGCTGAAGATGCAACATGGAAAGCGTCAACCATTGCACATGCATAAAGGTAAGTTTCTGCATGTCTCCACATGCAATATTGATACTGCTAATTGTCACTAAACCTACATATGCAAAACCTACACCTCCAAAGCTCACATTCCTTGCAAACTCAACATGAAATATAAATTTCCTTCATGCAAAACTCTACCTGTAAACGGTAACTTCTAACTTGTCTCCTCATAAATAGAAACTACATGTTGTAACTCACAAAGCAACATGAGATAATTATCAAATATAATTTATGTAGACACCAAATATTGTCCTAGGCTTGCAACTCTTAACTTCTGCATAATTCTTACATCTTCATTTCTCATAATTAAATAATGTTAATTATTTAATTATTTTATAAAATCATTTGTTCTCTATTAATTAAATAACTTTGATTATTTAATTTATTTATTTAATTACGTCGCTAAATAAATCTATCTTCTATTAAATAATAATTTTAAATTATTAAATTAATTCCTTTCACACTTTCAACTATTATTAAATAATCACTTTAATTATTTAACTATTCCTTAGCCTTTTCTCCATTTAATTAAGTAAATCTTTATTTATTTAATTTAATCCTAAAATCTTGGAATGCTGAGTTAAATTATTATTTAATTGATAAAAAATATTTATCCATGACATATTCTTCTAGATATCTATTTGTTATCTAATTAGTCATTTATCACTTATCTCTAGATTTAATTTGATTATCTAGTTATCTAGTGATTTAATATCTGATTGTCTTTAACGGACAAATTTTTTAGGTTAATCAGTTCGTTATCTAGATTTATTCTTAACTTCTACGTGCAAACCTTTATTAATTAAATAACTTTAATTATTTAATTAATTTATTCTCATCTTCTATCTGTTTTCAACCTTTATCTTACATGCGATCTTTATTCATTTAGTTTCCACTAAAGATTAGATTATTATTTAATTTAACCCCACCATTTATTCTTTTTTACTCGCACTAATCTAACCCTAATCTTAATGCATGTCACATCTTTCAATCATGATTGTCAATTTATCTTTAAATTTGAGCCGGTCATTCGAAAATCAATTTTCTATAGATTGGTTTTACCTTCATTATTATTAATCCTCCCAAAATCTTTATACTTTTTGGAAGCAATCAACTTTAGAATCTTTGATGTTTTGCTAATAACACTATCATGAGGCTATACTTGCACACTTGAGGGAAATCTGAGGGCAATTATCATACAATGACAAAATGGAGAAGTGCAATCGAGGTTATTCATGGAGTTACAAAGACTATCAGTGAGATCTTTCTATGATTTATGATGTTTATATTTCCATTGTTCTTTGTTGTTAGCATTAGTTTAGATTTGTGTTTATTGCATTGTATTGCTTAATCTTGCTTGTTTTCCCATGTTACAATTTCAACATTAAATAATTAAACATGCAAAGAATACTCAAAGGTTGAGACACCTTCTTTTTCCTAACAAAGATTATTGATGCAAAGGGTAGAGTTAGTAGCACTTTGAGAACTATACATAGGGTAGTATCCTAGTGATCCAAAACACCTACAAATGAGCCATTTCAAGTACAAATTTATTTGCATGTACCTAAATCTACATGAAAATATTGGAAAAATCATAGACATAGCATAAAGTGGGAAGTGAATTTCAATAGAACTAGATGAAATAATAGAATTTCTATCTTTCCAAATGTTAAAATGATTTTCCACTCTAAAAACATGCGAAATCTAGGTGAACATAGTAAGAACAACAAGAGAATTGTACCAATTGTTACCCATATATTTTAAAAAATGAGAGGTGCACATAAGAAACCCAAAAATAATATGACATAAACAATAATAAGTATTAACATAAAAAAAACCAAAACCAAAACTTTGACAGAAGTCATCCCCATCTCTTTATCCATCATAAACCTTTTTCATAATTTTCATTTCTATTTGGCATACTTTAATCTCATAACAATAGAAATATCTCATATAATCTTCTAGCCTCCCCTCCACTCCATCAATGTTTGATAGTGTCGACAATACTAATGGTTATGCTTAGTCACAAAATATTCTCTTTTAATTTGTCAACCTTAAGATATCTTGCACTAAGGAAGCTAGTTTATTAGACCATAGCAAGATATCTTCCAATTAGGAAGCTAAGCTAGTTTATTAGACTATAGCAATGCTTTTAGCACTTATTAGTTGTTTACTTTATCTCTATTGGTTAAGGTTCTAGTCTTCACATAAATATCAATGTTAAATCTTTTCATTATGATGACAATAATCACCATATAGACCAAATTAATCTATACAATCTCTTTAAATGTGATTTACATTTTAAAATTCCGCATAACATTCTTATCAGTGCAAAATGTCAAACCAACACACAAACAGATGTGGAAAGTGGAAAGTGGAAAAGGTTGTAGAAGATAAGACCCAAGCTAGATGCATTCCACATGCTAAGTTTAGAAGGACGAATCTGAATGGTCGTCAAAGAACACAAAAGAACCCAAAACAAATCTTATCTTCAAGATATGAATATCCACATTCAGTGCAAACCGGACAAAAGAGGAAGATTGATTTCTATGGATCGTCTAATTGAATCCCACAACGATGCGCATGCGTTTGTATTGATGACCCCACTAAAACTTGTCTGTCCACCACAACAACCGCACCCTTTCACCGTAAACGACCCCCTCGATCATCTCATTTAACATCCCCCACCTCTGCCTTGTCCGACCTTTCTCTAAAAGTTAAAGCCATGGACAATAATTGTTTGTCCCAGCACAACCTGGAAAACAGATACTCTACTCAATATGATGCAGCCGAATATTGACTACCTTGGTCAAATAAAAAAGCCATTATTGTTTTATATATATATGTCTCAGAGGTCTCTCAATTGCTCAGAGCAAACCAGTTTATGTTTGGTATGTTTTGCGAGAGGTTTGTTTGAAGCAAGTTTAAACAGCATATTCTAAGTTTTTACTTGTTTATTTTTGAAGAATACAGTTATGAAGAAAAGTTTGACATATCCTGTAAGAAGTGCGTTTGAAACAAACGCACACTCTAAACTTTGACTTGTTTATTTTGAAAGAATACAGTTATGAAGTTTTCTTGGACGATATTCATCTGTGAAGTTTTGCATGAAAACCAGAGAGCTTTATGCAGCCAAGAATGACTTGCCGATGCCCTAAGTTCTTGCATTTCTTTGTATTTGCATTAGAATTGCTCGTGGGCAAGTTGTTTTTGGCTACACATTGTGCTTTGCTTTTCCATGCAACGTCTCAGATGACAGTAACACTACGTTCTTGTTGGGTTCTGGTTAATATACCAGTTGTATAAGCTCTTCAGTTATACTATTCATATTCGAGATCTTATGTTTTGTATTAATGAATCTTCTTTTGTTTACTTCTTTATCTCTTTTGATAACGGCAGGATAGAATAATGATAATTATTTTTAGGGTTCTTAAGCAACTGGAGTACGCAGTGTTTCTGTCCAATTTCAGTCGTATTGGGTTGGGCATCAGATGTAGAATGTGCAGTTGGAATTGAGTGGCGAGGATTGTGCCACTGTTGACCTAACATGTGGTTTAGGGTTCAGGGAGCAAGTGGTTGGTAAGAGGAAGCAAACATGTTCCCTAGAGTTGACCTTCAATGGCATTGGTAGGATTCCACATGGATTTGGCTAAGGATGATTGACAACAAGTGCTCCCAAGGCCTGCTTTTGTGACTCCCTCAAATTGGATTACTACTGTACACAATCATGCATATGCAACTAGTTGCTTGTTTTTATAACTTTAAATCATAAAATACTGTATTTTTCCAAAAAGGTTTATCATTGCATGTTTCACAATCGTGAGAATTAATTTCTAACGAACAATATAGAACAAAGGAGCATATAGCATTACTTTGATTATATGTGACTGGATAATAAGTAACTTGAATTAGAAATGGGAAAAGAGTAATGAATTGTTGTGAAAATTAAAAAAATAGTTTTAATACATATATATAGGCATCTTCTGCTACTTTATCTAAAAAAAAAAAAAAAAGAGCTATTAGGTTTTGTTAATTAAAAGTTAAAATAAATAATTTTGATTGATTGATTTGCGAATAATTTTATTGATTTTTATTTTATTTGTAATTATATATTTAGATTGAAATATTATAAATATATTATAATTTAAATTTAAATTTAAATAAATAAATATAATTGTATAATGTTGAACACTTTTTTTTTAATAGTGTTAATTGTTTATAAATAATTTGTTCATATGAACATCAATATGAGATCAATAAAAGCTTTTGCAAGCACAATCATGAGACTAGTACTAGCTCCTTTCGAACAACCCCACTAGAAATCACTTTTGGAAGACGAAGAGTCACAACTTAGAAATCCACTTATTTAGAAACCACTTCCATATTATAAGCCAACTATGGAAGACTAAGAGTCACAACTTAGAATTCCATATTAGATGTCCCTTTGAGATTTGGACTTGGGCCTCCACAATGAAAACTGAATGCTTTAACCAATTAATATCAACCCTTTAGACAACAATTTAATTGAAAAAAGAAAAAAAAAAAGTTCTAATATATTTAGTTTGAAGTATTAGAATTAGAATTAAAATTAAAAATTAAAAAATTTGATTGGTTGTGATAAACAATTTAATTGAACTAAGAAAAGAAAGAGCTTTGTTGTAATTAAAGGGACCTTCTTGCTAGTGAAGTTGAGTGATTCTAAATGAGCCCAACAAAGATCAAGTCTTGTTTGAGTGTGAGGCTTCATGACACTATAAGGGATGAAACTAGGGTAATGCCTTAGGCAACTATGAAAAAATGGATACCCTTTAACCCTTGATTCTTAGTCGAAGAGGTAAACTTAGACTTATGCTCTTGATATCAATATGTTATAAAAATGATCCAAGATATAAAACCTTCCATTTAAAAATATATTTGTTATTATAACATAATTACTTTAAAAAAAAAAATTATGAAAAAAGTTTGTATGAAAAAGAAAACAAAAAAACAAAAAATAAAATTGAAACAATTTTGTGGCTATTTTTCCCCTAGCTTGCACTTAAATAGCTCAATAAACATTATAATGAAACATTTCAAAACACCTCCAAATCTCCTTTATTGGAAGTTCAATTGAAATGCACATGGAGCTAAGTAGTTCCTTTAGGATTGTATTATGAGTTTTATGATTGTAATGTCCCTTGCTAGAAATTATATCAGATTTTTTTTAAATAAATATTATCTCCCTTAGAAATTCTATTTGCAACAAACAATGAAATTGGGTATGAAATAAACTTCACCAAAATGAGAAATTCCAACACAAAAGGCATGCAATTGGAATGCAATGATATATGAATGAAAATACCATGGAATTATATCAGCTTTACTATCATGAATAATAGCTAACAATTAACAATAGCTGAAACAAAATACATAGAGGAAACCTCACAAAAGCAAGCCAAAATATGCACCCAATTGATGCCAAACTTAACACAACTCAATAAACCAAACTTTGCAAATTTGAGTAGCAATATTACACCAAGATATATTTTTGATACAAGGATATTTTTTGTACCCTACAACAATAACAAAATGAAACATCCAAAAAAACTTCTACACTAAACAACACCCGCAACAATAGAAAATTTGTAGTGACCAGATGTACTTTGATGACTAGGATCTTCTGTAACTAGTGGGCCTATGGTGGGCCTACATGATGTCAAAGATGCAGTATCATCCACCCATGCTCATGATGCTCATGGAGTACTGGGATGTAGACACCTCAGGCTCCTTCCATTTGTCATCAGGAAAGATGACTGCCACATTGGAGGATGTGTATTAGATCACCGAACTACCCATCCATAGACAACAAGTGGCATATGATCAAGTGACAACAACATGAGAGGCCATAGAGGGCCAATAGTAAATTATGATAGGAAGACATACCCAGTAGATATCACCATCCACATCTATATATGGTGGTTGGAGTAGAGGTGAGTGGCCATTCCACTCATCTAGAGAGTAATGTCATTATAGTCGCCCTTTGAGTCATGATGGATGGGTGAGGATCATACCTGCATGGGGGACTCAACCATTGCATCCAAGAGATGGAGGAGCATCAGACCATCTACATGTGGGTTCAAAGCATGCTTGCTCACCTATACTATGACCTCAGGCATTACATCCATTATGAGTTTTTTAGTCTTATAGCCTACACACTTTTATAGGTGTGGGTGTTCTCACATATTACATTTACTCAGCCAGTTAGGTTTTCCTAGGGAATAGCACTTGGTACACCGATGGAAAACACATACTCGTTGGTGCACGACTGGAGGTATGGGGAGCTAAATTTTTGGCGTTTATAGTTTGATTGTTTATAGGCATTGGATGTTAGATGGTGCCCCTATAGGAGGGTCCATGGATTTGGCCCATGGATAGGTGGTAGCTATGACACATGCAACATGATCGAATCTTAGTGAGGTAATTAGATTAGATTATTTTTCGTATTACTCACATTGGGTCACCTGATAGTTCGAGTAGGTACAGATGATCCCTTTGATGCCTCCCACATATATTTGATGAACAAGGAACACCACTTGAGTAGGAAATTACCATCAACCAACAATTATAAGTGTCTCTATTAGTGGAAATGGGTCAGATAACAAAGACCAACCTCCCATCCTATCGATCGAAAATGTCGACATCACCCATGGTTTTAGAGCATGGTGGATGACAAATGAATTGACCTTGATTTTCTTGGAACATGCCCCCATGGGCAATGTCAGTGTGTAGGGGTCAAGAGGAGACGATGTTGCAACGACGGTGGCAAGGAGGGTGAGGCAACAACAGGCAGAGTGGCAAAGAGAATGAGACAACAATGGAGAGTATCATCACCTCCACTGGTAGTTCCAATCTAATCGACACCACCTTTGGTGGCCATCATCTCTCCCATGATGGTAGTAGTAGCAAGAGAAGGACCCAACATTGCACCTCCACCTGATCCACACTAGCAAGCTAAGGACCTAGGTATGAGAGTGGCTTATGTTATTTCCTTTTAGTACTTTGTATTTTAGTCTAACTCATATATATATGCACATGCTTTATATGCTTTTATTTGTATTTTCTTATAGGAGTGGATCACCTTCATTGAGTAGTGCATTTTTGAGGTTTCCCTAACCGTGTCTATCTAGGGGAGAATATTTGATGCAGAGAAAGGTAATATACTCCTTCCTAAAGGTAAAAAAATGACTTCTACACAACCTCAAAGTCCCATCAAACCAAACTCTCCATTCAACATCTTTCACATCAATTCACCCTTATAGCACTCAAAACCCGGTTTAAGCCAAATTTCCCTAAACCTTTCCCAAAAAATTGGAAATTAAAAGGTGGATTAAGATACCCTTTTCAAGGTTACTCAACATATATAAGATTCAGGAGTCACTCTTTTGGACCATCATAGACTTCCAATACCCCTACCTCACTCTAGGCTTCATAATTAGCCCCAATTTCCAAAGGAACTACCCTTCCAACTTTAGGTATCCACCCAAACACCTTAGAAAGTCTTAGATCATGGTTCCAAACCTCAAATTTTTTCAAAAGTTTGTGTCCATAGGGACTCTAACCCTCTACCCCAAGAAACCCTCCTAAATACTCACAAAAACAAGGGTTTTTATGATTTTCACAACCCCAGATCTCTCCCAATCCTTTCAAGGGTCCAAAAACCTTACAATACCTTTGCCTTGACTTGGAAAACACTCAAAATCCCATTCCTCTTAGTAATTTCCAGATTCACTACTTAGGTTTCTCATTTTCTTGGTAAAATCACCCCTGCTCAACCTTAGAATTTCACAACATGCTAGGTTTCTTAACTCCCTCAGTCTCCAAAGCATCTAACCATCTAACTAGTCATGATATAGGCCAATCCACTGATTCACATGGTCAGAATAGTAGGTGGATTGGCTAGTTTGTCATGATGTTACCCTCAGACCCTTAACACAGAAAACAAAGCAACTTTTGGGTTTGTTGATCCCACACACACCAACGATGATTATAAGCCTCCAAAGAAAATGTAAAGAGTGGTAAATGCATATTAAAATAAGTGCTCACAACCTCAAGACATATCAACCCTGTACGGGGTTGTGCCAAGAAGGAAAAGTTCAGAAAAATAATGAAAAATACAATGATCAGCGTTGCAAATTGTTGTTTCCTTCTTCAAAACTTAACAATCAACCTTCTCCATGAGAGATTACATAATTTTATAATAGTTCCAACATAAAACTACCACCTAGAACCAACCAACTACCCTACAACTGTAATTTAAACCTCTAATGACCGTTGGAGGCCAGAATTACACCTTTTACACAATTGATTAACAACATCAATACATGTTTTGCAATGTTTTTTCTTTTTGACCCTCATAATCACCCATCCTATTAAGAATGGTCTAATGAGACCTTATTTACTTAAGAGACATGACTTAAAATCACCTACTATCTACCTAGAACCCATTGTCAACATTGACATACATGGACAACTTATTACATTGCACCATATTATAACATATTTTGCAACTTCCTCATTGCATTTTGATTAAAAGACCTTCAATTCACTTGTTTAACCTCTAAGACTCATGTCCCTTTCATTCCAAGGTGATGGTGCCCTTGCACCAATATTGGATGTGTATAGGCCAGTGTCAACATAGCGACACACCCATATTTTTGAGCCTATTATGCATTTGGGGACCACTTACAAGGAGGCATGACATGTGGAGATGGTATAGAGGGCCACTGACCTAACCGTTGTGACTGGGTAGTGGGATCAATGTTCGACATAGAGAGACCAGGTTTTGATGTGGGAAGAGAGTGCAGAGAGGGAACATAATACCCTGTAGAGCCAACTCAATGACCTCTATTGGCAGGTGACAGTGGTGAGGTTGACAACTGATCCTCAGGTGCAACACCTTCAAGAGGAGTTGTGGCAGGCCTATGAGGAAGATGTCTAGCTTCGGGAGGAGGTGAGTGAGCTATGAGGAGAGGTCCGAGGACTATGACTGAGTATTTCCTTGTTGTGATTGCATTGACCACGGTCTATGGTATTATTCCAGCATCCACCCCCAACACCACCACTAGAACTAGAAGGCTCAGGGAGCCATGCACCTAGGGGCTAGAGGCCCATTTTGCATATGCTAGATTTTGTATATAGATCATATTTTTTTGTATAGCATTATTTTGATGTATGTACACACACATGTATACAGTCACCACATTTTGATATAGTGGTGCGATACATGTACATGACATTTTGATATATATATATATATATAAGAAATTTTATGCGACATCATGGTGTTCTTATGTGTATGTTTAATTTCATGTATGGCTATGCGTTGGATTTATGTTTATGGATGTATGCTTAGATTAGATGCTATCGTAGTCTAATATACACACATTGGATGCATGTTAATTATATTCAATGATGATCTAATTGTCTAACCAAAAGACTAAATCAAATACAATGCATGGATACAAAATATAATAAAACACACATACAATGACAATCCATAAGCACCAAAACCATACACAGAGATGATTATGCAAGGGAATAACCAATTAGGGCTAAACTTCCCCTTTTGATCAGGTGACACAATTACATTCCAATGATTCTCATAGAGAACAAGATCACCTACCTTGAAAGCTCGAGAAATAACACATTGATTATAATGTTTAAAAACAAATTGTTGATAAGCTTGGAGATGTTTGAGGGCTTGCAATCGGAACTCATTGAGTAACTCAAGCTGATACAAATGATCAACACAATAAGTGTCATCATTAATCAAACCTTTACCGAAAACTCACAAAAATGGAATTTCCAACTCTAACTTAGGCATGATAGCCTCAACAGCATACACGAGGTTGCACGGGGTTGTACCAATATCCATGCAAACACTCATGAAATAGGCCCAAAAGGTGTATGTTAATTGAGTATGCTAGTCTTTACCATGCTTATTTACTAATTTTTCGGAGAATCAACTCAAGAGTTTTATTAGACGCTTTGGCTTGGTCATTAGAATGAGGATTGTATGGTGTAGAAAATGATGTGAAATATGAATTTCTTCTAGGAATTTCTTTACCTCTTTGTTCTTAAATGAAGTGCCATTATCAAAAACAAGGGTGGAAGGAAATTTGAAATGTCCAATGATATTGTCTAGAAGAAACCTATAGATTGCATCAATGTTCATGGATTGAAGTGGAAAAAATTCAACCCATTTTGTAAAGTAATCAGTAGTGGTAATGATGAAGATATGTCCTTTAAAAGAAGGAGGCAATATTTTACAAATAATATTCAACCCCCATTTCCCAAATGGCCAAGGAGAGGTCTAATTTTGAAGCTCTTGAGTTGGAACCCAAATAAGATTGATATGTTCTTGACAAAGGGGAAAGGATTCCTGATCTATTATTTGGAAAAAGTATCCCATATGAATTAGTTTACACACCAGGGATTTACCAACAAAATGTCCACCCCTAGAGCTCGAATGGACTTCTTGAAGGGAAAGGGGTATTTCCACCTTAGTGAAGCACCAAAGGAGAATACCATTATAAGATCTTCGATAAAGAACATCAAATATTATAATGTATTGCAAGTATGAAGGTGTTATCATTGATGTCAATATGGATGTCTACTGACTGGTGTTGTCATTGATGTCAACTATGTGTTAAGAAAGTTTTTGCACGATGAAGATGTCGAGGATATTAAGAAAATTGTAAAAAAGAGAAGAACAGGTTTGTGCATGTGTACTTGAGATATTGAGGAAGTATTGTGAGTACATGGAGCTATATTTTTGTTGCAGTGTTTGAAGGTGAGTTGGAGTGAAGTAATGAGCTGAGATGATGTCTTTGGTACTTGGTTTCCAAGTGCTTTTGAAAAAAATTGATAAACAAATTAAATTATGTTGTGAAAGTGGTCAGAGTGTGCTCCACATTTTTTCTATGTTGAGGCTATGCCTATGCAAATCTAATATGTTGTTCATGCTTGTCAGAGGTTTTTGTATTTAGAATTTTGGTTTCTGGATCATTGTATAGTGTGTGAAATCATGTTTTAGTGATGTTTTATGTGGCCTAGGAGAAATGCATTTTCTTCGTGTTTCTCTGTTGTTTGGCTTCAAGTTGTGCAGATTTTGGAATTTGTTTATAATTCTTGTATCTTTTAGATTTCAAGGTTTCACTTGATTTGGTGTAGTACAAAGTAAGTTTCATTTGTCAATGTGTGGATAAGTTTTACCAGTTGTTCTGAGTTGAAGTATTTGTATGATGCAAGTTTGGATGAAGTGTTTGATGAATCTTAAGTAGCTCATGGATTATTCTAGATTGTGTTAAAGTGAATTATGTTGTTCAGAACTTTCAGATTGATTTAAGGAAGCATGCACTTAATGTTTATGGTGTTTAACATGGGTATTTCCTGACCTTGTGTTAGCACTACATGCGAAGTTTATGGAAGCATGTTGAGGTGTGTTTGGATCTATTTGGGTCCTAATTAAGGATTTATGTAGGTCACCTTTGTTCCTATCCACCGCAAGAATGTTTAGGTGTTGACCTATTTTGAATTTGTAAGTGTAAAAGATAAATGCTGACATTGGAGAAGGTTTGTGAGGTTGAGACTGATATAAATAAGTGTTGTATTGTTGTGAGATGCAAGGGAGAATCAAGATATATGCAAGATCGATGCAAGTGATGTGTATAATGTGAATTTGAGAAGAGCAGTGCAAATTTCAAGTGTTTTGGATTCCTAAAGGAAGTGTGTTGAAGGTGTCCAAAATATTTCATGCAAGATTGCGAGACTGTTGGAGCATTGTGGTGGATTCCTTGTTACATTGAGAAAGTGTTCTTTATGTAACATTTCTCTTCTATCTTCTTGTATTTCTTTCTGTGGTAGTGAGCCCTGGCTGTGAGCCTTTTCGGATAGCATGTTCTATTCTGGAAGTGAGCCCCTTTTCTACCAATTTTTCTATTAATTATATTGTGAGCTAATCCTCACTGTGGTTTTTCCCTCATTGTATTTTTTATGTAAACTGGTGTTATCTTGTGTATGGTGTTGTGATTTTAGTTTATGTTATCTGTATTTCATGTTTAATCATTATAACATAATAAGGGCTTAATGAATGCATGTGGATCTGATTACTGTTGAGAGTTTTGATGTTTTGATTAGATACAACTAATTCACCCCTCTCTTAGTTGTTTGGTTCATTCAACAATTGGTATCAGAGCAAGGTTCCTTGGAAAAGAGCTTAATCACTTGAGGTAGATCCGAGATGACAAACAAGGTTTCTTTGGAATGCCCTAGATTTGATGGTACAAATTATACATTCTGGAAGACAAAGATGGAAGGATATTTGATAAATCAAGGATTTTAGATTGAAAAGGCTTATAAAAATACATATACTCCACCTAAAAATGGTCCAAGTACAACTGCAAAGATCAATGCTAAGACAAGATTTATTATTGTGAATAGTCTTTCAAATACTGAATTAGTAAAAGTTATGATTTTGAAGACTTCCAAAGAGGTTTGGGATAAGATAGAAAGCATTTATGAAGGAGATGAAAAGGTCAAAAAAGCAAAGCTATAGAATTTGAAGGCACATTTTGAGACCTTGCATATGTCTGAAGATGAAACGGTCAAAATTTACATGCAAAGAGTTGATGAGCTAGTAAGCGTAATGAGAAGTCTTGGTGCACAAGTCAAAGAATCTACAATGGTAAAGACTCTCTTCCTGATCTTATAGTGAAAAGGTATCTACTATTGAGGAAATTGTAGATCTTGATACTTATTCTAAAGATCAGATGATTGGTACACTAAATTTTTTTGAAATAAGAAAAAGGGCTTAAAAAATGGTATAAAGGTAGAGACTTATTTCAAGGTTGGAGTATTAGAAAAGATTGAAGATTCAAATAAGGAAGATCTTGATGATGTGGAAACTAACTTTGTGAGAAGGATGAGAAAGGGAACTGTTGGTGTAATTAAATATTTTGTACCTTGTCCTAGGTCATAATTACACCTTAGTTAAGTTTACTTAGGGACCACATAGGAGTTGTTGGAGAATTTCCACCTTTGTTGGACTTATCTTCTTATTACTTTATCACCTCCACCTTTCATGGACATATCATGTGATTAGGTTTCCACCTTTTGTGGTAGATCCACTATTTGTGGTGGTTATCACATTATCACCTTTCCACTTTAGGTGGAGTGATAACTTTTCATTGTTGTCTCATGTTATAAGATTACGACACTTTTCATAATCTTATGCACTCCTATGTTCTCACCTTGGCTATATAACCAAGGGGTCTCTCATTATACACATTGAATCATATCATTGACATAGAATATAGTTTATTCTTGTCATATTATTTTCTCTTTTCTTTGTGCTTTCTATTTGGTCCATAGATCTTGGCATCCATAGCCAATTCTAACATGGTATCAGAGCATGTTTGATTCTAACATGGTATCAAAGCGGGTTGGGTGCCATTGGAGAGTCATTTTCTGAAGAGAGGTACCAGATTTGGGGAGGTTCCATTTTTGGCTCTTTATTGCAGGTTTATATCAGAGCTTGTTGGTGCAAATCTAAGCTCACCATTGCATCCGGAAGGTTCGAGAAAGTCGATTTTGCCTTTTGTTTCATCCAAATCGGACATACGAGGCCAAATCTAAGAGGGTTTGAAGCTGCATTGTGGTTGCCAGATCCAAAAGGTAGCTGCATTTTTGGAGCATTTTGGGTCAAATCCGACCCTGCCATTGCGTCCAGAAGGGCCAAAAACCCTAAGATCGACTGTCCAATCGTCCAAATCGGAGCAAGTCATTTGGTGAGGCAAAAATTTTTTTGCCCGAAGAGCCGTACGGCCCCCGGTCGTCATAATTCGCAGACGAAAATACAATATTTTCAGAAAACCAAAACAATGGTATGAAAAATTGTATTTCAAAGGTCCCTTTCTCCTTGGTCTGCTACGCCGGCACTCCACCTTGCCATGGCACCCAGCTTCAAATTCTGGACCCCTCCGCAGGGATATCCGAACCGGTGACGATAGTGAAAGAAATTTCCCAGGATTTGAAGACTTTGACTGGGTAGGGCCTGTCAATTTTAATGCATGGTTTTATGTCATCATTGACGTCAGCACATATTTGAAAATTTTTCCCCTCACCATTGGAGTTTTTCATTTTGCAGTCAACTTTGAAGGCTCCATATCTCAGTCATTTTGGCTCCTTTTTTCGAGCAATTTTTTTTTATTTGGGCTAATTTTTCGTGCTCTTCATAGTGGTGCAATCAGTTTTTGGTTTTTTCCAGAAATTGCAGATTCTCACAGGTGTTGCTGCTTCGTCCTCATTTTGGGCACTTTGGGAGCTCATAACTTGCTCCTACGGTAACATTTTTGGGTGCCGTTTTTTTTGAAAGTGCATGATTTTTCTGTACTTTCCAGTGGTGTGATCAGATTTATCTCATCTACTATAATTTTTATACTGTGAGTTTGTGGCCTATTTTGGCATCTGCATGTACCAAGATCAAAGTCCACTTTGCTATTTTTGGCAGTGGCAATTGTAAACGCACTAAGTATAAAGTGCCAAATCAGATATTGCTTGGGGGGGCTTCATGATTGAGTGATTTGGGGGGTAATCTTGCAGTGATTGGTTGCATTCTTTTGCTTGGTTTGTGTTCTTGCAATGGGGAAATCTCAAATTGAACTCCTAACTCCACATAATTATGCTACATGGAGAAAATCAGTATGGAACTATCTCATGGGAAAAGGTCTAATAGGCTATCTAAAGGAAACCGTTTCTCAACCTACTGATGCTAATGAATTGGCAAGATGGGAGATTAATCATGAGAAAACACTTGGATGCATATGTTCACTAGTCTCATTTGATTTACAATTTCATATTGATTCATGTACAACAACTAAAGAAGCATGGGAGACTTTTGAAAACTTGTATGGTAAAATAGATAAGATTAGGGGATATCAGATTGATAATGATTTGATGAATCTTGATCCTAAAAGTTTTGACCACATCCAAGACTACATCTCCAAAATCAAGCAATTAAGAACACAGTTGAAAGAATGCAGTATTGAAAAAGAGGATTTACAATTGATTCTGAATGTGTTATCGAAGCTTGGTCCTGAGTATTTAGTATTTGTTTCTAGCTTTCATACCCATCAACTTTCTATGGGAGCATCATATGTTGATCCTAAGTTTGATGACTTTACAAATCTCCTAATCCAAGAGGAAGCTAAGTTAATGAACATGGGTCTAATCAAGTCTTCCAAGCCGCATGCATTGGTTTCTAGTGAGTCAAAGGTATATAAAGAATCAGGGAATCTTGATAAGAAGCAAAAGATGAAAAAGAACAAGCCACATAAAGAATCATAATCCACTCATTCAAAAGAAGAATCATCTAAGAAGAAGAGGTCTTTTTGTGCATATTGCAAGAAGGATGGACATGAAGAACATTATTGTTATAAGAAGGATATTGATGAGTTGAAAAATATTCTCAAAAGGAATCAAATTGATTTGCCTTCTAGAATGTCTGAATCTTCTTCTTCTTCTTCAAAATAGTCTAAGGGAAAAGTTCATTTGGCATCTATATTAGGAAATAAAGGTCAAGCTCTTTGTGCTTATTCAAGTCCAGGATCAGGTAGATGGCTTCTAGATTCAGGAGCATCACATCATATGACATCTTCACAATCTATTTTCTCTTCATTTCAGCCTTGTTCTATGTCTCCTATCTTGATGGGAAACAATACATACATGAGTGTACTTGGGAAGGGATCTATTAGTTTTGGGGACAACACTTTCCAGGATGTTTTGTGTGTTCCTCATTTGACGAACAATCTTCTTTCCATATATCAGATTACACATGGTGGAAATGGGAGAACTATGGAGTTCACACCTGATTCAGTCATCATTCGAGACTTGGAGAGTAGAGAGATCATTGCTACTGGGGTGGTTGATCATTCATCTCGGTTGTATACCTTTGCAGATTTTTCTTTTGATGGTGACATTATTCCTTCGACTGTTGATCACACTTCTAGTGTAAACCATGAGGAGACATTTGGCTACTTGAACTTGGGAGTTCTCACATCAGATCCAGTACTTGAGCCATGCATTTCATCTCCTCCATCTACTGTTGCAGTTGATGATGCTTGTGATTCCACAGTTTGGGTTCCTTGTGATTCAGTGCAGTAGGATATACATTATCTTCCAGATATGGCTACTTTGGATGGCTTCTTGATAGGTATTCAGACTTGTTTGTGGAGTCTCATCTTGCAGATTTGGGGGACACTATTGATGACATTCATCTTCTCTTTGATGAGGATGCTCCTTCTTCAGTTGTTGCGAGGGAACACTCTGACCCTCTTGTTCATTCTCTACATGATCATTCTTTGCAGTTTGACACGGGTGTGGATACTTTTGGACAGCATTTGGAATCTATATATCCCACCAAGGTAAGTCCTGTAGCTGCTGCATAATGAATCCCATGATGATGTGTACCCTGGATGTAATGCAAGATGCGTTTGGCTACTTTCCAATGAAGCTCATGTGGTTCCTGCATAAAGCGTGAAACCATGCCAACTGCAAAGGAGATATCAGGGTGAGTGTGAGTCAAGTAGATGAGACTCCCAACAAGCTGATGATACAAAGTGGCATCAACGAGTGGAGTAGAACACTTAGCCTCAAGCTTGACTCCTGAAAGAAAGGGAGTCAGAGCAGGCTTACAATCAACCATGTGAAACCGAGCTAGAAGATCAAGAGCATACTTGGGCTGAGAAAGAGAAATCCCAGAAGCTGACTGAGTGATCTCAATCCCAAGAAAATCATGCAAAAGGCCCAAGTCAGTCATAGCAAATTTGTCCTGCAAAGCAGATTTGAAACTGCCAATGATGGATGAGGTACTCCCTGTAATGATCAAGTCATCAACATAGAGCACAAGTAGCAAATGAGAGTCACCCTGTCACAAAATGTACACATTCGGATCTGAATGACACCTAGTGAAATCTGCGGAGAGAAGAAAGGAATCCATCTTTGCATACCAAGCCCTAGGGGCCTATTTGAGGCCATAGAGAGACTTCCACAATCTGCAAACTAAAGAAGTATCATGTATGAATCCCTATGGCTGCTCCATGTAAATCTCCTCATGAAGATCCCCATGAAGAAATGCACTCTTCACATCCATCTGATGTACAACCCAACCATGAGCTACAGCAATAGCAAGTGTCAAGCAAATGGAGTCCATTTTAGCAACAGGTGCAAAGGTCTTTGTGTAATCAACACCTAGAACCTGTGAGAAAACTTTTGCCACAAGTCGAGCCTTATATTTATCCATACTTCCATCTGCTGCATACTTGGTTCGAACCATCTTTCTCCCCTTAGGGAGTGGAACTAAATCCCATGTGTTGTTCCTCATTAAGGAACTATACTCTTCCTCCATTGCTGAATCCCACTCTGGAACTCCTGATGCTTCCTTGAAGGACTGTGGATCAGAAGCAGTAGCAATGAAAGCATGTGGAAAACCTTGATGTTGTGATCGAGTCCTTCGAGTATCTGAAGGATCCCCAACAAGAGAACCTGCTGACCCAAGAGTCTGTCGAGCCCACTGAGGTCTAGTAGGAGATGAAGGATGAGGCTCCTCAACTACAAGTGGACCCTGCGAAGGTGTGATCCTACAAGTCGGAGTTGAGGGAGAATCATCATTTGAGTCACTATTGTCACTTTCCACCATGGAGGAAGGAAGAGGAGGATGAGAGGCTAAGCTAGGAGAGCTTTCCTCAAAGTGAACACTCCTCTCAATGAATAGCTCATGTGTCTCTGGATCCAAACATCTGTATGCCTTAACACTTTCAGGATATCTAACAAAGATGCAAGGCCTACTCTGAGGTTCCAATGCCTTGCATTTTTCTGGAGGTATGCATGCCCAAGCTGGACAACCAAAAACTCTGAAGTGTGTCACAACCGGTTTTCTACCACACCAAGCCTTAAAAGGAGTTGTACCCTTCAAAGCTTTATGAGGAACCCGATTTTGAATGTGAGTGGTACAACTGATAGCTTTTGCCCAAAATTGAGGACCAAGAGAATGAGCATGAATCATGCAGCTAGCCATCTCCTTAAGGGTTCTATTCTTCCTTTCAGCAACACCATTCTGCTGTGGAGTGTATGTAACTGAATGTTGAATATCAATCCCCTCAAGAGTACAAAATTCCTCAAGTCTATTGTTCACATATTCCCTTCCATTGTCTGTGCGAATAATCTTGACTTGTTTCCCTGATTGCTTCTCAACATGAGCCTTGAAGGCTAGAAATCTGTCAAACACTTCACTCTTGTGAACAAGAAAATAGACCCATGTGAAGTAGGAGTAGTCATCAATAAAGGTGAGGACATAGTGGGCCTTGTTGAATGATGGCACTGGAAATGGACCTGCTACATCACTGTGAACCAATTGAAGAACTTCCAAAGCTCTCCAAGACTTCCCTTTGTCAAAATTCTCTTCTGGATGCTTACCAAGGAACAACCTAAACAAACACCTTCTAAAAATTTGATTTGAGGGAGTCCTGAAACCATATCCTTTGTGCTAAGCTGCTGAAGATAGCGGTAATTGAGATGTCCAAACCGCTCATGCCATAACTTACTTTCTGAATTTGAATGAGTGAGCAATGCTGTAGAAGGAGACTTGGGAATAAAGTGGGAAAATGAGTAAAGCCATGTGTTGGGATTGGCTTGTCCCACTGCAACCAAGGCATCATCCTTAAGTTCTTTGACCACAACTGAATCTGGTAGAAACTCAACTTTCTTGCCATCTCCAAAGTGAGTGATTTGGTAGATTGAAAGAAGATTAGTGCTCAAGTTAGGAACATAGAGAACATCCTCAAATGTTCCATCATCCATGACAACTGAACCTTTGCCTTCAACATCCACTTGAGTGTCATCACCTATAAAGATGTGAGGTACCTTAGATGGCTCCAAAGAAGAAAACTGCTCCCTTGTAGAACCCATGTGATGAGTAGCACCCGAGTCAAGTATCCATTGCTGTGAAGAACCTGTAGTAGCCATAAAAGCTTGCCCTTTTCCTTTTGATTGTGAGGAAGTGGAAGGAGATGAATCCTTCTTCTTGTAGGCAGATGGCAAATTGATGTTGTTTTTCTTGATGATGTTTGTCAACTCATCAATTTGCTTAGTATGGCAATGATGCTCATCATGACCAAATCTCTTGCAAAATGAGCAAGTTGGTCTTTCCTTCTTGCTTGAATTTCCCTTCTGAGGAAAAGGTGAAAAATTCCTTTGTTGTGGAGAGGATGATTGTGCTTTATCTTGTTGTGTCTTTGGCTTAAACTGCTTCTTCTTCTTATTGGAACCCTTTCCTTGAGTCCCTTGATTCCCTTGACTAGCTACCAAAGCTTTGGAATTTGAAGACTTGAGAATCCCCATGCTTATCAATTTTGCTTGCTCTAACATCAACATTTCTATGAATGCATCAAATGATGGAAGAGTGAAAGAACTACCAACTATCAAACGATGGGTTTGGAAGCTAGAAACAAATGCTGCATATTCTGATGGAAGCTTTCCCAACAAATTGTAGACCAACTGTGCATCCTTTTTGTCAATTCCACAATCCATAAGTTGTGATCTTAACTCATTTTCCTTAGTGACATAGTCTTGGATTGTATCAAAATTCTTAGGATCTAACATTGTGAGATCATTTTCAAGCTGATAATCTCTAATCTCATCAACTTGGCCATACAATTGACCAAACTTTTCCCAAGCTTCTTTAATTGTTGTAAACTTTTCAATTTGATAGATTAGATCTTTTGATACATATTTCCTCAATGTTCCAAGAGCCATAGTATTTTTAGTGAGCCAATCCAAATGAGCATTAGGATCAGATGGTGCAACAATAGTTCCATCAATATAATGAGTTAATCCTTTTTCCATCAACTTACTCCAAGCATCAATTTTCCAAGAAGCATAGTTATGTGGAGTTAACAAAGGAAACTTAGGAGAACCCATAGCAGCAAAGAGAAAAAGAGATAGAGAGGCACAATCACACAAGACACCCCCCCAAATTCACTCAATCAAAGAACCCCCCCAAAAATGATGATTTGGCACTTTATACTTAGTGCGTTTACAATGGCCACTTGCAAGCCAAGAAAAGTGGGATTCTAATTTTAAATGTTTTACAACAGCTTTAATTAGGCAACAACAGACTCAAATAACTGATACAAAAGACCAAACTGAGATCTTGTCCTTACAAATGCCAAAATAGGCCAAAACTGACCAAGTGCTGAAAGTACAATTTCTGATCAAAATCACTACAAAATGATAGAACCACTGTGAAATTCAAGAAAAATCATGCACTTTCAAAAAAAACGGCACCTGAAAAGGAGTTCGTATGAGCCTGAACGAAGCCCAAGAAGTTGTAAAAACGGTGACAACTCAGCTACACCTGTGAGAAACAGAATTTTCTGAAAATCCATGCATCAAAACCAGAAACAGATTACACCACCATGTAGAGCATGAAAAAATAGCCCAAATCAAAAAAAATTGCTCGAAAAAAGGAGTCAAAATGAGCAAGATATCTGTGTTTGAAGATGAACTACAAAATTCAAACTGCAAATGGAGAGGGGTCAAACAATTTTGATAACCGCTGACGTATTGCTGATGTCAGAACATGATGAAGTTAAATTTGACGGCCTGGGGGCTGTCACCATTGCAATTACCCCTACCGAAAAATAGGCCGGAATCTTTCGTAGTTGTCGGGCAGTTGCCAGAATCTGCTTTTATCGCCGGTTTTTTTTAACTACCGGATTTTGCCCGCCTGCCGGTTTTCACCACCTACCGGTGACAATGGATCCGCCGGTAGAGGCCACGTAAAAATGTAAATTTCCTTTCAAATTTTTTAGTTGTGGAACGGTATAGGTCATTATGCTTCAAGATGTCCAAAAAGAGTTGTAAACAATAAGAGCAAGGAAAATAAAGGAAAAATGATTAAGAAAGCTTACTATGTTAGAGAAGATGTTGGCATTTTTGATGATGAATCTGATTATGGAGACTTTGATGGCAATGCATGCTTATTCCTAGCTATAAAATATAAATCTAGTTCTGCTAACTTTGAAAGTTGTGTGAAGGGAAGTGATCTAGAGAAGAAGGATAAGGTTGAAGGTACTTTGGTATCTGTTTTTCATGTTAAAGAGGATAAGAATTATTGGGTTGTTGACAGTGATTTCTCTATTCACATGACTAGAGACAAAAGTAAGTTTGTTAAACTTGAAAAATATGATGGAGGATTAGTTAAATTTGGAGATGATTCAAGAGCTAAGATTTGTGGAATAGGTTCAATCAGTTTTGATGGCAAACAGATAAAAGTATAAAGTTGTGTCACACTTTCGGCCAACTTATCAACACAAGTGAATTTTAGTATTTATAACTACAAATCAATTTTGGTCAAACATATTATCTTGTAAGATTCATTCTAGATAAGTTAAATATGTCCACAACTTTTCCAACTAAAATTGTTGGCTAAATACATATGTAGCACCATTTGAGGCCAATTTACTAAAAAAAAAATTATTTAAAAAAATTAATGTTTCAACAACTCCTACTCATATAAATAACATTTTTTTTTTTAAATGTAAAAATACCCTTTTATAGGTCCATAAGTTTAGTTTTCAAATATATATTTATTTTAATAGTTCAACTATTATTTATATTTAATTTTTAATTTTTACTAAAAGTAGGTTATCAACACAAAAATATTAGGTTGATTACCATGTCAAGAAAAATACTAAAACTTATTAAAAAAAATAAAAAAAATATGATGCCCTAGATAAAGGAATCTAGATTAAGATAGTATAATTTATTTTCTATTTTAGATAAATATTTAATATAAAAGTTGACATCGAGTGGAAACAGTTGTGTCTTAATACACACACATTTAAATATTTATTAAAGTTACAAAAAAGTATATCCATGCCCTAAAGTTTCAAGTTATAAATATACACAAAAAATTTAAAAGGAAAAAAAGAAAATTTACTATATAAAACTTGACGTCTCATGTAACGTCATTTTTCAACATTTTATCATCAACTAAATTATAGTGTTAATTTATAAAAAAATATATTCAAATAATTTTTTAATTTTGTCAAAAAAATAAAAACACAAAATATACTAAAAAATAAACATTTAATTAGTTTACGTCATTTCAAAATTCAAAACATATATGCCACTTTCTAATGATTCAAATTTAAAATTTAGATAAGTGTTGGTCGGTTCCTTTATAAAAGTGTGACACAACTTTGTACTTTTACCCAAACATAATACTAATAATGTTTACTATGTTAAGGGATTGAAAGGAATAATCGTTTGAGTGTTGGACAAATATGTAGCAAGGGATATAATCTTATGTTTAAGGATGAAACATGTGAGATTAGAAAAGGGTCCGAAATTGTGATTGCTGCTAGTAAGAGAATAGATGGGAATATTTATCATCTTAAGGGTGTTGATGGACATTGCTTTGTCTCAGATTAGTGATAGTTGGTTATGGCACCGAAGGATGTGTCACATGAATTTTGATAATTTGGTAAGAATTAGTTCAATTCATGTAATAAGAGATATACCAAGAATTACAAAACGTATCAATGTTGTTTGCAAGAGTTGTCAATTTGGAAAACAAACAAGGAGTAGTTTCAAAGGAAAGGAACAATTTTCTACCAAAATACTGGAATTAGTACATACAGATATTTTTGGTCCTACAAGGACGAGAAGTCTACAAGGTGACAGGTACTTTCTACTTTTGATTGATGATTATTCTAGAATGACATAGGTTGCTTTTCTTAGAGAAAAATTTGATGCACTAGATAAATTCAAGACATTTAAAGCTATGGTTGAGAATGAAATAGATCTGAAAATTAAATGTTTGAGGTCTAAAAGAGGTGGAAAATTCACCTCCAATGGATTTAACATGTTTTGTGAAGTTCATGGAATAAAGAGGCACTTGTCTACCCCTAGAACTTCTCAATAAAATGGAGTAGTTGAAAGAGAAAATAGGAATATTCAAGAAGCTGTTAGGATTATGATGAAAGAAGAAAATCTACTATATGTCTACTAGAGAGAAGTAATTCATACTGTTGCCTACATACTTAATAGAGTTCAAGCTAAAACTAACATCACAAAGACTCCCTATGAGTTATGGTATGGAACGATTCTTACTGTGAAGTATTTAGGAGTATTTGGAAGAAAATGTTATATCAAAAGAGAAGAAGAGAACTTAGGAAAGTTTTATGCAAGGTCTGATGAAGGTATCTTCCTTGGATATTCTACTAAAATCAAACCTTACAAATGTTATTAAAATATGTTGAGAAAGATAGTTGAAAGTGCAAATGTGAAGGTTGATGAAAACTTGTAGAATTCAATTGTAGTAGATGGATATGTGTTAGATGAACTTGATTGTAGAGAAGTAAAAGAAGAAAAAGTAGATGAAAAATAAGTGCAAAATGAAGAGGAAGAAGCTCTGGAGAAGAGCCCTAAGACCCCTAAGTATGTGCAAAAGAATCATTCCGAAGATGAGATCATTGAAGACAAAAGGAAAGGTGTATTGACAAGAAGTAGAGTTCTTGAAGTTGAGGTAAATTTGTGTTTACTTTCAAAAGTTGAACCTAGAACAATGAGTGAAGCATGTAGAGATGAACATTGGATGAAGGCAATGGAAGAAGAACTTATGCAGATAGAGAAAAATTAGACTTGGGAATTGGTTCCTAGACCAACAAACAAGAACATAATTGGAGCTAAGTGGATATTTAGAAACAAGTTGAATGAAAATGGAGAAGTGGTAAGAAACAAAGCAATACTTATGTGTAAGGGTTACTCACAAGTGGAAGGAATAGGCTTTGAGGAGACATTTTCTCTTGTGGCTAGTATAAAATCTTTCAATTATTTTTTTGTCATTTGTAGCACATAAGTACTTTAAAGTTTATTAGATGGATGTGAAGTTTTCTTTTCTGAATAATGAATTGGAAGAAGAGGTTTGCACATGGAAGAACCAGAAGGATTTCAGTTGTTAGATCAACTAGATATGGTGTGTAAATTGAAGAAGGCACTATATGGATTGAAGCAGCTCCCAAAGCTTGGTATGCAAGATTGTACAAATATTTGATACAACAAGGATTCAATAAAGGCACCACAAATAGTAATCTTTAGTTTAGAATTGAGAAAGCCAAGATCTTGATAGTAGTTGTGTATGTGGATGACATTATCTTTGGTGGAAATGAAGCTATGTGTAAGAAATTTGTTGAAGAGATGCAAAAGGAGTTTGAAATGTCAATGTTTGGGGAGACGAATTTCTTCCTTGGGCTACAAATCAATCAAATAGGTGAAGAGATTTTCATTTCACAGTCTAAGTATGTCAAAGAGATTTTGAATAAGTTTGGAATGGATGATTCCAAACCGGTATGAAACCTTATGGTGACTAGTTGTAAATTGAGCAAAGATGACGATTCACCTAAGGATGATCAAACAAATTGCTACTAGACTAGATATCATGCATGCAGTTTGTCTTGTGGCTAGATTTCAAGAAGAACCAAAAGAAACACATGTTACAACAATAAAAATGATATTCAGATATTTAAGAGGCACTCTGGATTATGGCTTGTGATATCCTAAGAATATTGTTTTCATATTAAATGCTTATACAAGTGTAGATTGAGCTGGTTGTGTTGATGAAAGGAAAAGTGTAAGTGGTGGTGCATTCTTTTTTGGATGTACAGATTGGTTTCATGATTGAGTAAGAAGCAAGAATCAATTTCCATATCCACAACCAAAGCTGAGTCTATTGTAGCAACATCATGTTGTACACAAGTTTTGTGGATAAGACAGACATTGAAGAATATCAGAATAGTGTGTGATGAGCCTATATTTATCTTTTGTGACAATACAAGTGTAAATAACATTTCAAAGAATCCAGTGATGCATTCAAGGACAAAACATATATCAATTAGGTATCACTTTTTGAGAGAGAAGGTTATGGAGAATGAACTGAAGCTTGAGTATGTACCTACACCAAATTGCTGATATATTTACTAAGGCTCTTCCTAAGGATACTTTTGAGTATCTTTGGGAGAATTTGGGGGATATTTCCCATCCTTTGAACTAGAGCATATGGAGGTGCAACAATCCAGTGATCTATGGATCTATCTCTTTTTTGGACTGACGTTGGTGGCTACCTCTCAGGGGGAGTAGGTAGTGTCATGTGTTGTCATTATTGCAGAGTTGATAATTTATTTGGGTGTACTCCTAAGGGAGAGTATTCAGAGTAGGTATTTTGGTTCAGTGTCAAAGGGGAATCATTGCAAAACATTTTATCCTTTACAATTGATGTCAAAGGGGGAGATAAATTATACTGTGAAAACATTTATCTAATAAGGGGGAGAGAGAATCTTATAAAAAGAGAGTGTGGAGGAATGTTGTGTAAGCTATCTAATCTAAAAGAAAAAGAAAGTGTGTTTAGAGCTGTTGTGCCGTCTTTGATGGTTTTTCACATCTTGTGTTGCCATTAATGATAGAGGGGGATATTGTTGCAAGTATGAAGGTGTTGCAATTGATGTCAATATGATTTCTATTGATTGGTGTTGTCATTGATGTCAAATATGTGTTAAGGAAGTTGTTGCATGATGAAGATGTTGAGGATATTGAGAAAATTGTGAAAAAAAGAAGAACAGGTTGTGCATGTGTAGTTGAGATATTGAAGAAGTGTTGTGAGTACATGGAACTATATTTTTATTACAGTGTCTGAAGATGAGTTGGAGTGAAGTAATGAGCTGAGATGATGTATTTGGTACTTGGTTTCCAAGTGCTTTTGAGAAAATTTGATAAACAAAGTAAACTGTGTTATGTAAGTGTTTAGAGTGTGCTCCGGTATTATGCTCTATGTTTCTTCTATGTTGAGGCTATGCCTGTGTGGATCTGATATGTTGTTCATGGTTGTTAGAGGTTTCTATATTTATAATTTTGGTTTCTGGATCATTGTACATTGCGAGATATTTTCACTAGTGTGTGAACCAGTTTTTTTAGTGATGTTTTCTTTGGCTTGGGAGAAATGTATCTGCTCTGCGTTTCTCCACTATTTGGCTTTAGCTTGTGCAAATTTTGGAAGTTTCTTATAATGCTTATATCTTTTAGATTTCAAGGTTTCATTTGATTTGGTGTAATACAAAGTAAGTTTCATTTGTCAATGTGCGAATAAGTTTTACCAGTTGTTTTGAGTTGAAGTATTTGTATGATGCGAGTTTGGATGAAGTGTTTGATGAATCTTAAGTAGTTTGTGGATTATTTTAGATTGTGTTCAAGTGAATTATGTTGTTTAGAACTTTTGAATTGATTTAAGGAAGCATGTAATTAATGTTTATGGTGTTTAACATGGGTATTGGTCGACTTTGTGTTAGCACTATATGCAAAGTTTATAGAAGCATGTTGAGGTGAGTTTGGATCTATTTGGGTCCTAATTAAGGACTTATGTATGTCACCTTCATTCCTATCCACCATGGAAATGTTTAGGTGTTAACCTATTCTTAATTTGTAAGTGTACAAGATAGTTTCCAACATTAGAGAAAGTTTTTGAGGTTGAGACTGATATAAACAAGTTTGGTATTGTTGTGAGATGCAAGAGAGAAGAAATATAGATGCAAGATCAATGCAAGTAATGTGTGTAATGTGAATTTGAGCATAGCAATACAAATTTCAAGTGTTTTGGATTATTGAAGGTGTTTGAAATATTTCATGAAAGACTGCAAGATTATTGGAGAATTGTGGTGGATTACTTGTTGCATTGAGAAATTTTTCTCTATGTAACATTTATTTTCTATCTTCTTGTATTTCTTTCTATGGCAGTGAGCCCTGGTAGTGAGCCCCTCTTGTACTAGTTTTTCTATTACTTATATTGTGAGCTAATCCTCACCATGATTTTTCCCTCATTGGGTTTTTCACATAAATATGGTGTTCTCTTGCGTATGGTTGTGTGATTTCAATTTTTGTTATGTGCATTTCATGTTTAATAATTATAACAAAATAAGGGTTTAATGAATGCATGTGGATATGAATAGTGTTGAGGGTTTTGATGTTTTGATTAGATACAACTAATTCACCCCCCCTTTTAGTTGTCTTGTTCATTCAAAATAATATATATATTGAACTGAAAGTTTTCTTATCTGAGTGCGAGCATTTTTAGTCATATC
The DNA here is from genome assembly GCA_007115665.2 of Sequoiadendron giganteum. Classification (NCBI taxonomy): domain Eukaryota; kingdom Viridiplantae; phylum Streptophyta; class Pinopsida; order Cupressales; family Cupressaceae; genus Sequoiadendron; species Sequoiadendron giganteum. The sequence goes on along the minus strand of CM021103.1, from coordinate 26,732,118 downwards.
GTCGAGAAATTTTCCAATATTTAGATTACTATAATTGTGAGAATACCATCCCTTGAGTCTACATGAACACACACTAAAATGTTGGGTTTAGGTTGATATGGCACAACAAGAGAGTGGAGAATGTAGACCATAAAGTAGTATTCTTCTATACCATCTTCCAAAGACACAAGGGAGGCTGCACTCGCCATTGCATCTACATGTTGATTTTCTCTCCTAGGAACACTGTGTATTATAAAATAAGATAAACAATCAAGCAAGGATAAGGATAAATATTGATACTGAGATAACTTATTATTCTTAGCTTGATTCTTTCTTGTAATCTAATTTATAATAAGTTCAAAGTCACCATGAATGTGAAGATGTTTAATGTCATCACTGTATGTAGCCTAGCAATAAGGGATTTTCACTCAGTGATGTTAGTGCAATGAAATTCTAATCGAAAAGATAGAGGAATTGGCTTGAATTTGGGTGAGACTAAAACTACACCTTCCCTAGAGCTAGCTTGACATATCAATCCCTCAAAGTACATCTCCCACATAGGTTCATGATTTTCTGCAAAGAGATTTTCATTTGGAAATAAATATAGATTAGGGAAGGAGTGAGATGAGGGAGCTTCTACCAATTGATTGACAACAAATTGACCTTTAATTTCTTTTTGAGTTACAAACTTGATATAAAAATTATAGAGTGCAACATTACCCATTTGGTCAACCTTCCCAAAAGGTTGGTTCTAGTAAACAGATGTTTGAGAAGATCACTTTTCATAATGACATGGGTTTTAGCATGAAGAATATAATATCATAACTTCTAAATTACAAAAAGGAGAGCAAGACATTGTTTCTTCATAATAGAGTAACGAGTTTCATAATCGACTAAAATACAATTGATGTAGTAGACCACTCTTTCTTTACCATCATCATGATGTTGAGCCAACAAAGTTGCTAAGGCATTAGGTGATGCCGAGACATAAAGAAAAAAGGGTCTATCTTACACAACCGACATCAATATAGGATGATTTGCCAATTAACTCTTGATCAACTCAAAAGACTTTTTGCACTCATCATCCCATTAGAAGTGGACATATTTCTTCAACAAAAATGTGAAGGGAAGGGTACAATCAACCAACTAAGACATGAATCTATGAATTGCCCGAATCTTCCCCTACAAACTACATAGTTGAGAGATTATTTTTAGGATGATGCATGTTAACAATTGCATCAATCTTATTTGTATCGAATTTGATTCCACCGTGAGAAACAGTAAATCCCAAAATCTTGTCGGCATCAACATCGAAGATGCACTTAAGAGGATTCAATCTCATCTTATAGAGTTGAATCCTTTCAAAGATAGGATGAAGATTTTCAATGTGATATTGATGAGTTGTAGACTTAGCCAAGATATCATTGATGCAATCTTCTAGAATTTTGTGAATGAAATTATGAAAGATAAGTCATCACCCATTGGAAAGTTTCTCCTACATTTTTAACCAAAATGACATGACTACAAAGAAAAAGGTACCTTAAGGGGTATTAAAACCTATCTTATATTGATCTTCTAGGTTAATATAAATTTGGTTATAGCTTGAGAAGCCATTCATGAAAGACAATAAGGTATGGCATGTGGTCGAGTCTACAATCATATCAATATTAGGCAACTGAAAATAATCTTTAAGAGAAACCTTAAATTGAGATTAAGAAAGTCAATACAAATGTGAATACGACCATCAAGCTTGCTGACAACAAAAATATTCGATATTCAAGGTGAATAGTCAATAGGATAGATAAAACCAACTTTCAAAAGCTTTTCTATCTCAGTCTTGAATAATAAGGCGGCCTTGGGATTCATCTTTCATATTTTTTGTTTTTAAACGAGCTTAGCATATGATAGAATGATATTGTGAACCACCATAGACTCATCAATACTAGGTATTTCCTCATATGACTATTACCAATTTTCACTACAACTCGATTGGTAGAGCTGATTAAAATTTTGTCATATCTTAAAGTGGAAGTTCAGTTATTTTTTGCTTGTGCAATAACTGTTGATTGCATCTGATTTATGAATTTTTAGTTATGTAAGTGATTTAAGTAAACAAAGTCTAAGATTAATTTCTCAATGATTTGTAGAACAAATGAAGTACAAAGCCGAATATACAAATGATTAAGCATTCATTGCTTTCATTTTATTTCATGACATTGTTACATTACAAATCTCATTTGATTGCAAGAATACAAATGATTATACAAATTTGCATTTTGATGCATTTCTTTTAGAATGTAAAGTAGAAAGAGAAATTAAAGAATCCACACAAGCCGTGGAGATAAAGTTATGTTGCAATGCATTACAAGAAACACTCTACACTATTGAAGATGCCGAAAAAGGAAACACATAAGAATCAACATAATCATGATTGCCTGTTGTGTTGGTCAATGCTGAAGTGGTGCACCATCCTTCATTCTCGAGCTCTCATTGACCTACCAAAGTTTGGGAAATTCTTGTTAGAGCTCTGACTATGAAAATACTTACATGAACCACCAACAATAATGTAAAATGCTGCTGACAATGCACTGAAATAATCAAGTAAAGTGCAGAAATGAGAGCTTGAAAATGAAATGCTATATCATTGAAACATCATAATAATATATATTTTTTGCTAACATTGTTTGTTTCTTGTGCAGGTATAGGAAAATTCATGTAGCTGATCATCTTATGAAAATAAAAGCATGTGGAGTAAAAAAATCTCTCACAAGGGTAGATCTCGGCATGCTGCCCCTTAATCTTACAAGTGGGCTAAGTAAAACAAGTACAATTATCATGCTCATCTGAATTATTCTTGAATGAGTAAAATAAAATTTCAATTATCAAATTGGTTAAGTTTATTGTTCATTCATAACAGTCAAGTCTGAAAAAGGAAGTGAAGATTACAAATGAACAATAAACCTAACAAATTCAATACAGTTCAAATCTATCAATCTCATTCTGGAAATTTTTAAATGTTGCCATATTAATTGCATTTTGTTGCCTTGGGTTTTGTTCACATTTATTATGTTGTTTCATATTTTTCTGTTCTGGAGCAGCAATGTGTCATGATAGTGATAGTGAACAGGCATACGTAATGCCTCAACAACAAAGCACTATAAATAATGGAAGTATTTGAAGGAGTTCAGTTTTTCATTTGTCTTATGAGTTGTGGGCTAAGAATGCATTTTGTTTTTTGAAACACTTACGTAAACAAAAATGAATGATAGTAAGCTTCATAGCGACCTACATGAGGTAAATGAAGCTACAACAGTGGTGATAAGTAAGTTTTCTATTCTCACAAGTTAATGCACTTATGCTATATTTTGTCAAATATCAAGCAAGCTGAATTGCAAATGAGACAGCTACTACAATATTGTTTTTAAAACAGGAAGAGAGCTTACTGCATTTTAAGGTTTTTTTTCAAAAAAATCATATGGGTTTCAGCATAGTGTGGAAGTTTTCATTTCAAATGCAGATTTTGTTCTTATTTTAGTTAATCCACATGAGGATTTCGACAGGAGATCATAATGTTTAAAATGCCATGGTGGATCGAGTTCAAAGTCTGAATGCATACTAGACAGTAACTTTGTTCAAATAACAGAATACCCACATGGGGGTTTTAACTCAAAGTGCATATTTCTTCAATTTACAGAGTACCCATGTTGGGATTTGATCATAAAATACAAAAATAATGAAGTTTCTTTCAGAATACTGATACCCATGTAAGGGTTTTTTTAGAAAATGTAGTTACATACAAAAATCATGGGTTGAGCCCATTCATGAAGAGATTTACAAAAAAGTGGAGCAACGTAATCAAATCCATGAATTTACAAGGAAAAAACATCAAGAGAAGAGTCATCGATTTCAATCTTAGGTAATAAGTCAATGTTACATACGTTGAGAGATGAAGTGGTGTCAATGAGAGAATGCCTAATAGTAATGTTGTTAATGTTAACTATAATCATTAGAGGATTTTAGACTTTCGTTTGTACTTCTAGAGGTAGGAATTCCTATAGATAAAACGTAATATTCGGTGAATTTCCACGAATGTGAGCCATCAATACATTAACATCCATTGACCTAGTGAAATAAGGCAAGAAGATCTTTTGTAAAGCTTCCTAAAGCATACCTTGGTAAATTGAAGCGGATTGAAGTAAATCCCATGTGAGGTCTCAGCAGGAGTAAAACAAAGCTACTAGACAAGATCATAATCACTAGGTGCTTTAGTTGCAGGTTTAGGTGCTAGAGGAAGACTTCATTGAGAAGATGGTAAAGAAGTAGGTTGTGTTGGAATCAAGAAACACTGAGAGGGGGGTGAATCAATGTTTTGCAATTAACTTTATTGATCTGATCCTTCAAGCATTTAAAAAATTCATTCAAGAGAAATATGCATTGATGTAACACAAACAACCACAATACCATAACACAAGAATTTTTACGTGGAAATCTTGTTAGGGGAAAAACCAAGGTGGATGGACAATCCACAATATGATCTGAGTATACTCAAAATGAAGTTTACAATATGGGAATGCACTTGCATTCAGGCACATTGCCTAGAGCTCACTGCTCAAAGAAGACTCACTGTCTTACAAAGAAAATCAGATTAAATCCATCTGAGTGATTGAACTAAGAGATTAGCATCTACATATGCTTGATTATAGTTCTGGTTAGGCTCAGCAATTGATCTTCTATCCTTCAAACTGATTTTGCACTTCTGTTATGCTTTGCTCAAACTCGCATCACAAAATCCTTTATGCACAAGTGAAACTATGCATTATCGCTCTTCTGCTCTACTTGGATTCACAACTCACATTGACACACCTTGTTCATATATCAAAATGATATGATCTCTTATATATATCCGCAACTAAAGATTAATCGCCCATATGTTGGCTTCAACAATATATGAAAACATTTGCAAACTTTCGACTCAAATCGTGAGTAATATTTAATGTGTACCAACCAAAGTCTGCTATAGCATATAAATGATCAACATCAACATGTACGAACACAAAAATACTTAAAAAATTACTTCTCAAACATTCACGACATGTTATATCCATGAAGTCAGCTTCTATACTAATAATCAAATAATTAACCAACCAGACCTTTTAACTCACACATGAATCAATACAAGGCACTAAGATTCAATAGCAACGAAGATCATATGCCAAATAACTTTCCATGAGATACTCAACAAAAAATAATAACATATAATCTTCATGTGAATCGATGAACAAAAAATTACCAGATGCTTTGTTCTTCCTTGAATGTCTTCAATCTGAGTGCCAGTATGATCAAATGATGATGCGCGGATCCAATCACTGACTAGGGTTTCCATAAATGACAACACCAAATGATATTTGCAGTGTCTCTTGCCAACAATATCCCCCTTTGGCATTGATGGCAACACTTAGCGAAAAATGACTAAGTGTCAGATCAGTACTAACATGAGTTACACTGCCAAGTTCTTCAAAATTTCAAAAACACAACTCTCCCCCTGAGATGAATATACATTTTTCACTCTACTTCTCTCCCCCTTTGAAATCAATGGCAAAGGCAAGAATCTGCATATCAAAAAATATCAAACAAAATCTTCAGATTGTACAAACATACAACTTACACAAACTTGAAAACATTTACAAAATATTTCTTCAACATAATCAAATTTGTGTCCCAAACCCTTTTGAGACTCTCCAAAATTTTTATGTGACCACAAATTAAGTAGGATTGTGTCTTTGTAGGCTCGAGGTTCACTGGATCACCAACTGCCTTAGCATCTTCAACTTCCTTTAATGTACTTGACATTATTTCTATCTTCAGACCAATTAGGCCTCTAAGCTCACATGATCTTTCCAAAATTCTATCATTGTCATGCTTCAAGCTCCTTATCTTGTCAAGCAAAGATATCACCTCGGCTTCTTGCTTTCCAACACCACTAGCTAAAGGATCAAAAGCTTCAGAAATAGTAGCTAACTATTTTTCAAGATCCTTAACCTTCTTCTCATTGACCTCAGTGAATTTTGTCAAAGACAAACATTACTTATAAATCTTTCCACCTTCAGATAGAACATTTTGAATATTCTTCACACAGGTGGCTAAGAGAGTTTTATCATTTGTTATCATTCCTTGCAACCTATTTAACCTTTTGGCATCAAATTTCTTCTGAAATTTAACCATGGATGACTTCTCAAGTGACTCAAAATGAGTACTTATAGAGTTGATGAGCTTCTTCAGTTCACTAGAGGAGGAACCAGTTGGATCTTTGACATGAGTAGGCATTATTTTCTCCAAAACTCCAGATGCAAGATTTAAGAGTTCACTATCCTCAATGTGAGACTTCAAAAATTCTTCTCTAGCCTTTTCCTAGGAGAATGATGCTACTTTCATTTTTTGGATTGGGGACAAAGTGGAAAGGTCGATAGGACCTTCAACCAATTTAGGATCAAATTCTTCCTTTTTCTCTACTAGAAATTTCTTCACTACCTCTGCAGTGTCTCTTGCCTCCACTGAAACTTCCTTTACATCAATTTTGTTTTCCTCAACCACTATTTCCTCAACTGCAAGTTCTTTCTTATCTTCAAGAATCTCAACTTTCTTAACCAATACAATTTCAGGAGCATTAGTCTCCATAGGTACTTCTATATTATCCACATCAAGAGGAATCTGAGCATCTTCAACTATATATTGTTTTTATTCTTCTTCTATCGGACGAGATGAGACAGTTTATCATGTATTTCTTCAGAGACAACATCAATTTTGTTACATAATAGAACTTTTCTCAAAATTTGTTTAGTTTCTTCTACAACTTCTTTAGTCTGACCAATCATGAGATTGTTCACCCTTGTCTTGCTCTTGAATTCCTTTTTAGCTTTATTCAGGATTTCCTTCATTTCTTCCACATACACCACTAGACATAACTCAACAAGAATTATTTCTCTCATTTTCTCTTCTTCTGCTCCAACATTTACTCTTCTCATTTCCAAAATCTCATATAGACTTTTAGGTAAACTAGGAATTATTTCAATAAGAACCTTATTGAAAACATTTAAGTGCTTTATTGTAGCCTCCTCAAGAGTTCTTTGACCAAATTTATCAAAAGTTTCATACCATTTACAAAGCGTCTTAAGATTTCCATCTTTAACCAAAGCTTTCTCAACCTTTTCTACTAACATACCAGGTTTGTCAATTTTTACCTTCTTCTTTGTTTTTCCTTCTTCACTGGAGGGCTTGCTTTTAGTAACCTTTGTTGCCTGGGTGCCCATATGCTTTATTTCTCTGACATCTTCATCAGAATCAGTCTCTTCATCTTCTAAGACAACTTCATAGAATAATGTACTCTTATTCTTCTTCCTCTTACCAGATACCTTGGTTTGAGTTTTCACATAAAATGGCTTTGTTGAAGGGGTAGATAGGGATGCATAGCTCCTTGTTGACCTAGTTTGAGCAGAGGATGCTGTCAGACTAGCAGACTCAATTTTTGTTGGCTATTTTTTTTCTTTAGCTTGTTCACTCCTTTTTCTAGCTTCTCTTACTACTTCTGTAGATATTCCCATGCTTTCTGCAAATATTTCCACCTCTTTTCTTAATTTTTTGACTATCATAGGTTTCCTTAGTTCATTGTGCACCTATATATCCTTTTCTGCATAAGCTCCAAACCTCTCTTCTGATAGATCCAAAGGCTTATTCAGTAAATGTTGTGCATACATTTCTAGAATGTGCTCCTCAACTTCATATCCCATTGGCATAATCCACATTATTCTAGGATCAATGACTTTCATCATGCATTGATCAATGTCTACCATAAAACATATAGTATCCTTATACTTCTCCACAATAGATGTGGAAATTATTTCTCTAGCATGCATCATACTCTGAAATTTCTTGAAGTATCCCCAGATTGCAGTTTTTCTAGCTTGACTATTTCCAATTCCATACAACATTTCTCTAATCTGAACATCTACAGGCTGACCACTTTGCCAATGTACTTTCCCAACACCCAGAACTTCATTCATGAAATAAAAGAATAAACATAACAGAAAGTTACCATACTTAAAGGAATTTTTCTTGTCCCTCTTGATCTTACCAAGATTTTCCATCAGCTGACTCTTGAGTAACTCGCACAAGTCATAATTTGCATTCTCTTTCACCATTTGATACACTGCATAAATGGTTGTACCGGATACTGAATTATCCTGAATTGAGTGATATATCCTATAACCAATGATAATCAATGCAAATTTCACATCCAATTCAATGATATCTTCGATTGTCATGGCTATTTTGTCATATTTTGAACCTGTTGCATCAGTCACTATTTGATTCTTTACGGATTTCAAAATTGGCAATCCACCGGAATAATTTAAACTTGTAACGACACTTATAGCCTCCTTTGTAATCTTGAAGGGTATACTCAACTACATGAATTCATCATGAACTCTGCTTAAGATATATTGGACCCATTCGTTCTCTTCAAACACGAGAAATTTAATAATCTGTGTAAATTTCTTCTCTTCTAGGGTTTTGAATTCTGGCTTGACACATAAATCCTCTCCAATAATGTGGATTTTATAAAAATTCAGTAGTTGTGAGCTTCCTAGCTCTTCAATGTTTGCGTGAATATATGACCTAATATCTTTAGTATGTAAGATGTCGTACAAAACAGATAAAAAATCACCTAATGGGTCTGTCTTGATAGATTTGAAAGGATTCCATTTGAATTTGGGACGGGGTTTGTCCTTGACTTCAACTACCAATGGAGTAGCCATTTTCACCAATTCATCAATTCATTGGTTTTTTCGATAAATACCTTTTCGTCGGATCAAAGTTTGATTGCTGAAAGCTCCTTCACACTTGAATTTCGCCTCAATTTGCCAAAGTTCGCTTCAGACCTCTCCAAACTTCTTTTCTTTGAAATGAAAAGTGACAAATAAAAGATAAAAATGAACTTTTATCGCTCGTACACTTAACCCTTTTTGTCACAATAAATTCCTTTTACCCTAACTCATCTAGTTACCCTCTTTCCATGCACTGTAATAAACAATTATTCTATAGACCTCCAATACTGCATAATACTCTCTTCAATAGGTTCAACAACATCTGTAGAGAATCTATGCTCTTACTGTACTTATCCACATTCTAGTGTCAGTAACTGGTAGGGGGTTAAAATATTTTCTTGATAGCTCCCCCTAGGACAAAGGCCTAAAACTAATGCCTGAAGGAATTACTAGAAATAGGTTCTGGTGTTGGTGCATCTCCTTCAACAGAGGGAATTTTCATCACCCATTTCTTTTGCATTTGCTTCCTAATCACATCTTTAGTGACTTTGCCTTTTCCTTTTTCATCCTTCTACATGTTTCTCCTTTGATTTACCAAACCTTTTTTGTTCCAACAAAATCTAGCAATGTGACCAAATTTGTTGTAGTTATAGCACACAACATTTTTCTATCCAGACCAGTTGTTCCACTGATTTTCTCTTGATTTTCACTGGTTAGCAATATGGCCAAATCTATTGCATGTATAACATCTGACATCTCTATGAAAGTTGTTCAACACATTTATGCATTCGTTTAACTTATGACCAAACTTATTGCAAGTAAAGCACTGACCTGAGAATGATGGAGCACTTGCATTCATCCTGCTTCTACACTAAGAATCCATATGACCAAACTTATTGCAAGTAAAATAGTAACCATTGAAACTTTGAGCATTGGGTTGTCTTACTGAATTCCTTCCAGCTCTATTCATCTGATTTCCTTGCCTAAATCTCCTTTGTCCAGATCTAGAACTTTCTCCTTCTTCATAACCAAGACCTCGCTTGTCACCATTTCTCCTCTGATTGTTAATTAGTTCATCAAGCTTGGTTGAGCTAACTTTGAACTTCTCTTTGTACTCATTTTCTGTAGCAAGTTCATATCTGAGATCATCAATCTATTTTTCAAGCAGTTCCTCATTATTTTTAGATTGTTCCAATTCATTGTCTAGATGGCTACATTCTTCAAATTTTTCTTTCAAGGACTGTGCAAGCTTCTCTTCATTCTTCTTTCTATCTTCAATCTCCTTGGTCATCCTCATCATGATAGATTCCATCTCATGCTTTAGGATTGTATTATCTCTGGTAAGCTTTTCAAATTATTCTATCTTTTACTTTAGGGCTTGACTTAGTTGCTCATCTTCAATGATTTTGCTATCATTTTGCTTAATTTGATCACAAAGTTCCTTTCTCTTCTCTCTGGACTTATTTATTTTATCTTTTAAAGACAATGAATTTCTCAGCATCCATGAGGTTTGCTTGCAATTTCTAAACTTCAACTTTTGAATGATCAAGATCATCTAGGGCCACCAAAAGTTGTTGTTGAAGACTGCTTGAATCCACTGAAACACTTTCCAAGATCTCCCCAAGTTGTTAGACTTCTTCTTTTGAGGAAATAGCTTTGATACCAATTGTTGGAATCAAGAAAAACTGAGAGGGGGGGGGGGGTGAATCAGTGTTCTGCAATTTTTAACTTTATTGATCTGATCCTTCAAGCATTTAAAACATTCATTCAAGAGAAATATGCATGAACATAACACAAACAACCACAATACCATAACACAAGAATTTTTACGTGGAAACCCTGTTAGGGGAAAAACCACGATGGATGGCCAATCCACAATATGATGTGAGTATACTCAAAATGAATTTTACAATATGGGGAATGCACTTGCATTTACGCACACTGCCTAGAGCTCACTACTCAAAGAAGACTCACTATCTTACAAATAAAAATCAGATTAAAGCCATCTGAGTTATTGAGTTGAGAGATTAGCATCTACATATGCTTGATTATAGTTCCGGTTAGGCTCAACAATCGATCTTCTATCCTTCAAATTGATTTTTCACTTCTGTTCTACTCCGCTCAAACTCACATCACAAAATCCTTTATGCACAATTGAAATTGTGCATTATCAGTCTTTTGCTCTACTCAGATTTTCAACTCACATCGACACACCTTGTTCATATATCAAAATTATATGAGCAATCTCTTATATATATCTGCGACTAAAGATTAATCGCCCATATGTTGGCTTCAACAATATATGAGAACATTTGTAAACTATCATCTCAAATCGTGAGTAATGTTTAATGCATACCAACCAAAGTTGGATATAGCATAGCATTGATCAACATTAGCAGGTACGAACACAAAAATACTTAAACAATTACTTCTCAAACATCTGTGACATGTTATAACCACAAAGTTGACTTCTATACTGATAATCAGAGAATTAACCAACTAGATCTTCTAACTCACATACGAATCAATACAAGGCACTAAGATTCAATAGCAATGGAGATCATATGCCAAACAACATTCAATGAGATACACAAACATAAAATAATAACAGAAAATCTTCATGTGAATCGATGAAGACAAAACTATCGAATGCTTTGTTCTTCCTTGAATGTCTTCAATCTAACTGCTGGTATGATCAAATGATGAACCACGGATCCAATCACCAACTAGGGTTTCCATCAATGACAACACAAAATGATATTCACAGTGTCTCTTTCCAACAAGTTCATTCAAATTTTGTTGATTCCTTCTAACATTGTAAGTATGAGCTACAAATTTGTAAGAGGAAGCTATAGATTGCAAGAATCTTGTGTAAAGTTTTGGCAAGCCGATAGTGATTAGAACCACACAAATAGAATGAATTCATTTAGGAGATGGGCTAGCTGGAGTCATGCAAATGATGAGTCTCTTAGGCCTTTGAGGAGCTACAAATACTACAACTACATTTATTTACTTTTCGACCTTCAAATATGAAGTAAACGGTTGTGATGAAGAATTTTTCTTAAGATATCTACAGATAGAAGGAGATGCCTCTAATAAATCATGTAGGGAATCATCTAACATATTGAAATCTTCATTAGAAAAATCATTATTGAAAGAATTAAAATATTGAAGAAAAAGATTCGACGTGATTTTATATTCATGTTAGGCTCACCAAAATATGGAGGGGATTTGCTACTCCCAAGTCCCAAGACAAATAGGGTCTAAAGGGAGTGAATAGCCCTCAGTCATCTCAATGTATAAAGTGTTGCAAAGACGAATGTCGTTGCACCAAAAGATCAACCTGTTAATGCCTGATACAACTATCGGCTTTATACAAGATCCAAGATCCAAAGGAGGCAGTTAAACCATGTCATGAAGCCCGAGTGTCATGCTAGACCACACTGAGGAGACCAAGGGCGACAACTTGCAATAATCCCCCCCAAGCGCAAGCGAGGGGTTCAAACCTGTGACCTCGGCTATGATACCAATTGTTCCAAAGATGACTATTGTTGCACCAAAAGATCGACTTGTTAATGCCCGATACAACCGCTAGATTTATATAAGATCCAAGATCCACAAGAGGTGGTTAAACTATGTCACAAAGCCTGAGCATTGTGTTGGCCCATGCCGAGGAGACCAAGGGTGATACCTTGCAACATAAAGCTCAAGTGATGGGGTTAAAGATGAAAGAGATTGTAAAAACTGTAATAAAAGGAAATTCTAAGTTAAGAAAGGAAAATTAAAAATTAATAGAAACTGATAACATATTACAAAAAATTGATTGTAGGAATAAAAAGAGGAAAAATTATAGAATCTACCCGGAGAAGGAAAAATTCATGGCCAACGGATGCTAGTACATTGCATGGATGTTTGTGCATCACGTTGTCATCCCTATTAGATTAGGGGCTAAAAAATAAAAACCAAAAAACACCTAGCTCTTTGAATTTGGAAACCTACACACATCCAAGATGAGGAAAAATGTTGGGGCTGATTTGGGGCTTGCCTTAGTCAAAACCCCATTTTGGTGTTTCCACCTCCACAAATAGCTAGATAAATAGAAAAATAGACAAGATGTGTAATAAAGTAGATTATACATATGATAAAGAAAAACCCCGCTATGGAGGATAACCCGTATCACGAAATAAATAAACAAGACAAGTATCATGGCAAATAGATGAGACAAGATAATGTAATAAGAGAGTGTTACCAATAGTCTATTGCTACCTCTTGGCTTGATAGATGAGATGGTGAATGCTTGCAAGAGAGCCTTGGATATTGATGAGGCATGAATCTAATAGAGCTTTGTCATACAGAGAAGAGATGTAGAAGAGAAGAGAGTGAGAGAACAAACTAGAGAGAAAAATGGTAATAATGAATGAGAATGAAGATGAAAGAGAGTTTGTGAAGTTGCATGGGTGGGAAGAGTCATTACACTCTCAATTCTACCATGATGATGAATGTCATGGGTAAACTTTCCAAGATTCCCTCATTTAAACTCAGAAAGTTCATGGGTGCTAGCGCGTTGCATGAATGATTGTGCATCACGTAGGTGTCCAATTCACAAATTTGCAAGAAATGAGGTGGTAGACTGCTAATGCTTCATCATTTTCCCTTATGGAGTTGAATCATGAAATTATGACTCAAGGATTTTTTCATAAATGTGACTAGGCACCATAAATGCAACGAGCCAAATGCGCAAGTGTGAAATTTCCATAGGGCATGTAGGAATAATTTGATAAAAAATGGGCCTCATATGCCCCCTCATCTAACACAATTTGCATCATCCATGCAAACTGTTGTTGATTATGTTAGGTCTATTGATGCAGATTTAGATAGTTTTTCAATTGGAGGGAGGAGAGGAGGTAGCACTATGCATATGGACTATTGTATAGAGATATACTTGATATTCATATTACCAAACAAACTATAGCCCCATATTTCATTGACCCTATAACTAATCAACCTATACCTCTAACAAAAACATAATTTCAATTAGGTGGTATAAGCATCCTCAGATTGCCAAAAAAATTTGGGAGCAATGGTGGATGGTATATGATCATCCACCACAAGCTAATTTTATGTACCATTATATTTTTTGAGGAAATTATAGAGTTTGAAATGCGTTTAAAACCCGATTATTTTGATTTAGATCATTCTAGGGAGTTGGTGGTGGCATGCCACAACATAGGGAAGGGGCACGTTTTGATCTAAATTGAACCATTCCTATTCTACCCATCATTTCTCTTCCTTCTCCTAGGAAATGGTTTTAGCATTAGGATCATTGAGTACACTCTCAAGAAATCTCACTAAACAAGCTACCCACATGGAAACTAAATTTAGTGGAAGAGAGCATGGAGGAGATGGTTCAATTGGTCCTAGAAGCTCACACATGTCGATGTCACATTTATGTAAAAATTTTAATCAACCATCTTATGGCCCTATTCCTACATTCTCTTCAAATTCACCTATCAAAGGTTGAATCATATGCAGATTTACTATGTTCGAATGATCATTCTACACAGGTACATGTCACAATTTAATTTATTTGAAGTGTGTAATATGCACTTATAAAAATTTATTTTCAATAACATGAATTATATATATTAATATGAACTATTTGGTGTAGATATGTGGCTTCAAGATATCATCTTGATTTGATCAAATTTGTTTTGCATTGACAATTCAACAACTAGGTAAATATTATGCTCAGGTAAACCAATATATTGACCCTAAAAACATATGTATCTAGCTTTAAATGAACGTTGCATCAGTAAATCTTATATATATATATTAATTTACTTTCATAATTTAATTCAAGTTCTATACACATGAAACATTTTTGCAGCAGTGGGGAGGTCATGCAAATTCTAGGTTCGACCAACCACAAGGTGTAGAGAGTGCTCGTCCTTCATCACCTATTATGCATGAGCTATTTGTGGTGTATACTTTAAAAAATATACTAAATTGGTACTTTGAATTCACTAGATGTACTATTATTTTAAAATTTTAAATCATCAAATTGAATTTATATGTCTTGTTGGCAACTAGATTAGTCACTATGATTTTATCTCTAAGAATGACCCTATTTGCTTAGTGAGCAGTTCAATAATTGTTCCAATAGTTGGAGAGATTGTTATGGAATAACGATCTTCCTCTGCATATGAAAACTCGTATGATGAGGGATTTTAGGGATGTACTTTTAAACCAAAAGTATAAAAAGGTGAAACAGGGAAAAACTAAAGAAAGTGAGTATCAGAAACCCTAATGGTAGACATACAAAAAAAAACTAGAACTTCAAAATATGTGACAAACTACAAGAGGGTTTTAACACAAAATAGGTTTTGATGTGCAATGATGATGAAATAAAGAGGACAAACCTCAAAATACAAAGAGATATGTTACTTCAATACATCCAAACAAACATACCAAGATATGAATACATTCATTACATCAGTTGCATAGATTAACAATGGTTTGCATAGTTACATAGAGGAATTATTAATTTAACATGTAAAAAATTGATAACAATAACACATGAACACATTTAGAACATACGAACTAAAATGCATTCTTTGCTATCTCTTTGAAATTATACAATTCCAAAAACCCTTCTATACATAGTGTCAAACCAAAAGTCCTCATAAAATTATCTCCAAAATGTTCTCAAAATTTTCCCCTCCATCCAAAAAGTCCCCTTACATTTGAAATAGCCTTGTCTTTATAGGCCTAATTGGATAGTCACCTTGTAACTACCTCAGTTCTACCCTTTACATTTTGAGAGAAATAAATTAAACTTTATTTAAGTTAGAAATCTCTCAACCTTTACGTGAATAAAGAACATTTTCTAACTTTTAGTTACAATAAGTGACATAAGTCACCTTTATAAAAAGAGAACTAGGAACTTGTAACCTTTGAATTATGGGTTATGTTGAGGCACTTTCCATCTTTGTGTACTCCATTTGTTACATTTTTTGAAGACATTCCTAGGATTGATCATTGGGTAAACTTCTCTACTTCATTACATAGCAAGAATTGGTATACATCTACATCTTAACTCCACCTCCATGATGTCAAAAATTGATTCCTTTACATATATCTAAAGGCCCTTTTCAAGCATGTTATGATTTTCAATAGACCATAATTGCACTCATTGTTGATTCCATACCTTGATTGTTTTGATGTGAATCAACATCCTTCTCACCTTCATAAAAAATTTGAGGAAATTTTATTTGTGTTGTAATTACCATATCAAACCACAAGTGGGAAAAGAGAGAGAGACTCCCAAATAAGATTAACTCCTTAGGAATCCTATGCATTTGTCAAAGTATCATTAATTTTACAATAAATTATCTACCATCTTTAGTTTCTGCACCTTGTCAGCTATCATAAATTCTCTAAGGCTTGCAAGTTCTTGTCTATTTTTAAGGGTATTTTAGGAGGAAGTATTGCCAACTTCTCAATGTGGTAACAAAGGGACAATACAACATTGGATGCATGTGTTGAATCTGAAATATAACCATATTGCTTCATTCCCCAAACAACTCATCTAGCTTCATATATGCCTCAATATGTCTCTTAGACAAAAATCATGTACCCTTTTATGGTTTTCAATCCAAATTTATTGAGGTATCTTTTAATTTCCCCATATCTAATCAATCTCCTTACCATCTAAACCTCACCTCACCTATAAATTTTCAATATCCTTCTATGTTTTACAAGTATAAAATAAGCATGACCACATGAGTATCATTGGTTTAATTAGAGTTTTTATATTCTTACATAGTTCCTTCCCATTTGAATTATTAATGTCCTTGTTCAGAGTAAGAGGATAAATTCTTTATTGCTACCTTCTTCCCATTTGGCACTATGTCTTCTTTCAACATATATGTTAGACTGACACACACACACAACGGATGGCAAAGACATTTTATGACATAATTTCTTTGATCAAAACAATATCTCCATATTTTCGATATATGTATACCAAAAGATTTCCGATTACATTTATTTCAAAAATCTTGATCTTGTGATGAACCCATAATTATATAGTTCCATTATTACAATAATATGCAATGATTTTCATGCCTCCAAACCATATATTACTGTACATTCTATAAACACTAGGTGACCCCACATGATAGCATTAGGTTTTATTGGCACATTTAGAATAAAGTCACTTGTCTCACCCAAAAGCCTAGCTCGACCAAAAAGATCACCAACTAGGCATACAAAATAGGTGTTTATGTTGTGAAAATATAGCCAACCCTCATCAACTAGGCATACAAACCATAGCAGAGATATTCATTTAGCTTCCTTTTTTTTTCCCTAATTTAATTTTCCACTATAGTGTTTAGTTCAATGCCAACAGGTCCATTTGAATGGCTGTCAACTTGTTCCAACAATTTGGTTGATTCTTTCTGCCTTTTGGCTTCCATCACTTCATTGTAGTTTATAAAACTAGGCCAATTAATAGAAGAGAGTAGCCTAGCCCACATCCAATCACACGTTTTCACCTGATTTGAAGATTCTGTAACAAGAGAGATTAGTATATAAGCATGCCATCCATTAATCGGCCCAAGAATGAAGTCTGTATATCCTGCCATGGCCCCATGAGCTACACTTTTTGAAGCATTGCTTAGGATGGCATGAGTCATATATGTTGGATCAATTTATTTCAAGTTCAATACTTCCTTGCACTCCTCCACAAAATTATCTTTTAGTTTGTGACAAAGCCATAACCCAACATCAAGGAGTAAGCGATTTCCTGATGCATCGTGGGAATCCATATTTTGCATACTTTCAACAACAAGTTCCTGAAATCATTGCGTTCCATGAGAAAATATTTCTTTGAGGCATTTAGTTGAGCAGTTCACATGCATGGTTTCTCCCTTCATATCTGCAACGCATGTCAATAATGATGACTATAACACCTTTACGCCAACCAAATACATGATTATTTTATTTTTATTTGTAAATTTCCAAAGCTTTTGTAACGAATCTATTTTGTGCATATCATGCAACCGTTGCATTCCACATCATCATCCTCTTTCGTATCATGTACAACTCGGTCATAATAGTTCAGTAATGAGGCTAAGCTAATATTTGGAGTCTATCTATAATCCTCTAGTATACTTGCTTCCTCACTGTAAAAGCATCTTCATTGGGTAAGCTTTCAAACCTTCTATGTAGTGGAGAGATGGAGTTTTCCTCTTGATCTGATAAAACCATCTTTATCACAGATTCTACTGGTCTTACCACTTTCATCATAGAATTTTCATACGTGTCAGTGCCATATTCGATACAATTTTTTTTAAACTCCATCTGTATAAACTCATTAATGTTGACAATTAAATAATTTTCAGAATCATAGTTGTCTTGAAGAACCTCCTTGTAACCATATCTAACTATAACTGTACTGTCCCATGGGGGGTTTGGGCTTCTATTTTCATGGATCAAGTGGTCTCATGAAGAAAAAAAAATTGTATTACCGGATTAATTAGAATCTTTTCCAAAAAAATAGGAGCCCCTACCTTTTAGAAATGAATCTTTCAGCGGTGAAATTGAGGTGGGGCTAGAAATTGCCCCTACAGCTTAGAAATTTTTTAGAAAGTTTTTTTGCCACTTGTCTATCACTTAAAATTTTAAATTCCTAAAAAAAATTAAAAATAGGGAATTTTTATTTATTTATTAATTTTTACCAAAAATACTCCAGTTCGATTCTTAAATTTTGGAGCTCAAACTTTTAAGCTGAATTGCAAAATTGAATTCATGGGACCACTAGCCTTGAAATATTCCTAAAAAATCTAAACAGCACCCGCTGAAATTTTTTAGGAAGCCCCCCTCCATAAGACCATACCCTAAACTTGAACATTCGATATTCTTTAGGGCCTATTCCACCTATTAAGTAATGTTCTTCAGAGGGAACAGAGGGAACATAGGAACTTGAACGGATTCGATGCATACAAACACAAGCACTTGGTGAAATGTTTGGCAAATTTGTCACCAAATGACCAAAGATAGTAGGTACTCCCGTTACTAAGTCAGTGTATATAGGCCCAATTCCAGGGACCCGAACCGTCTCAAGACTTGGTCCCGAACTCAATATCCTTCTCATGGAAACCCTGTTTTGTGAATCAAATTCATACTTCTTCAGGTTCCGTAGTGCCACATATACATAATGGCCATGAAGGTCAAGGAGATCAGTACCACAAGAACCCAAGACATCAAGCAAGTTGTAACAAACATGACATTAATAACAACCAGTCTACAGGCATAGCCAATATTATTTGTATCTCTGAAGCCAATTGCGACTGCAAGACACACACACATAAGTATCCAGTTTACTACTAGAATGTATATCTAGAAGTAAATCGGATATTTATGTGGGTTCTAGAAAAGTTCACCGTCAATAATTCACTGTCGGAAAATTCATCATAATAATTCACCGTCAAACAATTCATCGTCATGACAAATTCATTTCGTGAAAAAATCACCACCAGCAATTCATCACATATACAATTAGAAAATTTGATTTATGATAATAAAAATGTAAACATTTTTCAATATATTTTATTTTATTCTAGTCAACCAATTATACAACAATATCAGTCATCTCTATTATTAATGCGTGGAAATTAATCTTTTGCAAAAAAAATTCTCAAGATCTTGGAAATATATATAAAAAAATGTTAATGCGATAAATTATATGCAACGGTGAATTGCTGGTGATGAATTTTCTACAAGATGAATTTATCATGACGGCAAATTGTTCACAGTGAATTTTCTGATGGTAAATTGTTGATGGTGAATTTGCCTAAAACCATCTGCCCTGCCCATATATTTGATTGGAGGTGTTGACAATCTTCACTTGGGGAAAACAGCTGAGAGGAGAGCTTTGAATGATTATAAAAAAGGTTGCTGAGATGACTGCTTTTCTTGACACTACTAATGCCAATGTGGCCACTACAAATACTGACTAGAATATTGGGATGGCCTTGTAAAAGTTTTATTTTCTGTAAGTCCCCCTTGTGTTTAAGAAAAACTACTTCATCTGTTATCATGCTTTCATTGACATGACCTTTTCCCCAGATAACCAATCCATTTGAAGGAACTTTCTCACCAGGTAAAATTTTGATTATATCATTACGTTGGATCAGCTGACTGCTAATTATATGTTATGATGCAACATTCCTTTGAACTACACATTAGTTGCAGCACTCAATACTATGAAGACTGAGTATAAATAAGATGCATTTGTTCCTAAGGTAATCAAAACATCTATGTGGGCAGAGCCATGACATATAGCCTTGTATGCACCAGTATAAAAGTGTCGACCAATGATAAATTCCACAAGAGTTGATAGCATCCACCTTAAAAGCTGTCCAAGCATTAACATATTCACCAGTTTTAAATTTAGCCCTCTTTTAATTCCTGGAATATACAAAAAAATCATGGCTAAGAGAAATACTAGTACAGTGAAAACCAAACTCCATAAGAAAGACTTATGGTACTGATTAATTTCTTCGCTTCTATTAAGGCCTCCTGGACCTTGAGGCTGAAACAAAGTTGCCTTGCAGATTCCATAACATGTTTCCTCAATCACCTCTATGAAAGTTCTAGGTCCTGTCATTTGTGGATTGTATGACACAACTAGCTTCTCTATTTGAATATCCGGTTCTATATCTAATATACTTGGTAAAGCATGGAGAAAACTCTGAATCAATTTAATTTTTCCATCTGAGAGGATTCCCTCTAGTTTCAGATGAGCTTTATTCCTATCCCCCCCAGTACTAATCATGAAAGCTTCAAACCATTGTCATCAATAGCATCAATCAACTTCTTGTACTTAACCAATTTGAGGTCATATTTGATTTTTGCTTCTTCTGTTGCTAAAGCAACTGCAACCCTTTTCACCCCCTTTACCTTTTCCAAAGCAGATTCCATAGTGCTAGAACATGAAGTGCATGTCATTCCTTTTATGCGAAGCTGACATGCAGATATTAGAAACACCTCACCATCAGCTTTCATTATTCTTGGTAGTAAGAACCTCTATAGTCATAGCTTTTTTAGAATAAGCCAATTCACTCGAGCATGCATCATATCATTCATTCACCGTTCCTCGCTTTGATGTCGATTAAAAGATATTTCTGGTGATAGAAGACTTATCAAAGTGCCTCTTTAGTGATGTCATGGAAGAAATTATGAAAAGGAAAATTGGATGCCAATCATGAAGAAATGGATTCGAATGGATGATCAACAGCCAGTTTTTTGTTTTTGTTTTTTTTCTCTCTTTTTAATAAAACTGCAGTTTGCATACTGCGTAATTTTTTTATCTTTAGCTTTAGCTTTATTTTATTCAGCCTGTTCGTCTCAAATCGCTTTTATATAGAGATTGTTATAAAAGTTTTTCTTACACATACAGTTGAATACAATACAGATGTATAATACAGTTTCGGTTATTATTATTTCTTCATTCTTTCTTTGCTGATCGTTATCATATAAATTGCTGCTGTTTGCTAATAGTTCTCTCCAAGAAATATTAGAATGGCAAATGGTGGCAAATTTTCATTCCATTTTTCATCGTTTACCGGAGACAATTATGAATATTGGAGTATAAAGATGAAGACCTTATTATTATCCCAAAATATTTGGGAATTAGTAGAATTGGGATACATAAAACCTGCAGATCAGAATGCTTTAAATGTTTTGACAACAAATCAACGAATTCAGTTGAAAGAAGACAAGAAGGACAATCGAGCTCTATTCATCATTCAATCTACATTGGATATGTCTATTTTCCCCTGTATAGCTGGTATAACAAAGTCAAAGGATGCATGTGAGGCTCTACAAACTGCATACCAAGGATCTGACTAAGTAAGATTGGTAAAACTTCAAACCTTTTGAGAGATTTTGAAAATTTAAGGATGAAAGAAGCCGAGTCTATTCAAGAATTTATTACTAGGACTCAAAGCATTGTGAATCATCTTAAAACTCAAGGAGAAAGTGTCACAGAGAAAAAAATAGTAAAAAAATTTGAGATCTTTTTCTCCAAAATTAAATCCAGTGGTCATAGCCATTGAAGAAAGTAAAAATTTAGCTACATTCAAAGTTGTAGAGTTGATAGGTTCTTTGCAATCTCATGAGGAGTGTATGCAACGTTCTACAAAGAACCTAGTGCAAGCCATCCAGTCTACTATAAGAATTGAAAAAAAGTCTACAATTCCTCCATCTCACACAAATAAATTTCAAGGTGAACCTTCCTCTAATAATAGAGGACGAGGTAGAGGAAGAGGAAGAGATAATAGAGGAAGAGGAAGAAGTTTAGTAGAACATTGAAGCATCCAGTGTAGATATTGTGAAAGATATGGTCACTATGAATCTACATGTAGAAAAAAAAATCTGATTTAAATAAATCAAGAGCCAACTATACTGAAGAGTATTTTGAAGATGTAAGTTCTCCACATTCTTCATTTGCAGTTTGGAAAAAGAACTTCAAAAAGATGTGTGGTTCTTGGATAGTAGTTGCTCAAATCATATGACACATAAATTTGATCTCTTTGTCAAGTTAGATGAATCTGTGAGAAGTTATGTAAAATTTGGTGATGATAAAGAGGTTGATGTAATGGGAAAAGGTACCTTTGTAGTGAAAACTAAGCAAGGAGAAACTACTTAGATATTCATGACATTTTACATATGCCAAAATTATAGTATAATCTTTTAAGTATTGGGTAGCTTGTAGCAAATAATTATAAAGTTGTGTTTGAAGAAAATTGTTGTAAAATATTTGGTAAATCAACTAACCATCATCTTGTAGAAAAAGCTTGTATGATAAATAATAGATTATTTCCTCTCACATTAGTTTCTACTAAGATGCATGCCCTAAATGAAACCATAGATGATTCATGGTTATGACACCAACATTATGGTCATTTAAATTTTCAAGGATTAATTTTGTTTCATAAGAACATGGTGAGAGAACTTCCTATAGTTTAGGCAAAAGAAGACGTTTGTTCAAGGTGTGCACTTGGCAAGCAACATTGAGATAGTTTTCTGGTGAACAAATCATGGAGGGAAAAATATCCTCTAGAGCTTGTGCATGCAAATATTTGTGGTGACATGCAAGAGGAATCATTTTGTAAGAATTAATATTTTTTAATATTTATTGATGATTTCTCTCACCACACATGGGTTTATTTCCTTAAGAAAAAATCTGAGGCATTTGAATGCTTCAAGCACTTTAAGGCTATGACAGAAAAAAAAAAAGAAAAAGCGCACATTCTCTCAAAATACTCAGAACAGATAGAGGGGGAGAATTCACTTCCAAAAAGTTTGCTAATTTTTGTAACAATCATGGCATCAAGAGACAACTTATTGTAGCTTATGCCCTCTTAGAAAAATAGTATTGCAGAAAGGAAGAACCATACCATTATGGAAATGACACAAAGTATGTTACATTCCAAAAATCTTCCAAATTGTTATTACCCAGGAGAAGCAGTTGCAGTGACACTATATATTCTGAATCGAAGTCCCACAAAAGCAGTTCAAAATATCACTCTGAAGGTGTTGGAAAAACAAGGATAGACAACTGAGAGGGGGGGAGGGGTTGAATAAGTTGTTACCAAAATCAAACTTATACAACATTAACCAATCCTTATATCATAGATCTAATAATTAATAATGCAAGCATAAGAACAACACATCAGAGACACATGAACACAAAGATTTTATACATGGAAACACCATGAGGGGAAAAACCACGGTGGATGTTAGTCCACAAGATTATACCCTACTAGAAGTATAATGAAGAATAAAAAGAGAATGCACTTGCATTCAGGCACACTTCCTAGAGCACACTACTGCCTTACATACAATAATCAGATTACATGCATTTGATGAATTTGAATAGAGAAAATAGCTTCTAGAAAAGCCTAGTTACAGTTCTAGTTAGGCACACTAAAAACCTCTTCAAACTCTTCCACACTCTGCTCTAAATGATCTAATCTTTATTCACACTTGTACATCACTTGTACACTTTAGCACACTCTAAATGAGGAAAACAATCTTTTATATATATCTGTTGCATGGATTTGCATCTACTAATCAGTCGGCCACAAATTAGGAATAAATTACAACTGTTGGCCTTGATACATGAATAGATTTCAATGCGTACCAACACAAGTCAGCCATAACATAGTGAGGGCCCAAAAAAACATCTCCGAACATGCCAAATAATAAAATATTAATTCTCATGGATCCACAACAAGCTAACACCACAATGTTGGCCAAGAACATGAACACTCGAGCACATATCAAAAAAATCTCCGATCACGAACACTCCAATTACTATAGACGTAAACCAAGGATAGAGCACGATCTAGACTCATCCATGAACATCATAGGCATATGAGCAACACATGAGACTACCATACTTTCATCCGCTTTGACCAAGAACACCATATATAGAGACTAAATAACTGTAGGTATACAGATCATCATAACTTCCACAAAAATTTATGCGCACCATTGAAAATTTCAGACAACATACTAGAAAGGTTCAACACTAACCCTTTGAAGCACACCTTCAGATCTTTAATACACAGAGCTTTCCATCATTTTGACCTTCTCAGCTCCACTGGCTGCCTGCATTATATTTTTTACAATTTTCTCAATCTCCTCGACATATACAGCCTTAAGCAGATTAAGATGCTAATAGTGTTGACATCAATGCCAAAAATATATCAGCAACACAACCACAACATCCAACAATCTCCCCCTTTGGAATTGATGGCAACACATGATGTGAAAAATAATACCATCAACCCAACTAACACTTCTTCAATCAATCTCACCTTGAGATTGTGCACTTTTTGTTTTCTTCTTCTTTCCCATTTTTTTTCGCATTGCTTCTCTCCCCCTTTGACATCAATGGCAAAGGTACATATGCTCTGATTTTAATCTTGAAAATATCTGACTACTCCCCCTAAGTAACAGTCACCACAACATCAATCCAGAATATGATACAGTAATGAATTCATGGACTGATGCAAATACCTGCATCTTAGTTCTGATTAGGAGGGGAAATTACCCCTAACTTGTGTCTGAGGTGCTCAAAAGTATCCTTAGGCAATGACTTCGTAAAGATATCTTCAATTTTCTCTTTGGTAGGTATGTACTCCAGTCTGACTTCTTTGTCATTTACTTTGTCTCTCAAGAAGTGATACTTGATAGATATATGCTTTGTCTTTGAATGCAATACTGGATTCTTAGAAATGTTAATGGCACTTGAATTGTCACAAAGTATAGCAATGGGTTCTTCATACTCAATTCTGACATCTCTCAACATTTGTTTCATCCATAATACTTGGGTACAACTGTTTGCAGTAGCAATGTACTCTGCCTCTGCCTCAATAGTAGATAATGAAACTGAGTTTTTCTTTTTGCTTAACCAAGATACTAGCTTCTTACCTAAGAAGAATGCACCACCACTGGTACTCTTTTTGTCATCTATATCTCCTGCCCAATCAACATCAGTAAAAGCACTTAGAGTAAGATCATCATTCTTAGGATACCAAAGACCAAGATCTGTTGTCCCTTTTATATATCTGAATATTCTTTTCACAACAGTCATATGGGACTCTTTAGGATCAGCTTGAAATCTAGCAACCATGCACACAACATTCATTATATCTGGCCTTGTCTGAGTCAAGTAGAGCAACCCACCAATCATCAATCTATACCTTGTTTGATTTTCTTTAGGGGATTCATCATTCTGTGTGAGTTTACATCTGGTCACCATAGGTGTACCAACAAGCTTTGCTTCTTCCATGCCAAAAATTTTCAGTAACTCTTTTACATATTTGGACTGAGATATAAAGGTCCCATCTTCTAACTGAGTGATTTGCAATCCCAAAAATAATTTTAGCTCTCCTATCATTGAAATTTCAAATTCACTTTTCATTTCATCAACATACTTCATACACAAATCATCATCTCCTTCAAAGATAATATCATCAACAAAGACTTCAATGATCAATTCTTTGTTCTCATTCAACTTGAAATACAAATTGTTGTTATTAGTACCTTTACTGAATCCAAGCTTCAATAAATCTTTGTCCAATCTAGCATACCAAGCTCTAGGAGCTTGCTTTGGTCCATACATAGCTTTCTTCAATCGACATACCATGTCCTTTTCATCAGTCAACTGAAATCCATTTGGTTGTTCAATATAAAATTCTTTTTCTAGTTCACCATTCAAAAATGCTGATTTTACATCCATCTGATAAACTTTGTAGTTCTTGAAAGTAGCATAAGCAAGAAGTAGTCTAACAACCTCAATTCTAGCAACAAGAGCAAAAGTTTCTTCAAAATCAATACCTTCCATCTGTGAGTAACCTTTGCAAACCAATCTTGCTTTGTTTCTAACCACATCACCTTGTTCATTCAGCTTATTCTGGAACACCCACTTGGTTCCAATCACATTTTTGTTTTGAGGTCTAGGAAAAAGATCTGCTATATTATTCTTCTGTATCTGCAACAATTCTTCTTTCATGGCTTTCATCCAATGTTCATCCTTGCATGCTTCACTTATATTTCTAGGTTCAGCTTTACAAATTAGACAATATTAGATTCTATAATTACTTTTCTAGTTTTCACACCTTTGGTTTTGTCTCCTATGATCTAACTATCAAAATGATTTCTTCTCACATACTTAGGAATTTTGAAGTTTTCTCTTACCTCTTGTTCTTGTGATCTTTCTTCTACACTTTCGCTTGTTTCTGCTTCTTGATTTTCTTGATTCACTGGAACAATCTAAAGTTGATTTTGTGTCTGAGCATTATTTTCAGCATCATCATGTTGATCATTTGAATCATAATCACTAACTTTGGATGATTTACCAATATCTTCATCAACCTTAACATTTGCACTTTGAACCATTTTCTTCAACCTTTTATTAAAGCACCGGTAAGCTTTGATTTTAGTAGAGTATCCTAAGAAGATTCCTTCATCACTTCTAGCATCAAACTTACCTACAACATCATCTCTCTTGATGTGGCATTTGCTTCCAATTTTTTTGAAGTATTTGACAGTAGGCTTATAATCGAACCATAGCTCAAAAGGTGTCTTACCAGAATCATTGTTGAAATTCACCCTATTAATAGTATACATAGGAGTACTTATAGCTTCTCTCCAGTAGAAATGAGGAACATTTTCTTCCAACATCATGGTTTTAGTAGTGTCTAGAATGGTTATGTTCTTTCTTTCAACAACTTCATTCTGTTGAGGGGTCCGGGGAGCAGATAGTTGTCTTTGAATACCATGCTCTTCATAAAAAGAATTGAATTCTCGTAAAGTAAATTCACCACCTCTGTCTGACCTTAGACATTTGATCTTTTGACCTATCTCATTCTCTGCTATAGCTTTAAATTTTTTGAACTTTTCTAGTGCTTCATGTTTTTCTCTTAAGAAAGCCACCCATATCATTCTAGAAAAATCATCAATGAGTAACATAAAGTACCTTTCACCTTGTAGGCTTATGATTTGGAAGGACCGCATAGATCAGTATGTATCAAATCTAGTACTCCATTAGAGCTATACTATTTGCTCCGGAAGGAATTTCTTGTTTGCTTTCCCAACTGACATTCCTTGCACATAGTGTTAGTAGGCTTCACTAACTTAGGTAAATCTCTGACTGCTTGAGTAGAACCTATCTTGACAATTTTATCAAAGTTCACATGACATAACATCCTATGCCATAACCAGCTTACATCAATTTGGGCAATCAAACAACTTTGAATAGTAGTACTTAAATGAAAGATATTACCTTTTGTCTTTGTTCTTGAAGCAATTATATTTCTTAAACTTCCTGTTATTCTACACTTACCATTCTTGAACTGCATATTGTAGCCTTAGTCTACGATTTGTCCAACACTCAACAAGTTATGCTTTAGGCCTTCTACATAAAGAACATCATCAATATTGTGCTTATTGTAGACACATAAAAATGACCTAGGCCTGCAAGCACTATTTTACCACTTTTTGTCCTATCATAATTATGACATTTTAATTATGTTTCTAACCCACCTTCAACTATTAATTAAATAATTCATAATTATGTAATTAATTCATGACTTTCTATTCTTCATGATTATTAAATAAATAGATCTTATTTATTTATTTAATGCATCACTAATTATCAAAGTCTGCTCATAATTAAATAAAGTTCTCAATTTAATTAATCTTTGTCATTAATGTCCTCTTGATTATTAAATAAATATATTTAAATTTATTTATTTAATATGTCACTAATTCTCAAGTCCTCTTTTAACTAAATAGATTTATTAATTTATTTAATTAATCAATCACCTCTTCTAAATTAAATAATTATTTTTAATTATTTAGTTGCCTTATTTGACATTTCCCTCATTTTAAATAAAACAATTTAATTAAAATGGCCTCACATGATTAACTGCCACTTCTTTTAGTAAATAATCTCAAAATCAATTATTTACTATCTCACTAAATCCATATTTTGAATTAATTTTAATCCAAAATGGTAATATTCTTCTACAAATCAAGTAATTGCTAAAATTACTGATTTTCTAAATCTTATATTCTTGTTCATCTTTATCTTTTGATTTTTACTAATTTTCATCTCACTGTCATGTTTATTCTCCATCCTTGATTTAATTTCTTAAATTAAATCTTGCCCACTCATTTGGGAATCTTACCCTAACCCTAATTGAGAGTTGCCATTTTGAATCTTGACCTTTGATTCTAGGGCATTTTTCAATCTCTCATCTCATCCGTCCATCCAAAATTGTATTTTCTATAAAATGTCAATTTTGTTCTCATTTTCGACATCTTATCTCTTAATATATCTGTTTTCCTAAATCTTTCATTTGCTTAATATTAATCTCTTGCATTGTCATTTAATTACTTGTATTTAGAATCTAATTTCTATTGCATAGTTTTTATAGAAATCCTTCAAAACTTTGCTTAGGGCTAGGCCATATAGTAGAGTTTGCTCATCACAATCTGAGGGCACACTCATCATCACAACAAGCTAGAAGGTGCAATGGAAGTCAGCCATGGAGGAGGAAGGATTGGGTGAGCTTGTTTCATATTTTTCCTCTCTTTGTTTATCCTATGCATTCTATTGTCTTTGTGGGTTTTGAATATGCTAATCTAATATTGATCCCTTGCAGAAAATCCTCAATTACATTGGCGAACCCGACATTCTCTTTTTAAAACATGTTTTTGTAGGTATAGGTGTACGGAATGATGCAATTGACATATTTTGCGACGCAAATGCTTTGTTGCACCGCATCTTCTTTCTCGAGCGACACAATCGAATTGTCACGACGAATTTGACATCCCAAGTGACGTAAATGCTATGTTGCACCACACTTGCCACCTGAGGTGACGCATCCACTCTATCAGGATGCATACAATAGACAGACAACTACATTCGACATAACGTGTTGCATTTGAAACTCAGAATGACGCATTCGCTCTACTGGGACTCAGGCGACTGGTAAAATAGTTTTAATTTTTTTCGGATTTTTGATTTCTTTTTGCTTGTTTTAGATTAGAGTTTTTCTTGATACTAATCTGTTTGTTGCAGCGTGTATCAAGTTGGAGGACTTTTTTTTTTGCAATAATCAAATCATGCATTTCACTCATTAGTTAAAAATAACAAACACACAATTGCATTTGGTTTAAAAAAAGAAAAAGAAAAGAACATTCACATTTTTGATGGGTTTAAAATTAACTGTTAGTTAGCTCACACTACAAATGGTTAAAATGAACCCCCATGCTTGAAAAACACTACAAATAGTTAAAATGAACCATTTTTTTTCTATTTGGTGATTTAGTTAGTTATCACAACAAAATTTTTGATTTGGGCTTAAAAAGAACATCATGCGAGTGTGAGTTAAGATATTCATGTGCTCTCTCTTTGTTTTTAAACAAAGATTGATTGAACTATGAACATTTTGGCTCGCTTTTTTTAGCCTTAGAAATTGGCCCTGCTTTGGTGGGAAAAAGTACTAACCCCAAAGCGACTCAAACCAGGAATGTGCTAAATCCAAGTGACGCCCAACCAGTATATAAATTTTAATGTTAAGTAAAGCTTAGCATTACAAAACTTCCTACGGACCAGCAATTGACTCCCTAGTACCCTTGTGGTGTGTCAAAACTTGTAGAGCGTAACCTCTGCAGACTGGGATGATAATGCCTCTCATGTGGCCTTCTGAATGGGTGCCCGAAATAAAACCTTTGTTTTAGTAAATCACAAACCTTCTATTCTTTGGTGTAGCAACATTCGTTGCCAAGGCACCCACACCTACATAGTTCTTAGTAGAAATGATCAATTTTCCATGGGAGTTTCATGGAGATTGGAAGCTTGGTTGCCCTGAGAAGTGAGTGCACTATAAGGGGGAGCCCGTAGGGCCAAGCTTCTGAATTCATTCGCTAAGGATATGCGATTGGAGTAAAATCCACTTGGGATCCATAATAATACTGTCCTTGCAGCCATAGGATTTTTGTAAAATAACTTCTATGTGGTTGATTTTCATTTTTTACAACACCATGTGTTTGCCAACTGTTTTCAGACAATTCCAACAAATAAACATCAAACTTGCCAAAATATGAAACAAACTGATCAAATTGCTAAAATTTTGTTCCAAATTTGCTTCATGCGATGCAATCACTCTATCAAACTGCACTTTCTTATTTCTGAGTCACAATCTCTCTATCAAATCACACTGGCTTATTTTTGAGTCGTAATCGCTCTATTGAGCCGCATTCAAAACTGCAAACACCGCAATTGCCTAATCACACCGAATTCGCTTGTTAATACACCACAATCGCCTTTCTGAACCGCATCTGATTGATACTGAGCCGCATTTGCCATCTCGAGCCACATTTTCTAGTTAAAACATCGTGATCACTTTACTGAGATGTATCTACCCTGTTGCAACGCATTTGCTATGACACATTTGCTAATCTTCATAAATATCTTTTCACTATCAAAACTGAGGTCCAAACTTATCTTTTTCCAGATTCCATCAAGTCTTTCCCTACTATTTATGTTAAACCAAACATTGAATTTCTCAACTTCCCTCATCATTTCATTATAGATAGCATTCTTAAAAGTCACCATAGGATCCCATTTGCATTTTTCATTAGTTGCATTGTTAAAATCTACCATCTCCTTAGACACTCATTTTTCGGATTTTAGGAGTAGATTCCTTACCATCCATTGCCAACCTTTGCATTCAAAAGTAGGTTATCATTGGACTCAATCACCCTTTGTCTTTTAATCAATATCTTTGGTGAATTATTTCCCACTCAATAGTCTAGTGTGGAAATTTCACTTTGTCCTCCTTTAGCCCTTTTACTATCCATTGATTTTCCAAACCTAAAGCATTGCCAAAAATTTTGTATGGTCAAGTATACATCTCCTTAGATTTACCAATAGGGAGTGCATCTTAACCTCCTTTTAGTTTGCATACCATTAGTCTCCTCACTTTAGTGTCATATCATTTGCATTCACAAACCTTTAGTCTCCTTTTGGTCTCATTTGCATTTCATAACATTCCTCAATTCCACAAAAAACCCAAAAACATAGATTCATATTTAGGTCATTGTCCCTCATCATACCCAAGTTGAGCAAAAAAATTTTATCGTTGAAACTAGATTACAAAGAAAGAAAAGACTCATGGATTCTTTTGGTCAAGACACCAACTTTCTCAATTTCACCAATGACATGAATTCATTCCCTAATGACATGAATACCTTTTCTAATGACATGGGAAATTTTGCCATTAATCCATTTAGTGAGATGTCATTACCACCCTCTTCACAAAATCCTTTTGAACAATTTGTCCGCAGAAACCAAAATGGGGAAATCATTGAAGAAGACATCCAAGCTGCTGCCCAAAACCCAAAAGTGGCCTCTTTTGTGGAAGAAATCGTTCTAAATGACTCAACTAGATATCTAGCCATGCTCCTTGACCAAGGGGCTAGGTTACCAAAAGGATTTGACCTCAACTCTATTAGAGCAACATCTCCTGATCCCCAATCACACAATACTTCCATGGGAGCCACTTCACAAAATGTCATCAACACCATTAATGCTACGTCCCTTGGGCATGCTACCACCACAACCAATGCATCCACCACAATCAACACAACATCTATTGGGGGATCATCTACCCAAACCAACACCACATCACAATCCATTCCCCAACAATCATCCACTATTCCTTCACAAACGTTTGGATCAACAATGGGTGCAACCACCTCAAACCTCTTTGGGACTTCATCTAGTTCCATGAGGACATCAACAAACCTATTATTAGGTTCCTCAAATGCTATGGAAACCAACTCATCAAAACCTTTTGGGAGAAATAAATGAGATTTGTCATTCAAGGTACACAACCTAATGTCCCAAATTCCTCACAGGTTAATACCAACATTCCTCAAGGCCATAGTTATCTATTTGGGCAAGGCAATCAAGGCACCCAATTTTCCACTCAATTTGGGAATCAACATAATCAAAACCAACAAGGCCCCCAAATTCAATCCAACATGGTAGGATCCCACATCCCCACTTATGCTTCTCAAGTCCATACACAACAACACATCCCTCAACAAAACACTCATTTCCAACAAAAACCAAATCAGAACACCCATTTTTCTCACCAACAACACATCCCAAACCAACACATCTCATCACAACAGGTGGGAAACCAATCCATACCCCTCAACAACATGTGTGATGCTACCAAAAGCCCAATTTTGGAGGCACTCCCACTCCAACTTGTTGCTCTTGAAACACAAGTGGAAACCTTACAACAGTCAAACAAAAAGTCTTACATGTCACATGAATTATGTCCATATCTGTTTGACACAACCTTGTATATTCCACTGTTTCCTCATGGATATGTGGTGCCACATTTCCCTAAATACAAAGGCAAGACAAACCCTATTGAACACATAAGAGAATTCACTACTAGTTGCATGGACATTGCATATGAGAAAACCTATCTCATGAGACTCTTCTCTAGAAGTCTGGTAGGCCATGCACTGGAATGGTTCTTGTTATTGCCTAAAGGAATCAAAACATGGGATGAATTGGAAAAATAGTTTGTTGAAAACTACACCTATAACATTGACACAAATATTGATATTGCCTCCTTATGCAGACTTACCCAAGAGGATGCAAGAGAGACTTTTATTCCATTCTTTCAAAGATGGAGAACCTTAGCAAGTAGATGTCCAATAGAAATACCTAAAAAGGAGAAAGTTAACATGTTTGTACAAAATCTCCTAGGACCGCTAAGGTATGGCTTACAAGTCCATTATTGTACCACCTTTGTTGACCTTGTTGAAAAAGGTGTTCAACTTGAAAAATCCTTGATCACCAAAGGCGAATTGAAATATGGTGGTAAAACAATCAACACCACCAGAAACACTAACCCAAGTAATTCCAATGACAAAACCAAATACTGGTTAAAGAATAAACACATCACAAATGATGGTGTGGTCGATGCAAAAACTGTTAATGCAACAGGTCATGTACTCACCATCAAATGAGTTCAAAATAAAAATGCACCTATGACCACACCAACTACCAATGGTATTCAAAATAATCCTGCTCAATCTAATCAAAGGTAGCTGTGTCAACCATGACAATTTAAAAAATGCACGTACACCCCTTTGGGTGAACCTATTGAAATTGTCTTAAAGAAACTCATCCAAAACGGTGTCATAACTTTGGAAGAACCTAAATCATATGACCTTGGTCAGTTCAAGCCATCATGGTGGGATGATAATGCATTTTGTGATTACCACCGTGTCAAAGGGCACAAAACTTCTTCTTGCCATGAATTACGCAATCTTGTGCAAGACCTTATTGAAAACCGTACCATTGAGTTAGGAGGTCAACCGTTCGCGTCTAATGCAGATCATACGATTCACAAGAATCCACTGCAGAATCATGGTCCTCGTAATCCCTCCTCATCTGGCATGAAGAATAACAATAATCAAGCCAATCATGTTCGTCCTGCCTATAATTATTCTGGTGGTACCATCATTAACAATCTTTGCATTGCTGATGAAGATAAGTGTGTCAATACTATTACCATTAAAAAGGACCTAGAATGCAATGTCACCATGCATAAAGTCAAGGTCACTATCCCAAGTCCCTTTGCTCGTCAACCTAAAATTACCATACCTATTCCATCTACCAAGCCGTCAAACCCTAAACCAGAGTTCAACCTTATTGAGCAATTGAACAAAACACCCGCTCAAATCTCCATCTTGGAATTGCTCCGCATCTCACCTGCACATAAGGCCATCTTGGATAAATTCCTACAAGAGTCTTCTATCCAAACAACATTGATGTTAATAATTTCGAAACCATGGTCGGATATTTGACTTCACCACACCACATTACCTTTTTGGATATTGACTATTCCTCACCCAAACCGTCTCATAATGATGCCCTTCATATCGAGGTTTTTGTCCATAAACATAAGGTTAGATGAGTCTTAGTAGATGGCAGAGCAGGATTGAACATCTGCTCTTTAAAATTGGTTAAAGCTCTTGGATTCTCTGATGCATGTGTGGATGCTACCAATATCATTGTCATCAAGGCGTATGATGATGATGAATGCACTTCTAAAGGTGTCATCACAATTCCAATTCATGTGGGACCAGATATTATAGATACAACATGCCAGGTCTTGGATCATGACATACATTACAATATATTACTTGGCTGCCCATGGATACATTCCTTAAAGGCCATTCCTTCAACATACCACCAATGCCTGAAGTTCCCTTTTGATGGTACTGAAATTACTATCCCAGGAGATCCTAATCCATTTCAATAATGTACCAATCTGAGAGCCAATACTGAACACCAGGTACCCATTAATCGGGAAGCCTCAACTTCCACCTCTTCAAAATATATTGACCCATCTACACTCACCAAATCATCCATTCCATCGACTTTTGCCGCACCATCCTCCTCGGCCTCCATACCAAGTAATGACCTAAATATCCAAGACCTTGGTTGTGGAGAATTCAAACTGAATACGGCTTATTGTATCACCACAATACCTAATCCACCTAAAGTCTATGGTAGACTGTGTTTTGCAGTTGAGCCTAAAACAACTTTCAATGTTCCACCAAAAACAATATTCGCCCTATGGGGAGATATGGGTAATGAAGTCATTATCGACATAGCTAACTGGATCTACAAAGATGCGGAAGGATTACCTCCACTACCACTACATCTCTATGGAAAAGGATATGACATATGCAAGGCACTAGGTTTTGATGGCACAAGTGGCCTTGGAAAAGCCAACAATGGAAGGAGAGAACCTGTTATTATTTCTACAAGACCAAGGTATATGGGGCTAGGGTTTGACCAACTCGGAACTGACGATCGACATACCTATGAACTTTCAAGTGAGGACATAATGGCTCTAGAAAGTGTTGAGACACATGAATAATCCCTTACCGAAACTAACTCTAATGAATGGGAATGGGGATCTGAGAAAACCCTAAGTGACTGTAATATTGACGAGCTATTCTTGGAACCTAGCCAACACCCCTTTGAAGAAAGATTCCAACAAGAATACAACATTGATCATATTGACCTTCATTCTAAAGATAAGGAATGGGTAAGTATTCCTTGGGATCCAGAAGAACATAAATTGTCATTGGCAACACCTAAATCATCCGGCCCCATTCTCGAGCCTACCCATGATCCTAACGTGCCTGAACCTATTGTCCATGCCTTTGAAAGGCCATCCATTAGTCATAATGCTGATACTTTTGTGCCCTATTATGAATATGAATTCAACTCATCTAAATCTGAATATGGTCCATCAATTGCATCTGACATAGAAGTTGAAATTGATAACTTTTTCTTCACACTTGAGGCTTCAATTTGCACACTTTTTGCATCCTCCCCATCTTTTACCAACACTGACTATGGGATTTCCCTTATTTACCCGCAACTGATTGACTGGGACCAACAAGAATCACCAGTGATGGATATCTTTTAGAATGATGACGCAATAGCAGAATTCATGGGGCTCCGGGAAGGCATACCATGGGGTGATCACAAAGCGAGATTCTCTATTGATCTAGATTGTGCATCTTACTTCGGGGAGACTGTACAATCCTCCAATCACAAAAATATAAAGAATAAAACAAAAAAATAAATGTCTTTAGGTGAAAACTGCAAGGCGCCTTCTAACAATAAAATAGTAAAAATAAAGGACGTATCTGAAGGTGAAAACCTCTCTGAGGTGCCTAAGGATGGAGGATTGGAATTTATTCATATCACAAAGGAAAAATCAGCTATGCTTATCGAAGAAACAATAGAAGTTAACATAGCTACACCAGAGAATCCAAAAATGGTTCTCTTGGCTGCATCATTGTCAGAGGAAGAAAAACCTAAATTTTAACAATTCTTCACAGACATGAAAGTTAACTTCACATGGTCATATGCTTACATGCTAGGCCTTGATCCAGAATTGGTATTGCATCATCTTCCTCTAATCCCAGGAGTCAAGCTAGTCAAAGAAAAATTACGAAAAATGCATCCATAGATTGCACTACTTGTAAAGGCTGAAGTAAAGAAGTTATTGAATGCTAGATTCATAAGATCAATAGACTATGCCGACTGGATATCCAAAATTTTCGCTATCACAAAGCCAAATAGACAAATCCGCATATGTACGGATTTCAGAGATTTAAATAAGGCTTCTCCAAAGGATGATTTCCCATTGCCGAATATAAACATGATTATTGATTTCACAGCAGGGTACGAGATGTTGTCTCTCATGGATGGTTTCTCAGACTATAACCAAATTCGCATTGCAACTGAGGATCAACACAAAATGACATTCACATGCCCATGGGGAACAAACTATTGGAATGTCATGCCTTTTGGCCTAAAGAATGCAGGTGCCACATACCAGAGAGCTATGCCAACAATATTTCATGACATGATGCATATCCTAATGGAAGATTATGTGGATGACCTTTTGGCCAAATCTTTGACACAAAAAGACCATCTCAGGGTCCTGGACAATTTTTTTAGATGGCTAGAAGATTACAAGGTTCGTTTGAACCCAAGAAAATGTGTCTTTGGGGTTACTTCGGGCAAAATATTGGGCTACATAGTCTCATGAAGAGGTATAGAAGTTGATCCTGATAAAGTGAAAGAAATTCTAGACATGCCTCCACCAAAAGGAATCAATGAGTTGAGAACACTTCAGGGCAGACTGCAATCCATCCAACGCTTCATCATACAGTTGGTAGACAAGTGTCAACCATTTCAATATCTGTTATGCAAAAGTATCCCCTTTGTATGGACATAAAAATGCCACACAAACTTCTAACAAATCAAAGAATATCTATTGACACCATTGGTCTTGATGCCACCCATTGAAAGCAAGCCATTGATCCTATATGTCTCTGCAACTACAAATGCACTGGGGCATTATTAGCACAAAATGACTATGAGGAAAAAGAAAGAGCCATATATTATATTAGTTGCACACTGATAGGATATGAATTGAACTATACAACCATTGAATGTGCATTCCTTGCAGTTGTCTTTGCAGCACAAAAACTAAGACATTACATGTTGAATCACCAAACACACCTGGTAGCTAAGATTGATCCACTAAAGTATCTTCTAATTAGGGCAGCATTGATAGGCCGGTAAGCAAAGTGGATCATGATTTTGAGTGAATATTACATACAATATGTTGAGCACAAGGTAATAAAAGGACAGGTAATAGCGGATCAACTTGCATGTGCACCCATCCAAGGCACTCATCCACTGATAACTGATTTTCCCAATGAGTATCTTTCATGCAAAACCTATATCACCTTAAAAACTATATTTTGACGAGTCCCATACTGGTCATGGTTCAGGAGCTGGCATCTTGTTCATCACACCACAAGAGGATTCCATTCCTAAGGCATTCCAGATCGCCTTCCCTTGTACTAATAACATTGTAGAATATGAAGCACTGGTCATAGGACTCAAAATTGTAATTAAATGGAAAATTCAAATATTGCTAGTATTCGGGGATTCTCAATTAGTTATCAACCAAGTGAATGATGATTATGACACGAAAGATAAAAAATTTCTCCCCTACAAGCAAATGGTGGATAGCTTCTTGACATATTTCAAAATGATTACTTTTGAACAAATCTCAAGGACACAAAATAAGGCAGTCAATGCAATGGCTACTATTGGATCTCTCTTAGACATCCCCAAAAATGTGTCACAATTTGAGTTCTTAGTGGAACAGCTGTTGATGCCTGCATATGACATCCCAGAGTCAGAAATGGTTTGTGAGATTGTTGGTCCTAGTTCGCCTTGGTACCAAGACATCTATGATTATCTAAAGTCTCAAACCTTACCACCCAACCTTTCCAATAACTAGAGAAAATCCTTTATCCAAAAAACCATCCGACACACCATCGTCAGTGACACCCTATACCGTTGTGGCTTTGATAACACCCTTCTTCACTATCTCGACATTGATGAAGCCCAAACAACTTTATGAAAAGTACATGAGGGTATATGTGGATCTCATTCAAATGGTCAAACTTTAGCTAGGAAAGTCACCAGATTGGGTTACTATTGGCCGACATTAGAAAAAGATGGTCTTTAGTTTGTCAGAACATGTCAGAAATTCCAGGTGCATAGTGACCTAATCCATGCACCTGTGTAGGAGCTGAGACCGATCACTTCTCCATGGCCCTTCACACAATGGGGACTCGATCTTGTGGGAAAGATCCATCCATCCTCCTCTAATGACCATAAATTCATAATCACCGCTCCTGAGTACTTTACTAAGTGGATTGAAGTCGTCCCCCTCACTTACATCACTGGTAAGCAGATATCCAAGTTTATCCTAAATTACATCATCTGTCGGTGTGGTGTTCCGCAATCCATCATCACAGATAAGGGAGTCCATTCAAAAATCAGGATGTTCATCAACTTTGTGAGCGATTCCACATCCAACATCATTTCTCCACCCCATATTATCCACAAGGTAACGATCAAGCTGAGGCATCAAATAAAACAATTCTTTGCATTCTCAAGAAGACCGTCAATGATGCTGGCCAAGATTGGCATTTACAACTCAATCCCACCTTATGGGCCTACCAAACCAGCATTCGTACACCCATTGGAGCCACTCCATTTTCCATCATCTATGGATTTGAGGCCATATTTCCCATCGAGGTTGAAATTCCTTCTCTCTGATTCTCCTTGAAGGGAATGATCAATGATGAAGAGTATAGATAGTCTCACCTACATGAGCTAGAAATGTTACAAGAAAGACGAAAAAATTCCTTGAATCACTTGCAGGCATATCAAAATCATCTCTGTTAGAGCTATAACAAAAGAGTGATGGTGAGAAATTTTGAAATTGGTGATTTGGTCCTCATGTAGAATCCAAGAAATCAGGCTGACCGTGAAAATCCTGGAATTTTTGAGCCTAATTGGCTCGGTCCTTATATTATTATTGTAGCATTCGGTTCTGGAGCCTATCAGTTGGCAACATCTGACGGAGAACAATTGAAAAAAACTATCAACAACCTACATCTACAAAGTTTTTTCACATAGCATCAGAGAGCCTTGGATAAAAAACCAAAAAATTGAAAAATAGAAAAAAATTGTCCCTTGATGAAAACCTGGCAAACAGGTATTTGCTGACACCAAAAAGCAAAAATCCAAAAAAGACAAAAATAGTAAAAAGAAATAGATTCGTCCAATAGTGAGAACCTGGCAAACAGGTGCTTTGGATAAGTACCATGGTGAAAACCTTGCAAAAATGTGCCATGCATAGTCGATCATTGCTTCACCATCTACTGTTACTCTAATCAACCCTTATCCGCTTGCCATAATTCCTCCAGCCTGACACATTCATGACATTCATCCTAAGTCTTGTCGATTCTGGCCATGTTTAACATTTGGTTGACATCATCCCTTGCATATCCTTGTCTTCTGCCCTATAAAATTTCATATCATTTGACCTAGATAATCCCTGATATGTCTAGGGGCAAGAAATTTATCATGTAACTACAGTGGGTGTTGCATATGATCCGCCATTTGGAAAAATTCTTGAAAAAAGTCCTAAAAATTTGAAAAAGTCTTGAAAAAAGTCATAAAAATCAGAAAAAGTCATAAAAATTTGAAAAAGTCTTGAAAAAAGACCTAAAAATTTGAAAAATGTCCTGAGAAAACACAAAAACATCCACATCAATGTCAAAAACCCAAAAAAGAGTCGAAGTCAATATTTTTCTTGTCAATACAATCGGTCACGTCAATCAATCTTTTTTCATTTGTCTAAACTACATTGTCTCTACACATTTGCTACGTAGGCAAGATTCATCTTTGAATCCCCAAGACATTAGGTCAATTTTCCTAGGTTTGTCAAAATAAAATCATGATTCAAACTTCTGTCCTTTGGACAAGGTCATTGGTTGTGTCGAACTATAAGGTCTCTGAGTGCACAACGTAGGCAAGGCCGCACTAGGTCAGTCCATTAGGGTTCATGGCAACACATTTTAACACACGTCCAACTATATTCAAATCAAGAAAATCTTCTATCAATCCCGAGCAGGCAGTCTATCAACAATCTGTTTCATCAACACTTTCGGTGAAATCAGCATGTTAGCAATGACATGTAGTCAAATTCTATGAAGACAATTTAACCTGGAAATTTTTTTGGGTTCTTCTTCAAATGTGTCCTTCTGAAAAGAAACTCTCATCATTTATTTATGCTTTTGGAGGTGTCCTTCCTAAGAATCGTCATCATCATCTGGCATTTTGATGGATTCTCCTAACTCCGAGAATTGATCTCCTAGATATCAATGTCATTTAGGATGTGTCCTTCCTGAATTTGATCACTCAACATTTGGCAACACTTGACATTAAAACACTTGGAAAACACTGGGAAAAATTTATCTATCTTTTTGATGGTTATCATGATATTGGTTCCTTATGTCATAGGAGCCACGACATATCATGCTGATCATCCTTGTCTTTTTATGATCACCCTGCTACTAGTTTCTCAAGGATGTCCTGACTTCGGGATTTAGAGAAGCAATGACATAGTACGTTGATTTTCTTGTCTGTTTTTTACTATCATGTGGTTAGTTTCTCAAGGATGTCATAATATCAAGATTTAGAGAAGCAGCGACGTCTCATGATTAGTCTATTTTTTTTGGCGATTGATCATGACAAAATGACTAGGGGCAATTATGTTCCTCGTATGAGTCATGATCATATTTTTTTGCGACTATTGATCTACGTGGTGGTTCGACCTTGCACACTATTGATCTATGTCATATCATAGTGTTTGTCAGCCATCATGACATTTTCACCCAATGATGATTAAGAGAAAAAACTAGGATAGCACTATAGCAAATTTTTGAAGGATTTTTTGTGTTTACACTAACATGCATATCTTCTCCACACTAACATGCATATCTTTATTCGCACTAACATCCATCTTTGTCTTCTCTTCTCTCATTCTCTGATGATATCCTATGACATACAACAAAAAAAGCTACATAAATGATCATACAAGCATTTCATATTCACATTTCACATTTACATAATTCACATTGCATAATGCTATCATTTGCATCCATCCATCTCACATCATAAAACCATCGTTTACATCAACATATAGGCATCATAAATATTATTTGCATTAACATATATGAATCACATCATCATACATTACACAATGCATACATACATAACCGCATCCTTAATTGCATTTATAAGCATAAAACATGATATCCATACATCTCATATCATAATACAAGCATCACATAGCATCTGATAAAGGATAGAATACCATAACAAATAGAATCATATAGGCCACATCAAAAAATGCATTGCATATATATAATCTGAAAAAATGTAATGTTAGAGGATAGAGTCATGGGATATCCCAAAAATGGAGCTCGCAGGCTTGAATGTCAATATATGAAAGTGTCTAATACAAATATCAAAATACAAGTCCTAACTGTCCCTCCTCCATCTCGTGGAGGTGAATCGTGAAGTGGTTGTGATTGACTCATCACATGAAAAGTGACCTCGATGGGAGTGGTGTCTGGAGTTTGACTCTAGGATCTTGAGGGATCAGTAATAGGAGGTTGGCTCTACTTTGCCTGGTGTCCTGATGACACTGATTTGTGCCCATTCTTTGACCTATGTCTATGGCCTGATGAATTCCTACGGGAACTATGTGACCTGTGACTTAGTGCCTACCCTGATGAACTGGATCCCTGTGGGTCTAGGTGCCACTGCCTATCCTATTGTATGATCGAGACAACCCTAGGTCCCATCTCTCTAGTAGAACAACTTGCTCATACAACAACCTGTACTGACCCCTACTCTCGGCCATCCTAGCCAGCTCCTTGGCCATATCCCTTGTCAGCCCTACACATAACTCCGCAAACTCAGTGACCCATCTGTCTGCCTCCTACCAGTGAATAATGGCCTGATCTCTCTCTACCTTGGTAACCTCCAAATCCACTTCCAAGGCCTTGTTCTGAGACAAGGCCGCATCAAGTTTGCTTTGAAGATCTGTGATCGTTTGGTCAATAGTGGCATCTGCGGGAAAAATCGGTGACCTATCCTCCTCCTTGTCTCCAACGAGCATCTGCTCTCACAATCTTTGATCAGCCTCTTCCTCCCCCTCATACTCCTCCTCATCCATCTCCTCCTCTCTCTCCTCCTCTCCTTGAACCTCATCCATGTCAATGTCAAGAGGATGGTGCTCAAAAAATGGATCCTCCTCCGCTGGTATCTCTCCCTCTGCCCTCACCTCCTCTCCACCTCTGACCACCTCCTCCGCTCCCACCTCTACCTCCTATCCAACTGGCTGCTCTCTCTCCTCACCCTTCTAGATGGGTGACAATGGTGCACCACCCACTCTTCGCCTGACTCTCCTGGGTTTCCTCTGCCCTCCGTCATCCCTCCTCCTCTTCACACCCCTCCCATCTCTACCATCACCTCCACCTTCGCTACCCCCAGCATCTCCCCCACCTCTACCTCCATCTCTCTCTCCGGACCCCTGCTATCTCTACCCCCATCTCTCCCTCTCCCCCTGCCATCTCTACCACCCCGGCCTCTCCTCCCTACTTGTGGAATAATTAATCTCCAATCTATGGGAGTCGGACCATCTAGATCTATCAAAGGAATCAACCTATGAATCTGCCACCAAGTGTCAAACTCAACGGATGTCCCTACATCTGCTGCACCTCCCCTCCATAACCACTATTGTGCAACCAAGTTGTCTATCTACTACTCAACTACTATCATTGCTATCGGTAGCCCCCATATGGTCTCCCTAGAAGACTATGCATACTCTGTTGTACCTACTGGCACATCCTGCTGCTCCCCAAACTATCGTAGTACCCGTTGGGGTAGGTACATCTCTATAATCCACTAGCTTTGTACTGTACAAAAAATAAGGTATCGAAACTATTTGCACAATGACAAATGGCCATCCTCATCAAGCCATTGGGCATAATCTTTATATGGCCTCTAGACAAAACTAATCAAGGTGTCAATTCAATGATGCTAGTACTCGGTATCTCCCACATGATTCTGGCTAACTGAACCTGCATAAATTTAAACATAGGGCATCCCATCACCCAACTGCTGAATTTAAATCGGTGGTCAAAAAATGGGAATGTGCTCCCATGCCTAGATCATAAGTAGTGTGGTCCCATAGCTGATACTCTATCCCTCATGATACACTACCTCATGAAGCTGATGATATAGCATGGCCAACAGGTAAGGCCCCCAAGCAAAAAATTTCCTCTGACCCCACATACAAACTAGTAACTCTACCCATCCAATCAAAAACTCATGGCCATGACGATCCAACATCAACACTCCAACAATCAGTGTCATCAGGATGGCATCCCACCATGGAAACTGGTCAGCCACAACATCCCATCTGATCTCGTACCCATGAATTCTTAGACCACCACCACCGACATCCGCATACATCTCTGGTAGGGCCTATTGCCATCAGTGCAGATCATATACCACCCTCTCCCCATTGATCGGGATGCGCAAAATGCGATAAACATCCTCGAGGGTAACTGTGGCCTCTTCTGTAGGAAGCTGAAATGAACAGGTCTCCAAGTGCCACCTCTCACAAAGTGCTATCAATAAGCCCTTGTTTGCCCGAATAATGGGCATATAGGTGACATAGTATAATCCTAGTTGCATCAATCTATGTCTCTCCCTATCGCTTAATTGATCTCTAAAGGCGTAGGTGGCTGGTCTAAAATCCCATGTGTATATGGGCACTAATCGTCTCTGCACATGCATAAACAAGAATTAGCACACATGGGCCAAGACAATGGCATTTATTACTATCTGAGAAACATGCATCTAAAACAAGAGTTTGCACAAAGTCAATGCTGGTCAACCATGGTCAACTGCAATTGTATTGCGTTGATTGTAATTGCATCGCTATATATCACGTGCAGCTCAGCATCTCGTAGTTGCGTCACAATATCGTGAATGTGTCATTCCATGTAGCAATTGCGTGCCCTCACAATGATTGTGTCATTCCATAAAGAGATTATATTATTCCATTGCAATTACATCGTTGGACTTGGCATTTATATTGCAACGTTGCACTTGCATCGCGAAAACCAGCATATGTGTTGCATTTCGACATTTGCATCGTTTGCCTCCGCAATTGCACATTTTTAACCTTTGACCTAGCTACCCTTTGCACT
Source organism: Sequoiadendron giganteum (assembly GCA_007115665.2). Classification (NCBI taxonomy): domain Eukaryota; kingdom Viridiplantae; phylum Streptophyta; class Pinopsida; order Cupressales; family Cupressaceae; genus Sequoiadendron; species Sequoiadendron giganteum. Next base: position 26,687,446 of record CM021103.1, on the reverse strand, counting down.
TGTGTCATGATGCAATCAAATTCAAAAGAATTAATGCAAAAGAATTTGTGGCTTACGCAATTCCAATTGTGTCACAACGCATTTGTTTCCCATCCCTTAACCCTATTAAATGCACAAGAATTGAAAAAATTGAATGTTGGATTGGGTACTTATCAGTGCCTCTGCGCTCTCAGGTATTTGGAATGTCTACACGCGATAGCCACAGTGGGTTGTTGAGGGAATCACCATCTTCTTCTTAAGCTCTGATCTCTGAAATTTTGAATAGCAAATGTGAAAAGGACACTTGGTTTTGCTTTTTCACCATATTTATAGATTGAAAATTAGGGTTTGACCTAGTGGGTTTTTTACTAGAGGCTCATTTGACTGCCTTTGACTGAAATTTTCACTGGCTCAATGTCCTCCATTCTCAAAACCAATTGCATCATTGTTTTTCTTGTCATCAAATTGATTAATTGGGACACTTTCCAAATTTTTTTGACCTCGGGCCAAAATTCAAATTTTTTCCCGAGGGGGCATATGCACTCCATACCATTGCTGGGGCATATTCTTGACTTGTTTTCTTTGCCATAATATGATAAACTGTGTTATGACAAAGAGGGGAAAATGTAAACACATAAAAATTACCTAGGCCTACAAACACTATTTTACCACTTTTTGTCCTAGCATAATTATGACATTTTAATTATGTTTCTAACCCACCTTCAACTATTAATTAAATAATTCATGACTTTCTATTCTTCATGATTATTAAATAAATAGATCTTATTTATTTATTTAATGCATCACTAATTATCAAAGTCTGCTCATAATTAAATAAAGTTCTCAATTTAATTAATCTTTGTCATTAATGTCCTCTTGATTAGTAAATAAATATATTTAAATATATTTATTTAATATGTCACTAATTCTCAAGTCCTCTTTTAACTAAATAGATTTATTAATTTATTTAATTAATCAATCACCTTTTCTAAATTAAATAATTAGTGCATGAGCTCTGCTAGGGTTTTGTGCTTTCTGAGGTCATTCGTGGCCCCTCTTGCATCATACTACGCTTCTTGGGCATGAAATTGTTTCCTTCGTTGAGTATGGCTGCATTTACTGCAGTTTTAGGGGTTTATTATGCCTTCAACCGGTTCTAACCCAACAATTTTTGCTGGTGTTAGTGATTTGTTGGCATAGGTTAATGGCTCCCCCACCAAACAAATGCCCTCAAAAATTTGTTCTGAAAGTCTTTCACGAAGTAAGCATTCTGACGCCCCTGCTGATGTAGTTTTACCTTTACCTGATTTTGATTCTGCATGCCAATGGCTTGAACAACACACCCTTGTGGGTTATTTTGTTGGGAGGACTCCCCCCGAAAGTGTGCTAAAAGATTGGGTTAACAAGGCATGGGTCCCTCATGGGGTCCGCCTTGATATGGTCTAAAACTTGACCAAGGGTTTTTTTTTGTTCCGCTTTGCGGAAGTCAATCATGTCCAAGCTATTTTGGGTCATGGACCCTGGTATGTTCGCTCTTCCTTGTTGGTTTTCCAGGCTTGGACCCAGGATTTTGCGGTCTCAGAGAACACCAAAATGCGTGTTTCGATCTGGATTGAGTTTCCCGAGTTTCCTTTGCCTTGTGTGCCCTTCTTAAACCATATTGCTTCCTCTCTAGGGAGGGTTGTTTGCATCGAACCTGATAAGTTCTTTCAAGCCCGTCCTTAAAAGAGGGTTTGTGTGGAAGTTGATTTATCCAAGGATTTGAAAGAGTCTGTAGACATTCAAATCGAGGATATTCACCACTCCCAAAAAATCATATATTTTAACTTGCCCAACACGTGCTACCGGTGCCAATCAGTTGATCACAAGATCAGGGACTTCCCTTTAACAATTCCCCGTACGGTCTCTCAGCCATGAGGTGCTGAAAAGCCTCATCCGACAGAGCCTTCAGCTAAGGTGGATACAAAATGGACTATGGTTACAAACCAGAAGAATAAGTCATCTGGTTTTGGGTCAGCTCCCAAGGCCCCGGAACTGACCCAGCAGGTTTCAATCCCTTCAGAGAAGGGGACCGCTACTCCGTCAGGAGTTGCTTCTGCTATTTTGCAGCCCAAGCCGAAGGCCGTGCCCCAGCCTGCTACTATTTATGTGCTCAACCGACTTTTTCCTCCATTGTGGAGACCCAGCGGCATTCTCGCAGCCCGTCTCCTCCACTGGAAGAAGGTGAATATGTGTCGGAAAAATGAAGATTTTCTCCCTCTATTCAAATAGATACTATTTCGCAGGATTTTTTGAAGAACAAATTCTCTTCCCTGGGTGAAGAGGACCGAGATTCTACAAGCATGAAAGATTTTCCATGAATTTTATCTCATGGAATTTTTGAGGTCTCACTGACCTCTCCAGGAAGTATTCTGTTAGGAATACTTTGAAGAATTACCCAGGGATTGAAGTGCTTTGTCTCCAAGAAGTTAAAATTTTAGGTTTTTTGCTTGCTTCGGCTTGTCGTTCTATTTGGCCAGCCAGTTCTATGTTTTGCACTCTGCATGAGGCTAGTCATGGTGGAGCTACTACTCTTTTGGCCCCACAATTGCTTTCTTATGTGGGGGACCATGGGGTTGACCCCTCCCAATGGGCTATCTGGATTCTTCTCAATATTGAGAATCATTCCTTCGGGATTATTAATATTTATGCCTCTAATGATGTCGTGGAGCGTTCCTTTCTTTGGTGCTGGATTGCTGACTCTTTGCCAATGGTCACCTAGTTGCTCTGTGGGGATTTCAACATGGTTGAGATGGCGTACGATTAGAATGGCACTATGCCTTTTCGTTGGGCTGTGGGTGAAAGGGAGGCGTGGTTTTATATGCGCAATAAATTGTGGCTTTTTGATCCCAATATGGGTTACCGCCATTCTCATTCTCCCTGGCACACTTGGTGTAATTATAGGGCTGGTTCTGATAGATTCTTTAAACTCTTTGATCATGCTATGATCTTGGCTCAGTCCTTTTTTTCCTTCAAGAGCTCTGCCTTGCCTGTGAAGCCGTTAGTGCATGTGACCCTTTCAGATCACTTCCCAATTAATTTTTACATTGAGTGGGTGTCTTGTCAACCTCACACGTGTAAGACTCAATTCTTCTTAAACACATCTTTGCTCTATCACAAGCCCACCCTGGCCCACATTCTCTGGGTGTGGAATTTAGAGTGTCATCCTCCTGGTCATACGGGTTGGATTGTTTGGTGGAATGATGTCATCATTTGTACTGTGCACTTCTTGCATATTTATGGGCACCAACTTGCTATCTTCCGCTGGTGTTCTTACGAGGCTACCACTGCCGATTTGTGTGCTGCTATGGAGGCCTTAGCAGCTTGTCCTTTTTCCCCATCACATCAAGTCCAGGTGGTAGACCTAAGACACCAGCAACAAGTGGCAGATAATTATTCTGCTAGGGGCGCTCAAATCAAGGCTCGGTTCCACTGGCTCAAAATTGGTGATCGTGCCTCCAAAGAGTTTTTTTTGGCTCTTCATGCTAGGCACTCTTCCCCAAGCATTAAAGCCATCAAAGATGGTAATCAAGTTCTTTCTGAGCTACTTGACATTCTCTAGGCTTTTGTGCGTCACTATGAGCAAGTTTTTACGGCTCAAGACCCCACGCCTATGTGCCAGCAAGCCCTTCAGAGCTGCGTTGCTGTTGTGCCACATAGACTTTCTTTAGCCCAAATCATTTTCTGTGATGAATTGTTAACAATTGATGATCTCAAGGAAGCCGTTTCCTCCATGGCCAATGATAAGGCTCCTGGGATTGATGGTTTTCCTTGTGAATTTTATGAAACACTTTAGGACTGTATTGGGAGTGATTTGCATCATGTTTATCTTGAAGCCTTTCAAACCAATTGTCTAGGTAATTTAATAAATAAAGGCAATATTAAATTCATACCTAAGCCTGGGGATCTGGAGGATATTTGCAACTAGTGGCCCATCATGCTTCTCAATGTTTCTTACAAAATCATTGCCAAAGCCTTGGCTCTGTAAATTCACCACCTATTGTCTCAGATTGTGCGCCCTGAATAGACTGGTTTGATTAAATCCAAGTTCATTCTTGATAACATTATTGCTATTTGGGAAGGCATGGAGTGGGTCCGGCGGTCGAACCAGAAAGCAGTGTTCATTAAAATTGATTTTGCCAAAACCTATGACCATATTGAATGGCCTTTCATTCTTGCGATGTTGCAAGCCTTGGGCTTTGGGCCCAATTTTTTGCAGTATGTTCGTATGCTTTTTTTTGATGCCTTAGCTTGCATCTCCATTAATGGCTACCAGTCTTCTGCATTTGCTCTTTTTTGTTTTGTTCGCTAGGGATGTCCTCTTGCCCCTGCTTTGTATGTTCTGGTTGCTAAGGGCTTTGGATATCTCCTAGCCAATGCTATCTCCCAGCAACATGTTAAAGGAATCACTCTCCCAGACTCTCAAGAGCATCTTGTCAATGGGCACTTCACGGATGATTCCTTTCTCACTCTCTTAGAGGAAGAAGGCTTGATCATTGTTGCCCTTGAATACCTTGACATTTTTTGTCTTGCCTCTGGCTCTGCTATTCAATGGCACAAGACATTGTGCTATATACAGTCAGTGCTCTCCACTCCTACGTGGCTTCAAACTTATAACTGGAAATGGATTGGTTAGGTTGAAATCTTTTGATTTTTGGGCATCCCTTTCACCTTTCAGGCTTCCCCTCAGGAGCTCTGGCAAGTCGTGCTCTCCAAGGTTGAGCAAAATCTAGCGTATTGGGTTACCAAGCCTCTTTCTCTGGTTGGCAAATTCCAGGTGTGCTCTAAAATCTTGGCTGCCACCCATGTCTACTATTCTTCCTATTGGGCTCCTTCTAAAGCAGCCTACAATAGGCTTGAGAAATTGCTCTGCGATTTTCTATAGGCCTCTTCTGAGACCCATAAGGGCTTTCATTGGGTCGCTTGGGAATTTTGCTATCTCCCCAAGGAGTCGGGAGGGCTTGGCATGCTCTCCACTCAACGACAGGGGACTGCTCTTTGTGTCAAGTGGATTATCCTCGCGCTTACTGGGGATGAAGCCTAGAAAATCCTCCTCAGATATTGTATTCAGTCTGGTTTTCTTGTTCACAGACCCGCCTGGAAAGGAATCAATCTCCAAACCCTTCTGGTTATGAAGGAGCCGGTTCAAATTATGGGCTCCTTTGTGGCCAAAAGTATTTGGCGTTCTTGGGAAACCATTAAGCCTTGGCTCCATTGGTTCGGGGCTAGCTTTCATGATGGGCTTTCCATCAACCAACATAACCTCTGGTGGTCTCCCCTTCTGGTTCAGAATGATCAACCCCTGGCTAAGTCACCTTGGCTCAAAGCTCTCAGATTTCATAAGAAGGGCATTCATACACTGCATCAGCTCTTCCACCTGCCTACCATGCGTATTTTGCAATGGGATGTTTTTAAAACCTAGTACAGTCTTCAAAACCAGGATTGTCTTACTTTTGACGAGCTGGTGAGCGCCATTCTGATGGAAATTCTTCACAAAGTTGGCATTCGTGGGCACAAACCTTGGTGGAAAGACTAGAAATGGTTTCCAGATACTCCTCTGCAGAGCTACAAGCCGCGGCTTGGTTACAGGTGGCTTTCACCCCATTTTCCTATGATCAGTTCTTTGAACCGGAGGTGGCTTCTTAACTCCTCGGCCCATACTTGGCATAGGAGGTTTGATGCCACTTGGTCTGCAATTGTTAATCCGAAGCTGGCCCACTTTACTTGGTGTATTCTTTTCCAAGGCTTGTTTATGGGATCTCACCTGGTTCATTTGGGGGTCTTTGACCCTTGCTGCCCTTTTTGTGGGCAGCCAGAAAGCTTCAAGCACCTTTTTTGGTTTTGTTCCAGAGCTCAACAACTTTGGACTTGGATTCATGATTTCTTTTGGCCTTTTAGGTCTGAACCCTTTTCGTGGCATATGGTTCTACTGGGGGACCCGCCTGGAACCCCGGCTAAGTTCACCCAGCTTTGGCACACTTTTAGAGTGGAAATCCTCTTCAATATCTGGAAAGACAAAAATTCTTGTGTATTTGCTCATTCTCATTTAGATGTTAATGTGTCTCTTTATGCTAAAGTAGTTATATGTTCTAATGTTATGTTACAGATTCAAGTGCAAGCCAACAAGGTTACACTGGAAGTGGCTCACCTACAGGTTCTCCTGGACCACTGGGGAAATGCCCCTTGTACTATGGCTTGGATCCCTGACTTGACCTCCTCTTCCCGTGGCCGGTTGCCCTCTCGGGGTCGGAAGCAGAGTGATTCCACGCGAGCTCACTTCCAACCTCTTGCTCGACGGGATTCTTGGCCTCCCAGGTGAGCTCATTCTCCTTCGCCATGTCCTAGTTAGGGTTGTCACTCTAGTGGTGCGCCAAGGAGTAGTGGCGGCAGTTTTGGGTGGCCTTCTGATACTCCGCCTGCTTCTGGCTCTTGTTGGCCTTCCACTGGAAAAAGTTTTCCACAGATGGCTCTCGCAATCTCGCCTCGGCGTGAGGATAAAGACAAAGATAAAGATGAAGAAAAAAATGATGATGGTTGGGGTGCTCCTTCTGACGTCACTCCAAACCCCGCTGATGTATGGGGAAAACATCTGGATGACCGGGACCCCCCAGGATCTACTAGCACTGTGTTGGCTCCCTAATTTTCTTTTTGTTATTGAACCTCTCGGCTAGGCCCATGTGATCTTTTGGACTTTCTAGGCTGAGCCCATTTGTTATTTTGGTTTTTTTGGGCTGGTTCCATGTGACATTCGGGGTGTGCCTTCTTACCACCCACCCCTTTTTTGTGAATTTGTAATTTTATCTTTATTAATATAGATAATTCATCAAAAATAAATAAATTAAATAATTATTTTTAATTATTTAGTTGTCTTATTTGACATTTCCCTCATTTTAAATAAAACAATTTATTTAAAATGGCCTCACATGATTAATTGCCACTTCTTTTAGTAAATAATCTCAAAATCAATTATTTACTATCTCAGTAAATCTATATTTTGAATTAATTTTAATCCAAAATGGTAATATTCTTCTATAAATCAAGTAATTGCTAAAATTACTGATTTTCTAAATCTCATATTCTTGTTCATCGTTATCTTTTGATTTTTACTAATTTTATCTCATTGTCACGCTTATTCTCCATCCTTGATTTAATTTCTTAAATTAAATCTTGCCCACTTATTTGGGAATCTTACCCTAACCCTAATTGAGAGTTGTCATTTTGAATCTTGACCTTTGATTCTAGGGCATTTTTCAATCTCTCATCTCATCTGTCCATCCAAAATTGCATTTTCTATAAAATGTCAATTTTGTTCTCATTTTCGACATCTTATGTCTTAATATCTTTTTTTTCTTGAATCTTTCATTTGCTTAATATTAATCTCATGCATTGTCATTTAATTACTTGCATTTATAATCTAATTTCTATTGCATAGTTTTTATAGAAATCCTTCAAAACTTTGCTTAGGGCTAGGCCATATAGTAGAGTTTTCTCATCACAACAAGCTAGAAGGTGCAATGGAATTCAGTCATGGAGGAGGAAGGATTGGGTGAGCTTGTTTCATGTTTTTCCTTTCTTTGTTTATCCTATTTATTCTATTGTCTTTGTGGGTTTTGAATATGCTAATCTAATATTGATCCCTTGCATAAAATCCTCAATTATACTTACCACCAAAATAAATAGTGCCTCTTCCATGAACCACACCAGAAGTGTTGTCACCGAACCTCACTACACCACCATCATAGTTTTCCAAGCTTACAAATTTTCTTTTGTCACCAGTCATATGATGTGAGCATTCGTTGTCAATTACCCACTCATCTTTCTCTTCAAATCTGGCTGCAAGAGCTTTCTCAACATTTACATTACTAGCAGATTCAATGAACACTTGACCATTTTCTTTGATAGAAATAAATACCCATTCATCTTCATTTCTAGATTCCTTATCAGATTCTTCATCAGTTACACCTTCTTCAACATAATAGCATTTTCTTTGAAATCTAGTATTCTCAAGCTTATATTTTGAAACTCTTTTAGGACATCTAGAAGCAAAATGGCCTATCTTACTGCAATAAAACCATTTAATAGGTAACTTTCCTTTGTACTTACCATGACCTATTTATTCTCTTTTCACAATCAATTCTTCTAGTTCTTCCAATTCCCTTTCTTCATCATCAATTCGCTTCATCTCATCTTCATATCTGAATGTTCTCTGGGAACTCTCTTCTGAATCATATGTCTTTTTCCTTGATACAGTTGCCTTGAAAGCAAATTCAGTCTTAGGAGAAGACTCACCAAATTCACTTAATTCAAATGCAACAAGTTTTCCAATCAACATGTCTTTTGTAATATTCGTCACTATTCCGAGTTCATCAATAGCATGAGCTTTTGTCTTGTAGGAAGGGGGCATAGATCTAAGTATCTTAGACACAATTTCATCATCATTCATAGTTCCACCAACACATCTAATGTCCATCACCAATTCATTTATCTTATGCGAGAAGGAAAAGATGTTCTCATCTTCACTCATCTTCAAGCTCTCCCATTTGCCTTTTAGACTTTGTAGCTTAGCACTTTTCACTAGTGCATCTCCTTCATACAATGTTTCCATCTTTTTCCAAATCTGATATGTAGTCTTCAAACCCATCACATTTGTCATTTCCAAATCTGTCAAAGCACTCACCAATGTTTCTACTGACCTGGTATTAATTTTTGCTTTCTTGATCTCATCTTCAAAGGAGGGACCATTCTTAGGAATATTATATGCAACTTGTGTCATCTGCTAGAAAGGTTCACTAATGCACCTCAAATGACATTCCATCCTAACTTTCCATAGAGATTAGTTTGTACCATCGAATCTAGGACTATCCTTTGTAAATGATGCCATCTCGGATCACATCAAGTTGTTAGGCTTCTTTCAAAGGAACTAGCTCTGATACCAATTGTTGCCAAAACAAGGATAAACAACTGAGAGGGGGGCTGAATAAGTTGTTACCAAAATCAAACTTATATAACATTAACCAATCCTTATATCATATATCCAATAATTAATAATGCAAGCATAAGAACAACACATCAGAGACACATGAACACAAAGATTTTATATGTGGAAACCCTGTGAGGGGAAAAACCACGGTGGATGTTAGTCCACAAGATTGTACCCTGTTAGAAGTATAATAAAGAATAAAAAGAAAATGCACTTGCATTCAGGCACATTTCCTAGAGCACAATGCTCAAAGGGAAGGCTCATTTCCTTACATATAGTAATTAGATTAAATCCATCTGATGAATTTGAATTGAGAAAATAACTTCTGCAAAAGCCTGGTTACAGTTTCGGTTAGGCACACTAAAAACCTCTTCAAACTCTTCCACACTCTGCTTTGAATGATCTGACCTTTATTCGCACTTGTACATAACTTGTACACTTGAGCACACTCTAAATAAGGAAAACAATCTTGTATATATATCCGCTACATAGATTTGCATCCACTAATCAATCGACCACAAATAAGGAATAAATTACAACTGTCGGCCTTGATACATGAATAAATTTCAATGCGTGCCAACACAAGTCAAACATAACATAGTGAGGACCCAAACAAACATCTCCAAACATGCCAAATAATAAAATATTAATCCTCATGGATCCGCAACACGCTAACACGACAATGTCAGCCAAGAACATGAACACTTGGGCACATATCAAAAAAATCTCCAATCACGAACACTCCAATTACTATGGACGTACACCAAGGATAGAGCATGATCTAGACTCATCCATGAACGTCATAGGCATATGAGCAACACATGAGATTACCATACTTTCATCTGCTTTGACCAATAACACCATCTATAGAGACTGAATAACTGTAGGTATACAAATCATAACTTCCACAAAACTTCATGCACACCATTGAAACTTTCAAAAAACATACTAGAAAGGTTCAACACCAAACCCTTTGAAGCACACCTTCAGATCTTCAATACATAGAGCTTTCCAACATTCTGACCTTCTCAGCTCCACTGGGTGCCTGTATTATATTTTTTAAAATTTTCTCAATCTCCTCGACATATACAACCTTAAGCAGATTAAGATGCTAATAGTGTTGACGTCAATGACAACAATATATCAGCAACACAACCACAACATCCAACAAAAGGAATCCTGGAGTGATCATAAGCCCTCAATGGCTTATCTTTGATTATTTGGTTGTTCCACATATGTTCATGTTCCAGTTCAAAAGTAGAAGAAGTTAGATGCAAAATACCAACTTTGTATCTTCATGGGATACTCAGATGCAACTAAAGGATATAGGTTTTACAACCTTGACACAAAGAAATGGATTGTTAGTTGAGATGTGATTTTGATGGAGGAGTATGGCAATGGAAAAAAGGAGCCTAACAAACTACACCACTAATCATGAGTATTGAAAATGATCAAGTTCCTCCTCTCCCCACAAGCTCAATTGGAAGTTCAAGCCCAAGTTCACCAAGTTCCTCTTTAGGTGATAGTTCAAGTCCACCATCTAGTCCAAGCTCTTCGTGAAAAGATACAAATTTTATATGAAATTTATCAAAGGTAATGTGAATCTAGTTACCAATTTTTCTTTGCTTAGTACAATTCAAGTTGAATCTTCTGTGTATGAAGCTACAAAAGAAACAATATGGATTGATGCTTTGAATGAAGAGATGCATGTAGTTCATACAAATAATACATGGGAATTAGTGCAACTTCCTAAAGATAAACAAGTGATTGTGTCAAATGGAATTATAAGGTCAATTTTTTGGCAAAATAAGGATAGACAACTGAGAGGGGGGGTGAATCAATTGTTACAGAATTTAAACTTATTCAACCTTAAACAACCTTTAATCTCAGATCTGATAATTAATAGTGAAAGAATAAATCAACAACATATCAGAAACACATGAGCACCAAGATTTTTATACGTGGAAACTTTGTTAGGGAAAAACCATGATGGATGTTTGTCCACAAGATTATACCCTGTTAGAAGTATAATAAAAAATGAATAAGGAATGCACATGCATTTAGGCACACTACCTAGAGCTCACTGCTCAAAGGGAAGGCTCACTGCCTTACATAAAATAATCAGATTAAATCCATATGATGAAGTTGAACTGAGAAATTAGCTTCTACAAAAGCTTGATGATAGTTTCGGTTAAGCATAAAAAAACTTCTTCACACTTCACTCAATCTTCTTCACACTCTAATTTATGCTCTTTATTCACACATTTTGCATACACACCACTCACTCACACACTTTCACGCTTCAAAATGAAGAAACAATCATTCTTATATATCCGCTACATGAATTTGCATCAACAACTCTATTGGCCACAAATAAAAGAATAAATTACAACTATTGGCCCAATTCATGAACAAATCTCAATGTGCACCAACATAAGTCAGTCACATCATAATGAAGACCTAAATCAACATCATCAAACATACCAAACAATAAAAACTTAATTCATAAGGATCCGCAACATGCTACCACCATCATGTCGGCCAAGAATGTGAAACCCTCGAACACACAAAAGAAAATATTCAATCACGAACACATCGATCGATGCAGACGTACCACAATGATAGAGGATGATCTAGAAACATCAATGAACATATAAGGAGCATACACAACAACTCAATTTACTAGAATTGGATTCTCTTCTTCCAGAAACACCTGCTATAGTAACAAAATAATTGTAGGAACTCAAAAACTCATAACTTGCTCCAATCTTGATGCGTACCATTGAAACTTTTGGACAACATACTAGATAGACTCAACAACCAACCCTTTAATATACACCTTCTGACCATCAACGTATAAAAAATCCCATCACTCTGACCTCTCAGCTTCACAGATTGCCTACAATATATTTATTACAATTTTCTCAATATCCTCGACATATACATCCTTCAGAATCGCCAATGCTAATAGTGTTGGAATCAATGACAACCACATATCAGCAACACAACCTCAGTAAGTTTCTTTCTTTCTTATGCTACTTTCAATAATTACAAAGTCTATCAAATGGATGTGAAGTCAACATTTTTGAATGGTGAATTAGAAGAAGAGGTATATATTGAACAACTAGATTAATTTCAATAGACTGATGAAAAAGACATGGTTTTTCAATTGAAGAAAGCTCTATATGGACTCAAGCAAGCACCTAGAGCCTAGTATGCTAGAATGGATAAATACTTGTTGAAGCTTTTTTCAATAAAGGTACTGTTGATAACAATCTGTATTTCAAGTTGGATAAGGATAAACAATTGATAATTGAAGTCTTTGTTGATGACATTATTTTTGAAGGTGGTGATGACTTATGTATGAAGTTTACTGATGAAATGAAAAGTGAATTTGAAATTTCAATGATAGTAAAACTGAAATTCCTTTTAGGATTGCAAATAACTCAGTTAGATGATGGAATTTTCATATCTCAATCCAAATATGTGAAAGAGTTTCTGAAAAAGTTTGGCATAGAAGATTCAAAAACCAGTTGGTACACACATGGTAACCAAATGCAAGCTAGCTCAGAGTGATGATTCTCCTAAGGCTAATCAAACAAGATATAAATCAATGATTGGTGGATTTCTTTATTTGACTCAGAATAGACTAGACATCATGAATGATGTGTGCATAGTTGCTAGATATCAAGCTAATCCAAAGGAATCACATGTGACTGCAATAAAGAGGATTTTTAGATACTTAAAAGGAATAGTTGATTTTGGTCTTTGGTATCCTAAGGATGATGATCTTACTCTAAATTCCTTTATAGATGCAGATTGGGAAGGAGATGTGGATGATAGGAAAAGTACAAGTGGTGGTGAATTCTTCTTAGGTCAGAAGTTGGTGTCTTGGCTAAGTAAAAATCAGAACTCCATTTCCTTATCTACTGCTGAGGCAGAATATATTGTTGCTGCAAACAATTGTACTCAAGTGTTGTGGATGAAGCAGATGTTGAGAGATATCAAAGTCGAGTATGATGAGCCTATTTCTATATTTTGTGACAATTCAAATGCCATAAAAATCTCTGAGAATCCGGTGCTACACTCAAAGACAAAACATATATCTATCAAGTATCACTTTTTGAGAGACAAGGTGAGTGATAAAGAAGTCAGATTGGAATATGTGCCCACTAAGGAACAAATTGCAGATATCTTTACTAAACCATTGCCTAAGGATACTTTGGAGTATCTCAAAGGAAAGTTAGGGGTGATTTCCCCTCCTAATCTAAACTAAGATGCAAGTCTTTGCATCAATATGTGCACTTACAGTGAGATTTTGTTTCGGATTGATGTTGTGGTGGCTGCTACTCAAGGGGAGTAGTCAGATGATTCAAATGATATGTGGTTCAGAGCTTATGTACCTTTGCCATTGATATCAAAGGGGGAGAATAGTAATGTGAAAAACCTTTGTAGAAGAAAGGGGGAGAAGTGCAATAACTACTAAGAGGGAGAAGATGGAACAACAATGTAAGGAAGAGAAGAGTACTGTGTGAAGAGCTAGTTGTGTTGATGGTATTTTTCACATCATGTGTTTCCATCAATGCCAAAGGGAGAGATTGTTGAATTCTAGCAACAGGGGAAAATGTTTCTTCAAAATCAATACCTTCCATCTGTGAGTACCCTTTGCATACTAGTCTTGCTTTATTCTCAATCACTTCACCTTGTTCATTCAACTTATTCTGAAAGACCCATTTGGTTCCAATCACATTTTTGTCTTGAGGTCTAGGAACAAGAATCCATGTATCATTTTTCTCTATCTACATCAGTTCTTCCTTCATTGCTTCCATCTAATATTCATCTTTACATGCTTCATTGGCATTGCAAGGCTCAGTCTTGAATATCAGACAATATTCTTCTACAATTCTTCTTCTAGTATGCACACCTTTGTTCTTGTCTCCTATGATTTGACTTTCACAATGACTTCGCTTTACATACCTTGGGATTTTGGGTTCTTATGTTCTTTCTTTTGCATTTCCATTGTCTTCTCCTTCATGATTTTCTTGATTCACCGAAACAATTTGAACTTGATTCTGTGTCTGCGCATTCTTTACATTCTCAATATTATCTTTTTGGTCATCTAAATCATATCCACAATACCTAGATGATGTGATAGTGTCTTCATCAACTCTGAAATTTTCGCTTTCAACTATTTTCTTCAATATTCTATAGTAACATCAGTAGGCTTTTCTCTTAGTAGAGTAACCCAAAAATATTCCTTCATCACTTTTAGCTTCAAACTTTCCTATATCTTCATCTCTTTTGATATAACATCTACTTCCAAACATTTTGAAATATTTAATAGTAGGATTATAACCAAACCACAACTCAAAAGGGGTCTTACTAGAGTTACCATTGACATTCACCCAGTTGATAGTATACACAACAGTGCTTACAACTTCTCTCCAATAGAAATGAGGAACATTACCTTCCAACATCATAGTTTTGGAAGTATCTAAAATTGTTTTGTTCTTTCTCTCAACAAATTCATTCTGTTGTGGGCTCCAGGGAGCAGATAACTGTCTTTTATTACATGCTCTTCACAAAATGAATTGAACTCCTGGGAAGTGAATTCACCACCTCTGTCTGATCTCAAAAATTTGATCTTCAAACCCGTCTCATTCTCTATCATAGCTTTGAAGCTTTTGAATTTATCTAATGCCTCATGTTTTTCTCTTAAGAAAGCAACCCATACCATTCTATAATAATCATCAATAAGAAACATAAAGTACTTTTCTCCTTGTAGACTTTTGATTTTGGATGGACCACATAGATCAGTATGTACCAAATCTAGTACTCCATTGGAATGATGTTTTCTCCAAAATGAAATTCTTGTCTGCTTCCCCATCTGACATTCCTTGCATATACTGTTAGTAGGCTTCACTAACTTAGGTAGATCTCTGACTGCTTGTGTGGAGCTTATTTTGACAATGTTATCAAAATTCACATGACATAGCCTTTTATGCCATAACTAGCTTACATCAACTTGAGCAATCAAACAACTTTCACTAGCAGCATTCAAGTGAAAAATATTACCTCTTGTCTTTGTACCTAAAGCAATCACATTTTCGGAGCTTCCCAGTATCCTGCACTTACCATCTTTGAACTAAAGATTGTAACCTTTGTCAACCATCTATCCAACAATCAAAAAATTATGTTTCAAACCTTCAACATATAGGACATCATCAATATTACATTTACCACCAAGAGAAATAGTGCCTCTGCCAAAAATCACACCAGCATTGTTATCTCCAAATCTTACAACACCACCATCATATTTTTCCAAGCTTAGAAAATTAATTTTGTCACCAATCATATGATGTGAGCATCCACTTTCAATCACCAACTCATCCTTCTCATCAATATTGGCTACAAGAGATTTCTCAATATTCTGATTACTAGCTGATTTAGTGGACACCAGACCAATTTCCTTGATAGCAATGAATACCCATTCATCTTCATTTCCAGTTTCTTTATCATATTCATCATCAGTAACACCTTCTTCATCATAATAAAATTTCTTTTGAAATCTAGACTTATCAGGTTTATACTTAGAAACTCTTTCAGGACACCTTGATGCAAAATGACCTATCTTACTGCATGTGAAACATTTAATATTCAACTTTCCTTTGTACTTACCTTGTCCTCTGGTTTCTCTTTTCACAATCAGTGCTTCCGGTTCTTCTAGCTCTCTTTCTTTATCTTCAATCAGTTTCATTTCATCTTCATACTTGAATGTCTTCTTGGAGCTCTTTCCCGAATCATATATTTGTTGGCTTTTTCTAGATACAGTAGCTTTGAATGTAGACTCTATCTTAGGAATAGATTCACCAAATTCACTCAACTCAAAGGAAGTAAGTTTTCCACTCAACATGTCTCTTGTCACATTTGTTACTGTCCTGAGATCTTCAATAGCATGAGCTTTTATATTGTAAGAATTAGGCACAGATCTAAGTATTTTAGCCACAATCTCATCTTCTTCCAAGATTCCACCAACACATCTAATGCCCATCACTAGTTAATTTACCTCTTGCGTGAAAGAAAAAATGTTTTCATCTTCACTCATCTTCATGTTCTCCCACTTGCCTTTCAGACTTTGTAGCTTAGCAAATTTCATTAGTGCATCTCCTTCATACAATGTCTCCAATTTCTTCTAGATCTCATGTGCAGTCTTCAGACCTATCACATTTTTCATCTCTGAATCTATTAAAGCACTTAGCAATTCTTCTATAGCCCTGGTATTAGTTTATGACTCTTTGATCTCATCAGCTATAGAGGGACCATTCTGAGGAATAGTATATGCATTCTTTGTAATCTTCCAGAAAGGCTCACCAATGCACTTCAAATGACACTACATTATGACTTTCCACAAGGAGTAGTTTGTACCATCAAATCTAGGACTATCCTTCTTATATGATTCCATCTCGGATCACCTCAAGCTATTAAAATTCTTCATGGGAACTAGCTTTGATACCAATTGTTGGAAAAAAAATGATAGACAACTAAGAGGGGGGATGAATTAGTTGTTACAAAATTTAAAATTATTCAACCTTAAACAACCTTTAATCTTAGATATGATAATTAACAGTGAAAGCATAAATCAACAACACATCAACAACACATGAAAACCGATATTTTTATACGTAGAAACCCTATTAGGGAAAAACCACAGGGTGATCCTACAAAGCTGGTTTACAATTTCTGAGAGATTTTGATTTTTACTGAAATCACATTTTTTAGAAAATATAATGATTTAAGCCTTAAAATGTTACATTTTAAGGATTCCAATTGAAGAGGGTTTGATCAAACCACCTTAGATCAAACCCCCTTGGATAGATCCCCTCTAGTTTAAAACCATACCTACAACAGAGTCTCCTTTACACCTATCAAAATGCTGATAAAAAATCACTTTTGATTTACCTTTCTAGGGATCAAATTAATTCATTTAAAATTTATTTCAAATTACCATGGCATTCCTTAGAACAATCTATCCAATGAATATAATTTTAATATGTTTTTGTTTCTTTATGTATGTGTTTGTTTAGTTTTATTAAACATAGGTTTTTCACCGAAAATCAAGCTCTTTGTTCTACACATGTGGAAAAATAACATATTATCAAAATAAAATTTTAAAAAATATGTTCAAGCTGTGTATTGATGTCCTTGATCCATTAAAAAAAAAAAAATTGAATTTTGATACATACAGAAAAATTTATGTTGTATACAGTCCGCCTATGTTTCAATTGTAATTGGTTTGACTTTGAAACTTGATTAAGGAAAAAATAATTTAATAAAACACTATGAAACCAAATAAAAGTGCTAGATATCATAGTTAAAAATATAAATTCGAAAAAAATAGAATTTTATCCTTCATACAAAATTTTTTATGTTGTATACGGTGAGTGTCACTCCTTAAAAATGTTGTTTTAAAAAAAAAAAACTAGTTTTTGAAGGAGATGGAAAAAGAAGTGAAATCAGATTCTAAAATTTTTGCAAAAAATATATTTAGAATCTATAAACAAAATGTTACAAATCACTAGTTTGCATCATCTTCAAATTCCTCACGGTTGAACTGCTATAGAAGCCCAAAAGTGAAGATTTAGTTAAAAAAATTAGTTCAGTGAACAGTTTGCCCAAAAATTGAAAACCAGTATTGTGGGATCACCCCACAGAGGATGTTAGTCCACAAGATTATTCCCTATTAGAAGTATAATGAAACATGAATAGGGAATTCACATACATTCAGGCACACTGCCTAGAGCTCACTTCTCAAAGGGAAGGCTCACTACCTTACACAAAATAATCAGATTAAATCCATTTGATGAAGTTGAACTGAGAAATTAGCTTCTACAAAATCCTGATGACAATTTCGATTAAGCACATAAATACTTCTTCACACTTCGCTCAATCCTCTTCACACTCTGCTCTAAAATCAAATGATCTAATCTTTATTCACACATTTCGTATACACACCACTCACTCACACACTTTCACACTTCAAATGAAGAAACAATCAGTCTTATATATTCGCTACATGAATTTACATCAACAACTCTATCGGCCACAAATAAAATAATAAATTACAAATGTCGGCCCAATTCATGAAAAAATCTCAATGTGCACCAACATAAGTCAATCACATCATAATGAAGACCTAAATCAACATCCTTGAACACACCAAACAATAAAAACTTAATCCATAAGGATCTGCAACAAGCTACCACCATCATGTCAGCCAAGAACATGAAACCCTCGAACACACAATAGAAAATATTCGATCATGAACACACTGATTGATGCGGATGTACCACAATGACAGAGAATGATCCAAAAACATCACTAAACATCTTAGGAGCATAGACAACAACTCAATTTACCAGAATTGCATTCTCTTCTTTCAGAAACACCTACTACAGTAACAAAATAGCTATAGGAACTTAGAAACTAATAACTCACTCCAATCTTGATGTGTACCATTGAAACTTCTAGAAAAAATACTAGATAGACTCAACAACAAGCTCTTTAATGTGTACCTTCTGACCATCAATGTACATAACTTCCCATCACTCTGACCTTCTCAACTTCACAGACTGCCTGCAATATATTTATTATAATTTTCTCAATATCCTCGACATATGCAACCTTCAAAATCACCAATGCTAATAGTGTTGACATCAATGAAAACCAAATTTTAGCAACACAACCTCAATATCCAACACAAATATCATGTAGATGGATCAGTAGAATTCCACAAGGCAAGATTAGCTGTCAAGAGTATTGCACAAACACCTGGAGTAGATTATTTAGAAACCTTTGCTCTAGTTGCCAGACTTGATATATAGTCAAGATCATATTGGCTATTGCTGCACAATACAAATGGTCAATATATCAAATAGATGTAAAATCAACATTTTTTAATGGTTATATAGATGAGGAAGTATATGTGGAACAACCTATGTGTTATGAAATTTTAGGAAAAGAACACTTAGTTCACAAGTTGAAGAAATCTCTTTATGGGTTGAAGCAAGCTCCTCATGCTTGGTATGCTAGAATTGGTAGTATTTCATGAAGAAGGTATCATTCAAAAGAAGCCACTTAGAGCCCACCTCGTATGCCCAATGTATTGGGAATGATATTCTCATTGTTTTCTTTATGTTGATGATCTCATTTATATAGGTAATAGTCCAACTCTCATGGAGAAATTTCAAGCAGAAATGAAATAAGAACTTGAAATGTCAGATCTAGGACTCATGCATTATTTTCTTAGAACGGAGGTTCAACAACTATCTGAAGGTATATTTATCTCAAACCAAGCATGTAGCTGATTTTTCAAACTACTTTAGAATGGTTTCATGCACTGCAGTTTCAACCCCTATAGCCCTTGGTGAGAAACTAACCAAGGAAGATGCAAGTTCCAAAGTGGATGCTACTTTGTATAAAAGTTTGGTTTCAAAAGCCCCATGTACCTCACTACAACTAGACCTGAAATTATGTATGTTGTGAGCCTCATATCTCGATTCATGTAGGATCCACATGAGTCTCATTGGTGTGTTGCAAAAATAATTTTAAGGTATGTGAGTGGTACTCAAAATTTTGGAATTCATTATTCTCCCATTGATAAATTTGAGCTAGTTGGTTATGCAAATTCCAACTGGAATGGTTCAGTGGATGATAGAAAGTCAATATCTGGTTATGTTTTCTCATTTGGTTTTGGAGAAGTATCTTGGAGATGTAGTAAAAAATAGGCAATTGTGGCTCTCTTCCATAGAAGCATAATATATTTCAGCAACGTTTGCAAGTTGTCAAGGCAGATGGATTCATAGGATTTTGGAGGATCAACATTTGGTTTAGGAACATCCAACCACTATTTACTGTGAAAACAATAGTACCATTGCAATAACCAAAAATATTGTACTTCATTCTAGATCGAAGCACATTGAGATCAAACATTATTTCATACGCGACTTGGTTCAAGATGGGATAGTGGAATTGTAGTTTTTCCCTACATCTAAGAAAGTTGCTGATATATTTACCAAGGCTCTTCCTACAACTAGTTTTATTGCCTTGAGAAATCAGTTGGGTCTCATCCTAATTGCTCATGTAGAGGAAGATTGAAGAAATCATGATCATTGAAGAAAGAATGATCAACAAATAGATTCAAATGGATGATCAACAACTAGTTTTTTGGTTTTTTTCTATCTTTTTTAATAAAATTGCAGTTTGCATACTGCGTAAGTTTTTTCTATTTAGCTTTAGCTTTTAGTTTTTAATCTTTAGATTTGTTTTTCTAGCTTTTTTTTATTAATATTGTTTGCCTCAAATATCTTTTATATAGAGATTGTTATGTTTCTTACACTCACTTGAATACAATACAAATGAATAATATAATTTTGGTTATTATTGTCTTCTTCATTCTTTCTTTGTTGATCATTATCATATTCATTGCTACTGTTCACTAAGTTCTTGAGCAGATCTATACATTTTTTTTATCTCAATTTGAATATAGTATAAAAGCTTGTTATATCTTTCAAATCAAGCTTAACATAGTTTTCATACATAACAATTAGCTTAAGAGACCAACACATTCATTACTATGGATGAAATACCTTTGAATAATTCATTTAAAATTTTGCACCTCATCCTAGATTCAACATATGCATGTAACTCAACTAGAGCATTCCCTTTGCCACAAAGACTTCTTCTATTTCCAAAGCTCTCATTTTGGTATAGGTATGGGAGATGCTAATATACCGTGGTGTTTTATTTTGTTGGATTTAATGACAACAATATTAGAAATAAAACATAGTTTTACCTTTGGAAAAGATAAAGGAAATAAAGAAAGGAAAATCTTATCTTTCAAAAAGATAAAGATTTAAAAACATTAAAAAAAATAATAAAAACAAAGCCAGTTTTTTTAATGTTTGGCAAAGGTTGAAGATATTATATATATCTTGCTTCCTTCAAGGCTAAATCATGTTGTAATGGATTGTAATTCAAAAGAAACAACTATGTGAAGGTTGTAAATAGTTTCTCTGAGTAATAAGAATACCAATACTTTGCCCTGTGGATGTTTCCTTGGCATATTGTCAAGGTTTTACCACATAAATATGTGTCTTTTCTATTATTCTCTTATTCCATTTAATTTTCTTCTGTATTTCTTTGCAACTAATTTATGCTGAAATATTTTAAGTTTGTGGGTTTTACATTTTCGTTTCCCCAACAAGTGGTATCAAAACTGTTATTTTGTAGTATCTGTGTTAGGATTTGGTGTTTGATTTGTAGCATCGAATGACAAAGGTTTTGAATGCAACACTAGTATAAAAATAACAATAAACTACCAAAAACACTACTAGAAACTGCTTATAAATGACTAGAGTTGGTCACATGACCATTAGTAGTTTATTGCCAGTGATATATAACACAACTAGATTGATGACTAACTCATTTTTAGTCATTTATTGGTTGTTTTGATTGATCGATTTGGTAGTATATTTAGTCATTGATTTAGTCCTTCATTGATGTGATCTGGTCACTTATTTAGTCACTTTTTTTCTATTGATATATTTAGTCATTGATTTAGTCATTGACTGTTGTAATTGTTGTTTGTTGTTTCTGCACGGCAACAACTCAGATAGAATAGAAGTTATCCTATCTCTCTTAAAAGGTTGATCTCTATGAACAGAGAGATAACCCCAAGGTATTTTGGGTGTCGAGTTATGATAATGCAGTAGAACAAACTCAATGATAAAATTTGAATATGTTGGTAATCACAAGGGGTCTTACGTACAAGTACTGGAAGCTCTAAACTCATCAAATTTAAGATATGGTGATGCTTTAACTTCAAGTTCTAACTTATTTAATAAAAGAAACAACAAAAGATAAGGGTTTCAAAAGTTCTAATTGCTAAAACTAATTCTAAGACTAATCATGCAAATGATGAAATATTTGGAATGGACCAATCCCTTAAACTAGTTCCTGGTCGACCCAGGCTATACTTGCAGTCTTGTAGAGAACAGTGCAATATTCTAGGGTGTTAAAGATTTTAAGGCTGTAGGCACTCATTCAAGAAGGCTGAATGAACACATACAGTTGAACTAAGCACATGAATATGAGGTGCAGGTTGACCTTACACAACATTCCCACAATCAAGAAGTTGCCTAAGATATGAACCAGGGATTGCTACAACACTCCAGTTATTAAATCATTAGCATTACAAACTAAATCTAAACTACATCCAATCATTTTCAAGCAATTTTAAAGATGGAACAAGAAACATCCAAGATTATCCAATGCAAAGGAGGCACTAGTCATGACACAATGTTTGCACTTTGTATTAAATCATCATATTCGCAACATCTTTGGTCTGTTACAACACTTGCTTGAAATGAAAAACTAACTTCTAATCTTCTAATCATGCTACTTTATTGCTCAACCTACTACTTAAACCTGATTGGTAACCAAATTACCCAGCTTGGCCAATTATTCCAACCTTTACAAATGAGGCAGAGTGCCATACTTATAGAAAGACAGCTCCGCGTGAAATAGAGCTAGGGTTACAAGAGAGTCAACCACCAACTAGATTGGTCCTGACAGTCAGCAATAACCCGCCGCTTAGCAATGAATGCAACAAGGACCCCATCAGATCAACTTAGGATCACACATAGGTCAGGGAACGGATCCTCGAGCCATGCCTAGCATCAATGAACACTTGCACAAACAATAGCGTGGGTGAAATAGGAGGAACAAAAACCACCAATCGAACTAGAGCCAGGCAATCAGACATCCCAGATTGAACAAAACTAGGCTGAATCCACCAACCTAGTCTGCCTGCCATTAATGAACATCAAACGCGCCAACCTTTCATGTAGGAGTGGGTCTCATGACAGCAGCCATAAAGTGTACCTGACAACACCCGTAAATCATGCCCAAATCTTCAAAGTACATCTTGCAAATTCTAGCTCAATCCAACCTGCAACCAAACGGGCCACCATTAATGCCCAAAACATCATCAAAATCTAAGCAGGTCCAAAATAGTTTCTAGGGCAAGAGAATCACGCAAAAAAACCCAAGCGAAAGTGAAAACAAAAATAAGCGGAGGCAGAGCCATGAACAGAACAAGAACAAAGATCCAAGACAAATGGAGGTGGAGACGGAAAGGGAACGAAAGGGGAACAAGCGAAGCAAAACCCACCCCAATGGAAGCATAGGAAGAACGAGAACAGGGAAGGAAACCAAAAATTTGCCAAAGTTCAAAGCCACATTCCATCCTGGTCCTAGCCTCGACAAAATGACAAAGGAAGAAAACTAGAGAAAACCAAAGGGCGGAGAACCACCCTGAAGGCCGAAGACAAACAAGACAATGAAAAATGAGAACACGGGAAGTAGAGGCAGAATGGGAATGCAGATGAACCAAGAACTTAGCAAAAGTTCAAAATTCAGATCCATCTCGGTTCTACCTCCGACAAGCGAAGAAAGAAAAAAAAGCAAAGAAAAGACCAAGGGAGGAAAGCGACCCCCGAGGACAAAATGAACAAATGCAAAAGAAAACAAGGGAACAGGGAGCGGAGCCGGAACAGGAACAGAACTAGGAACTTAGCCAAAGTTCAAAGTCAAGTCCAATCCCGGTTCCACCTTCAGTAGAACAAAGGAAACAAGGAAAACAAGGGAAAGTTAAGGGAGAAAACTAGCCCTTAGGACCCAAACAAAACAACAAGGGAAAAAATAGAAGGCAAAAGAAGACCACCCCAAAGAGAACATCCGCAAGACCTCATAAACACCAGGAACTAAACACAAAGGTAGCCATAACTAAGGCAAGAACAAAAGACCAAAACCCCAAGATATTTCAAAGATAAGCACAAAGAGGGGGGCAAGCCATAGGAACGGGCCAAAAGACCAAGCCTTAAGAGGGTCCCCACTTTCAGAGGGGCATGTGTGCAAAACTACACAACAAATGGCAACTCCGCTAGGGAAATGCTCTAGAGCATTTTGATGAAAAACCGACATCATGAACTCAGAATCTCTAGTTTCAATCCAAGCATCAGGTGACAAATAGACAACGTTTCAAACATCTCTTAACAAGCCAACCTTTCCTGTACCAAGATCAAAGTGTGTGCATATGCATTCATTTCCTTTCCTAAGTTACAAGGAGGACCAAATTCGGTCTGACAGGGCTACCTAAGGATTCTAAATCCAAAAGCAACCTAGATAGAGCCTTATTGCTAGTTAGTGAGGTTATCACTGTGACCCTCCCTAGCATAGCTCTACTGCCAACCAGGCATCCATAGCCCCGGTAGAGATACTAGGGTACCCTTGAAAAGGTGATCATTTTTTATTTTCAATATCTTTTTCTTTTTTCTTTTGATATTCTCTTTTGAGATTTTCTTTTAAAGCTTTACCTTTCACCTTGCAGGCAATGAAGCCCACACTCAAGGATGAGAACCATGGTGGAAATGGAGCATAATTTAAGATTTTTCACCCAGTCAGACCTCCTAAAGACCATATGCAACCTCAAAATTTTAAGAATTCAACTTAGTCAAGCGACACTTACTCTCGGCCTATGCAACATCAAATGAAGGAAATCTACCAATTTGAATGACCCCGAAAAGATGATAAAAGTTTGCAAAAGAAATCCCTGAGCAACCCTAGACAAGCAACCAGTTATACAGATGCAACCAGCCCAGAGGAAAGTAGGACAACCCCAAAGCAATCAGCAAAGCAGTAGGGAAAACCAACCCGAGTAGCAGACAAGTAGACCAAAACCAAAAGAAACCCCACAAAAACCAAGGCAAAAAACAACATAACGAAAAGAAAACCTAATCTACTTATGTACAAGGATAGAGCCAAGAAAAACTCAAGACTAGAAATAGTGCTTCAAATACTGCCCATTGACAAGCAGTGGGATATCTCCTCCAGTGAGGTATTTCAAACGAAAGGCATTATCTCCTAGAATCTCTGCAATCTGATAAGGGCTGAGCCAAAGTCTGTCAAATTTTCCATGCCCCCCTTTCTTTTCATGGGCTTTATCCCAGTAGAGAACCAAGTCAGAGATTCTAAAGGCTTTCACCTTGGCTCTCCTATCAAACCATCTTTTCACTATACCCTAAAGTTTTCTAGGGCATCATCTCTTCTCTCTTCAAGGTGCAATAGTTTAGTCAAGTAGGCCTCACGCTTATCCTCTCCATCATAATATTCATTGATGAATTGCAGGGTAGGGATCTTTAGCTGGATGGGAAAGATAGGTTCCAAGCCATACACTAGGTGGTAAAGAGATGTTCCTAAGGATGTTTTCTGTCTAGTGCGGTCTACCCAGAGAGAAAATATGAGCTGGGTATGCCAATCCTTGGGATTCTTTTCTAGTAATTTTCAGATGACTGTTAGAAGGTTCTTATTGGAAGACTCAGCTAAGCCATTCCCCTATGGATAGTAATTGGATGCAAACTTTATGGAGATTCCATGGTCATAAGCCCAGTTAGAAAACTTTAAAGATGCAAATGCAGAACCATTGTCACAAACTATAGACAATGGACAACCAAAGCAATTAATGATACTTGATTCTATGAAATTGATTACTATTGCAGAAGTGCATTATTTGCATGCAAGAGCTTCAGTCCACCTAGTAAAATAATCAGTTATGGTAAGAATATGCATGTGGTTTGCAGATGAAGATGGGTTGATTGGACCAATGAAATCCATTCCCCATTGTGCAAATGGTTTTACCTCTATGATAGGCCGAAGTGGAAGAGTTGCACACCTCTCCCTACCTACTACAGTTTGACAAACATGGGAAGTTCTCATATGGTGATGTGTGTCCTTGAACAATGTAGGACAATAATAGCCTATCCTCATAATCTAATTTGTAGTGGAAGGTGTTGAACCATGGCCTGTGCCATATTTAGCGTCAAATTCAGTCATCACTCTCCCTGCCTCTTCTTTCCTTAGGCATCTCAGGTAGACACCTTCATGATTTCTCTTGTATATGACAACTCTCTTCATCATAAAATTTCCACTCTTCAAACATAGAGCTCTCCTTTGTACTGAATTAAGGTGTTTGGGACATTGTTGATTCAATAAGTAGTAGATAATGTCATCATACCAGTCCCTTGGGGAAACATCTTCAAGATTATAATGCTAGGCCACAGGGTCAGGACCCATTTTTTCCATAGTCTTGGTCAGTACTTGCCCTCTTAGCAATTTCATGGGTTGAATTTCAATATCATATTCTTGTAACATAGTTACCCACTTGGCACTATGTTCACCCAACTCATTTTACATCAACAACAACTTGACTGCTGGATCAGGGACTATAACAAAGACCTTGTTTCTCAGTATGTAGTGCCTAAACTTCTTCACAGTTCAGATCAAGGCATAAGCCTACTTGTCAGCACTAGGATACATCAGCTCAAAATCCTTCAGAGGAGCACTCATGAATGCTATGGGATTTTTAGTACCTTGATCATATTTTTGTGTCAACAAGCCCGCACAGGAGTGATCGGAAGCAAATGAATAGATGTAGAATGGCTTAGCATAATCAGGTTTTACCAGAACAGGGGCCTCAACAATAGCTCTCTTGATTTCTACAAATTCTTCGTTAGCCTCTGTATTCCATTCAACCTTTGCTTCTTGCTTCAACATGGCATTTAGGGGCTTGATTATTTCTGCAAATCCAGTGATAAATTTCTTGACAAAGTTAATCTTTCCAAAGAATGACTTCATTTATTTCTTGCTTGCAGGGGGTTGAATTTTCAATATTGCCTCCACTCATTTGAGATCAATGGCAATACCTTGTTCTGAAATAACATGTCCTAACAACTTTCCTTCAGTGAATCCAAAGATGCATTTCTTCAGATTAAGCGAAATACCAAATTCCCTGCACTTCTGGAATACTTTGCATAAATCTATAATATGATCACTTCTCTTCTTGGAAAAGACTATCAAATCATCCATGTAGATAATTATGCACTTGCCAATGATGTCTTTGAAGGAAATATCCATAGCTCTTTGGAATGTAGCTCCAGCATTGATTAACCCAAAGGGCATTCTCCGGTAAGCAAAGGTTCCCCATTTTGTAGTGAAGGCAGTCTTGTGTCTATCCTCATATTGAACCATAACTTGATTTTATCCAGAGTACCCATCCAAAAAGGACATCATCTGAGATCCATTGAAAACCTGAAGCACCTCATCAAAGGGACTAGATAATTATCCTTTTCTGATGCTTTGTTCAGGTTTCTGAAATCGACACAGTCTAATTTCTCCATTTTTCTTCCTGACCGGAACCAAGTTGGTGACCCACATTGAATTTCTTACTGGGAATATGATTTGTGTTGAGATTAGCTTCTGTACTTCCTTCTGAATAATGGGCTCCAAAAAATCATTGATTGGTCATTGTCTTTTCCTGAATGGCTTAACATTTGATTTGAGGGGAATTGTGTGTGTAATGACCGAAGTGTCATATGTTATCAAGTCATCATAGCTCCAGGCTATCACATCCTGATATGTGTGCAAGGAATCAATAATTCCCTTCCTCTCCTTTGGAGTGCACACCTTACCAATAAGGGAATTCTTGATATCATTTTGGGTCCCCATATTGTATGTTTCACATTGACAGTTGAGGGATTCCCTTTTCATTTTCTGCTCTTGATCTTTAATCCTATCCAAATCAAAGATCCTTTCCAATTGCACCATGCCTTTTGGGATAGTATTAGTTTTCAAATTGAGGACTCCTCCTAGGTCAATTTCAGCCTCCTAAGGCTCAACCTCATCAATTACTTGGGAAACAAATACATCACAGCTAGTAATAAAATCAAGAATGTGCCTATCATCTTCAAATACTTGAAAATTGGTGACATTGTTAGGCATTGAGGGTACCGGAACAAGTTCCATAGTGAATTTCTTTAATCCTGAAAGTGATAAAGGCTGTAATGTACTTGCTGCTTGTGCTAGAGAATCAACAGTCTGATTCTTACTCTGAGGTATCAGTTTAATGTTGAGGGCATCAAATCCTTCAATAAGGTCCTAGACCCTATGTCTGTAATTGGCCATCCTTCTATCATGGCATGAATATTGTTTTCTCACTTGCCTGACCACGAGTTCAGAATCTCCAAACACTTGGAAGATTTTAACTTTATTTCTCAATGCCATTAGTAGCCCATGAACTAGGGCTTCATACTCAGCCACATTGTTAGTGCATTGAAATTGGAGTCTGTGAGCAACAAAGTAGGTTTTACCCTTAGGATTGATCAGCTCAAGCCCTGCTCCAGCACCTTGTTTGGATTTGGATCCATCAAACCTTAATGTACAACAATCATTAGCTCCTACTTTTCTTGGAATGTCTTTATCCTTACTATCACCCGGAGGTTCCTCAAGAGGTTTTGGATCCTTCTCATTTTGACTATTTTGAATGGTTTGTATGCTTGACCCAACAGTTGGGGTTGTGTTGATGTTCCCTTGCATCTTCTCTACTGTAGTTTGACACAAGCAACACTCTAATTCAGAATGGGGAGCATCATGGATTTGACACCAATTAGGAAGAAGCAATTCTTCAAAGTTCATATTTCTACCAAGCTGAATTTGATCCTTCATAGATTTCCGGATAAACTCTTGGAAGTTATCCCACAAGCTAAGTCGTCTTTCTTCCTGATCACTAGGTTCCTTTGTTTGTTCAAGTTGCACTTCAAAGCTACTGGCTTCTGATGTGGGTTCACCGAAAGAGCCCTGCAACATCAATATTTCCTCTATTTCCAAAGCAAGGGAGGCTAGGACATAGTTCCCCATACTGACTTCTATCACCAGTATCTCATTTGAAGTATTCTGATATTTGGTGATGACATACTTCATTCTTGGTTCTCTCTCAATTCAGATCTAATTTGGGACTCTCTTCCAAGGGAGCCACATATGGGAGTGATCCATGGATGTGTACCCATTTGATTTCCTTGGTGAAATACCTACCTAAGATCAGACCATAGGTGTCAGGAATGTCAACCACCTGAATATTAAGCACTTGTTGAACTCTAGGATCTGAGGCAACCTGCATGGGAATCATATCTAGTTCTCCCATGATGTTCACCTTTTTTTTGTCTAAATGGGCGGCTTTATTTTGGGAAGCTGCAAGGGTAATACCAAGAGCCCTACAGATGGAAAATGGCATAACATTTGTGGATTCCCCTTAATCTAGCAAGCAATTGTGCAGATTTTTGCCAAATATGTGAATGGAAATAAAAAAAGGAGGGGTTTCCATTTTTCCTTGGAATAAACTCAACTGTGAGTCAGCTTGGGAAACCTGACTCTTATCTTTTTCTTTACCCCTATCCCCAGGTTGTGGTGGACTAGGAACTTTGGGTGTTTGTGAACTAGGAGGCCTTGCAATTGCCTCATTAGTAACTACTCTTAGCGTTGTTATATTTGAATTAAAGGAACGAAGGACTACATTTCTGATTTCAGCAATTCTTAATAACTCAAAAGTAGAAAGACTCACCTTTACCCTTTTGAGTTCCTCAGTGACATACTCTCCCAGCTGCTCCATATTCAAATTAGCTTGTGGCTATGAATGGAGGGGATGGTTAGCAGTTTGCTAGGGATAATCCAGCATTGGTTGGACCTAGTTTATTGGATGACCCAGGTGAGGGACCAGAGGCCACTGCGAAATATGATTCATGATGGGAGTGTGATTAATCAGAGCCTGGGTGAGAGATTGGACTTGGCTCGGGTGAGTAGTTGGTCCCAGAGATGGTAGAGGTCTGGAAAAATATTGTCTCAGGTCTGTACTGACCTTAACAGCCTCCATATATGCAATGAGCAAGGTAGTCGGTGGATTAGTTCTCCACTTAAGGAAAGTGGAGGTAAGGCTATCGAGGGCTTCAAAGTAGACATCCAGGGTAGTGTCCTCATTTCCAGCATAAGGTGCCTGGAGTTTGGTGTATGCTTGGTGGAACCTATTATTGAACGATCCTATAGGTTCATTAACCTCTCTTTTTACCCTAGTAAATTGCATGTATAGATCATTAGCACTGATGGAGATCTTGAGTTTTAATAGGAATACAGCCTCAAGCTCTGCCCAGTTGCAGATGGAAGCAAGGGGCAAGTGGTTATACCAGTAAAAGGCCTCTTCTCCTAGAGAATAGGGGAAGAGTTTGCACACAACATCTTCATGGTTAATTCCTCTATCCCTTAGATAGGTTTGAAAGATCATAATACGCTCCTTTTTTGTCCTATTTGGGTCATTTGTATGAAACTTAGAGGAAAATTGCCTAGGGTTTTTGGGAATCACATTGTAGTTGTTGAATGTCAAGGGTGATGGGTTATTTTCCAAAAAATCCATTGGTGGAGGTGGTAATGGTTGATGAGTGACTAGCTAGGGATGTGGAATGGAACCAACCTTAGATGAAGATGAACATGGAGTGGGTGGTGGTCAAGATGATGGAAATGATAGATTAGATGATGATTCCTCTCTTCTTCCGGTCCTTCTTGACCTAGTTGGAGGGGGAAATTCCTAGAACTCTTCTTCTTTGGTTGTGGATCTGGTTCTCCTTCTGAGCCTCTTAGGAGAAATGACATTTAGAAAATGCTCCAGCTTGCTTGTTCAGGGCCCTCCTTCTAGCGCCAATCCTGTTGTTTGGTGTTTTTGCACGGAAACAAATTAAAAATAATAGAAGCTATCCTATCTCTCTTAAAAGGTTGATCTCTATGAACAAAGAGATAACCCCAAGGTATTTCGGGTCTCGAGTTATGATAATGTAGTAGAAAAAACTCAGTGATAAAATGTGAATATGTCAGTAATCACAAAGGGTCTTACATACAAGTACTGGAAGCTCTAAACTCATCAAATTTAAGATATGGTGATGCTTTAACTTCAAGTTCTAACTTATTTAATAAAAGAAACAACACAAGATAAGGGTTTCAGAAGTTATAATTGCTAACACTACTTCTAAGACTAATCATGCAAATGATGAAATATTTGGAATGGACCAATCCCTTAAACTAGTTCTTGGTCAACCTAGGCTATACCTGTAGTCTTTCAGAGAATAGTGCAATCTTCTAGGGTGTTAAATATTTCTAGGCTGTAGGCACTCGTTCAAGAAGGCTGAATGAACACGTACAGTTGAACTAAGCACATGAATATGAGGTGCAGGTTGACCTTACACATCATTCCCACAATCAAGAAGTTGCCTAAGATATGAACCAGGGATTGCTACAACACTCTAGTTATTAAATCATTAGCATTACGAACTAAATCTAAACTACATCCAATCATTTTCAAGCAATTTTAAAGATGGAACAAGAAACATCCAAGATTATCCAATGCAAAGGAGGCACTAGTCATGACACAATGTTTGCACTTTGTATTAAATCATCATATTCGCAACATCTTTGGTCTGTTACAACACTTGCTTGAAATGAAAAACTAACTTCTAATCTTCTAATCATGCTACTCTACTGCTAAACCTATTGCTTAAACCTGATTGGTAACCAACTTAACCAGCTTGGCCAATTATTCCAACCTTTAAAAATGAGACAAAGTGCCATACTTATAGAAAGAGAGCTCCATGTGAAACAAAGCTAGGGTTACAAGAGAGTCAACCACCAACCAGATCGGCCTTGATAGTCAGCAATAACCCGCCGCTCAACAATGAATGCAACAAGGACCCCATCAGATCAACTTGGGATTGCATGCAGGTCGAGGAATGAATCCTCGAGCCACGCCCAACATCAATGAACACCCATGCAAATAGTAGCATGTGCAAAATAGGAGGAACATGAACCACCAATCGAACCAAATCTGGGCAATCTGATGACCCAGATTGAACAAAACCAGGCTAAATCCACCAACTTGGTCTACCTGCCATTAATGAACATCAAATGCATCAACCTTGCATGGAGGAGTCGGTCTCATGATAGCATCCAAAAAGTGTACCCAACAACACCTACAAATCACGCCCAAATCTTCAAAGTACATCTTGAAAATTCTAGTTCGATCGAACTTGCAACCAAATGGGCCACCATTAATGCCCAAAACATCATCAAAATCCGAGTAGGTCCAAAACAGTTCCTAGGGAAGGAGAATCATGCAACAAAACCCAAGTGAAAGTGAAAAGAAAAATAGATAGAGGCGAATTTATGAGCAGAATAGAAACAAAGAGCCAAGACAGACGGAGGCGGAGACGGAAAGTGAACGGAAGGGGAATAGGCATATAAAACCCACCCCGGCAGAAGTGGACATGGAACGAGAATGGGGAAGGAAACTCGAACTTTTCCAAACTTCAAAGCCACATTCCATCTCGGTCCCAGCCCTAAAAAAATGACAAAGGAGGAAAACTGAAGAAAACCAAAGGGTGGAGAACCAACCAGAAGGCCGAAGACAAACGAGACAATGAAAAAATGAGAACGCGGAAAGTGGAGGTAGAACAGGAACGTAGACGGACCGAGAACTTAGCAAAAGTTTGAGATTTGGATTCATCCCGGTTCCGCCTTTGATAAGCAAAGAAATAAAACAAAGCAAAGAAAAGACCAAGGGAAGAAAGCGACCCCCGAGGACAAAACGAACAAACACAGAAGAAAATAAGGGAATGGGGAGTAGAGCCGGAACGGAAACAGGAACAAAACTAGAAACTTAGCCAAATTTCAAAGTTATGTCCCATCCTGGTTTTGCCTCCAACAGAACAAAGGAAACAAGGAAAACAAGGGAAAGCTAAGGTAGAAAATTAGCCCTTAGAACCCAAACAAAACAACAAGGGAAAAAACAGAAGGCAAAAGAAGACCACTCTAAAGAGGACATTTGCAAGACCTCAAAACCACCAGGAACTCAACACAAAGGCAACCATAACCAAGGAAAGAACAAAATACCAAAACCCAAAGATATTTCAAAGATAAGCACAAAGAGGGGGGCAAGCCACAGGAATGGGCCAAAAGACCAAGCCTCAAGAGGGTCCCCACTTTCAGAGGGGCGTGTGTGCAAAACTGCACAATAGTAATTTGGTCACTTATTTAATCATTTTTTATTCACTGATATATTTAACCGGTCACTTATTTAATTGTTGATTTACTCATTGATTGTTGTAATCTAGTCACTTATTTAGTCATTTTTTAATTCAGTGATATATTTGGTCATTGATTGTTGTTAACTTGTCACTTATTTAGCTATTTTTATTCACTAATTTATGTGCATCGGTAGTGTATTTAGTCATTAATTTTAATCATCATTTTGATCAATTTGGTAGTATATTTAGTCATTTTTATTCACCGATTTCACTGGTCATACATCTAGTCATATTTATTCATTGTCAACTGATTTCTATCAATTGATAGTATATTTAGTTAATTTAATTATTAATTGATATCAATTAGTAGTATATTAGTCATTTTCATTTACTGATATTTGAGGATTTAAGCATAAAACATAAAAATAAACATCAATCATCAATTGCACATAATAAGACAACCATTTTAAAGCCAAAATCAGTGAGCTTTATTGATAAAAGAAAGGTGTTCTAGTTACAAATTACAAATAGAGTATTACAATTGTTATTTTCAGTCATAAGACTCAAAATCTGAGTTAAAATATTGCAGAGAAATGACTCCAAGAAAGAATTTCTCCAAAATACTTCTGTAATGATGGAAACTCATGCTTGAAGCCCTTCATTGTGAGAACATGCCCCTTTCATCTCTTAAAACTTCTACAATGTGTTCAATCTTCCTAGAGCAAGCTGTGATGTGTAGAATCCAAGGAGAGTGTTGATCGTGTCCCATATATGAAGCTCACTCCTTCAATGCAATCAACAATAACCTAGCTAGAATATTTCCTCCTTTATATGCAATGTGCCATCTAATATGAGCAATAGGGTGTTGCCTTTTCCACCATGAATGAAGTTGTGCCTCAATACAACCAACAAAATTAATATTAGTCTCAATTCAGAAAGAACAAAAGTGCATTGTATATTGCAAGTTTACAAAAGAAAGTCCAAACACAAAAAAAAGATGAATTAATTAAAAACTATAGCCTTGTCAACAAATTCCTTGAGTAGAGTGTTCAACATAGGCTTGAAATATGCATATTGAACCCTTGATTTCAGAACCTTGTTCAAAATTTAAGAAAGGTGATAAACTCAAATTATAGAATGAAGTTGACATATTGTAGAATGAAGGCTATCAAAAATAACAAGATTGGAACAACATTATCAATGAAAATTTCTTGGAAACCAAGCCCAAGAATTCCATTAGACTTGGACAGAAAAAATGTCAACCATGATTCATGTGTTGTCTCAGTAAAGACCCACACCATTAAAGAATCCATTTATACAAAAATTCCAAATTAAGTTGATGAGAAAAGATCTTTGATATCCAACTGGGAAGCTTTAACATCCAAAAATTACTACCTGATGTTTCACAACAAGTTTCCCAACTGTGACATCATCTTCCCCGTTCACTTTACAAGCACCTCCCAATTCAACTTTTGAAGTCACAAACACATAAGGTACTTTTTGCAACTGTAATTTTCAAACTAATGATTAATAACAAACAACCATTAAACTTGTGTGAAAACAACTACTTGAACAAATACACAGAACCATCACCAAATGATTCAAAACTCATCACTAGTATAAGCCCAAAAAATTGATGTTCTTGTGCAAGTTATTTAGGTTTATTCTCTTATAATTCATCAAAATTAGAAAAAAGGGTAGCAAGTCAGGGGGTTTGATCATGGGAAAACTTCACAATTAAAAGGGTTTTGTACTATGTCAAACATCATTTCATTAGTTTCAATCCCACCATTTTACCCATGTGATTACTGCCCTATACAATAAGAATCAAACTGTGTTCATTTTATTGGTTTCGATCCCTTCAATCCACCTTTGCAACATCTACATGATGTAAAGATTATCAGTGAATAGTTGAAACATATCAAAGTTGATTGAAGGAAAGCTTCTCACAAATTAAGGAATGATTCAGGTATTGCATGGCATATGGAGTTAAACTAAAAATATTGCAATGCCCATCTGACATCTTAAAAGGTTGCAATAATGTTGAAGTTCAAAATGGTACAAGAAGAGAAAAAATCAATACCTTATGTTTGGCCAATGCAATCAAAGGATCAAGAATGGAAGGAGGATCTATATCAGCCGCCATAAATATAAATTTTGATGTTCTAAAGTATAATGTCTTGGTTGTTACAACACCCTAAACTCATTCAATATTAGCAAAAAAGAAACCGGATATTGATCCACTGCCATATTGGATCTCATAGGATTCTCCTTCACAAACAACAAATGATATATATTAATTGTTTAGTAGCTTCCTTAATATCCCCATGTAAGTAGACTAAACTAAGTGAGGTTGAGGGCTTGAAGTAGAGTACCATATTCTTCGTATGTGCTTGACTTTGATCATGACTTGTTTTTTGAATGAAAATATCATGCTAGCTGCACTGCAAAATCATTGTTAGAAAAATAACCACAAAATCCCCTTTAATTAAAATAATCCTTCTAGATATTTAAAGACGAGATATTTCAGTTAATTTTTAAGAGAGCTAATTTCACTATCCAAACATCCATCAATCTATTTACTGTATATAATTTTCCATAATTCAGAATTTGAATGCAATGAAACTAACCATATTTACCAAAGATTTGACACCAAAATGTAGTACGAAATGAATTGTTTGACAACAAATGTGTTTTGATAAACTAGATATACGCTTGATATATTAATTTAAATAACAAGGAAAGATCAAACTGGATACAACAAGATAACATTCATTAATTAACTTCAATAAAAATTGAAACCAAAATTAGACCACCAATTATAACTTCATTCTATTGATCTTCAAAAATATTTTACAATACGTTTCAAAATTTTGTCGTGACTAACATGTCAAAAAGTGTCTTGTTAGTTACCCACTTTTAACATAAATAAAAAAGTCTTAATTATTGTTGTTTACATAGGATTACATAAAACTTTAAAAGAAATGAAAGATGAGAAGTGGAGAGAATTTATTAGATATTAAATTCCACAACACTCGCAAGATATAAAAGTTCGTTACTCATCATAAGGTATCTGTGATCATTCAGATCTAGCAAGGTCCTCTCTCCATGATAGTATCTGCAAGACTTGGTACTTCATTGCAAGGCCTATTCTTCTGGGGGAGCTAGATATGTCTGCTCCCATTGATACATAGTGTAATCATGAGGCCATTTGTACTCCTAGATTTTTTTTTTGTTGGCCAAGTGACTCTTCCATCTGTTGTCTAATAACCCTTTGGTATCTGTGATGAATTTTGAGTACCCAGCATCCAGTGCAATTATTCCATCCAAGGTTAAATTGAGGCAGTGAATATTTATGTCACCATCCTTCTATATATTAATGAGGAAGTTGGGAACAATTTTTCTAAACTCATCTATCCAATCCTTGGAGCCTTTCAATTGATCATCATCCCTTAGTATATTGGGCACAAACCACTTCTTTAGTGTGTGAAATGAATCCATTCTTGCCTTGATCTTTCGGTCTTCTATAGAAATATATTGGAATTCATCTATGACCATTCAAACCATTTTCTAAGTAGGCTTTAAAGCTGTAGGGGCCTCAACACTCCTTTGTAAAATTCTGCACAAAGTCATTAACGTGTGATGTACAGGTTGCCATTTCTTGAATAAGGGGTCCAATATAGGTACATGGGCCTTTATCTGATTAACTAGTTGTGACAATGAGACATAACATTCATACACATTTTCCAATTTTTCCACAATTAGTTTAACCCTATGCTCCAAGATCTATTTTGATACCCTAAGGGTTTCTCTCTTTGCCCTTTCCTTTGTTTCTTCATTACTCATTTTCAACTTCTTAATTTCTTATTTTAGCACATTAAATTTTTCAATAGTGATTGCACCTGTATCAATCTGGCTGGAAGGGGCTTGGTATACTGTTAATTTTGTGCTTTGGGAAGGACCTACTCCCTTCAACTACTATTTCAATTTCACATTTTCTATGAATAAACTATTCACTTCATCATTCATATCAGTTTGTGCTTTCTCATATTCTGCCAATCTAAACTTCAAAGCTTTAACCGCATCCATAGTAAACATTGTTGAGTGCATTGTTATAGTAGCTTCCTCCAATTTTGATGTGTCTCAATGAAGTATCTTTACCATGACAGTCCCTCTCATTTCTTTTACAACATCAAGCAATCTTGGTTTTTCTATTCTTTTTTGCTTTGTCCAAAAGGCTAGGGTTTCAAGTATTGGATTGTAGCTTGTGTCATTCATTCCCTCATCTGAATTGAATTTAAAACCCAACATGGGATCTTCTTGGCTTCTTACTTGATCTAGTAAGAATATCCTTTTTAACTCCAACCGAGGAATAATTAGTATATTGCTTTCTAAGACCAATTTTCTTGGTTCTTAGGGATTAACAATAATTTCATTAACCCTGAGTTCTTCAAGAGTCTAGGAAACAATATGGTCATGCTGTGACTCCTCATTTTCCATCTTATTAATTTGGAGTCTCTCCTCAAATTCTTTCATTTTCTTCTTAAACTAAAAATGCTTAAACTCGAGAGTTTGAATAAATTCATCATCTTCAATAAATCTAAGGGAAACAATCACCCTTTCATCATCATGCATTGCTTGATCATTATGCCCATGTGCATCCACTCTTTCTATTGGTTTGTGAGAATCAATTACAAGCTTAGGTGGTGGTTGATCAACTTCATCATCTTTAAAATTCAAAAGTACATTGGCTACCGCTTTAGTATCCCCTACTCCACTTATTTCATATGCCACTAAGGGGGCCACTCCATGTGTCTTCTGCCTTTTAGGACTTGGTTACTCAAGGGATGCTTTTGATTGTATTGTGGCAATTTTTGGTAGGGTCCCTGTGATTACAATACCACTTGGTTTGATGGGAATCTTGGAGGGTTTCGAAGACTAACCCTCAGGGTTCTTTTTTGGTTCAACATATAATCTTTTAAAGTTGTCAATTATTACATTCATCCTTTTGATAGGATCCTTGGAATTCAGTGTCCCTTTTCTTCTTCTCCTCCTCAAGCCTCTTTATGATTTCCCACTTCCTCTTCCTTTGAAAAACTTCATCAGGTGTAAAGCAATTTCTTATACATCTTCTTCGTAATCCATTACATGGGTAATCCCAACTTTAGTGAGAAGAGTCTACTTTATAAAATTAATATTCCCTTCAGGAACAAATACCCTTTCTCCTCATGACTTCAATGAATACCACATCTTCAAATAGTTCTAAAATTCTTCAAGAGTGTCAGACCCTATGTATAGCTCCTCACATTTAGTTAGGTCAGGGAGGAATATCCCCTTTTTCTGTCTTTTCATAATATCCTACTCCATCCATAACATTTTCCACATAAATTATAAAAATGCAATTTGAATAGAAAAAAATTTAGGTAAAACATGTGTGGCTTGAGGACACCCATAGACCCTTATTACTGTTTGATTTTCTAAGAAGAACTGGTCACCAAAATTGTAAGTGTGTCCCTACTTTGGCTTCAATGCTAAAGGTCTTAATACTTGCTTGATTTCATTAGGAAACCTTGGTGAAATGTGACCAAGAGTGGCCATGAACTTTACTATGAAATCATCATGAAATATTACATAATCACTATTTTTCCATCTACTATCCCAAATGCAACACTAGTTTTGTACAAGCAACCTATTCCCTTCATCATCGGTCATTCCCAAACACATTGTTTTAGTCAATCTGTTTTTGTTTTGGTACAATATTAAATGGCACAACAAAGAGTATTTCCTAAATGTGATGAGAGCTAAGTTCTTTCTTACTTGCAAAAATCCCTCATGTAGCCCTTTCTCAATATTAGCAACAAAGTCATACTCAATGTTGTATTCAAGATTTTGTATCCTCATTTCCATCATCATGAGATAGGTTTGAATCCTCTCTTCAACATATATTCCAATCACTTGGCACCAAGAAAAATAAGTTCTTTTGAAATATACTTGGAAGTCTTCTATGGAAAACAACTCATTTTGGGAGGGGAGATAGGTATCCTCCTATTGTTTACACCCTTTTTCATGTGTAAAGGAATTTCATCACTCTGGTAGCTTTTTCTCAATCTCCTATAATCCTCCTCACTTCTTTCCAATTAGATCTTAGTGATAGCTTGCTTGTTTAACATAAAACACTCTATAATTGCTTCTTTAGTCAACACCACTAATGGTGAACCATCTGGCATTCTTATAGTCCTAGTAGTTGGGTGATAATATACTTTAATA
The DNA here is from genome assembly GCA_007115665.2 of Sequoiadendron giganteum. Classification (NCBI taxonomy): domain Eukaryota; kingdom Viridiplantae; phylum Streptophyta; class Pinopsida; order Cupressales; family Cupressaceae; genus Sequoiadendron; species Sequoiadendron giganteum. Next base: position 26,648,173 of record CM021103.1, on the reverse strand, counting down.
AATTGAACATCTACAAAGACATTTGGGACTATCAATTTGGCCAAATCTAAGGTCCAAGGATTCAAAACTGGAATCTTGTCATCCCTTTTTTCATAGAAGTACCAAAAAAGATCCCCTGAGATAAGGATAATTGGGTCTCTACATCCATGGGTTATATCTTTAAACACCTTTGTGAATCCCTTGTCTACAAAATTAGGTAACACATCTAAAATGGATTGTTGCAGGGACCTCTTCTTTGATTTAGAAACCGTGGACTCTTCCTTTTTACTTGTAAGTTGACTTATTTTGGGTGGCATGATGAATAATTTACTCCTACTTGATTTTTTAATTTTCTACTTATAGAAGAAAATTTAGTTCTTATACACTTGATACAAAGGGTTTTTGTGAGCTTACCCTACAAAATAATAGTTGTGGAGTCTTCCCACTTGAACTCCCTTTCCTCTAGTATGATGAGCTTTGTGAATGTTTGCCAAAATGTCATTGAGTCCCAAGTAATATTTTCTGCTGAGCTTAGTCACCTCACTATTAATGTCAATTCATCCAAAATATTTTAGAATCTTCCCATATTTCAAGTTTGAATACATATCATTGATCTTGGGAAATAGAATAGTGTAATCATTTAATGCTTTGGTAGCTTGTACCACAATACCGCTTTATCATTTAAAGAACATTGTGGGGTAGTGTTAGTAGTACTGCCACCCCACACACACCCCTTTGGACTCCCACGATATGATGGGTTAATTCTAGCGGTTGAGTGACTATTCACCACCATACTACTCAATCATATCAATACTGTTGTGGCATAGTGGTAGCAGTACCCCCATCCCATGCACACCCCTTTAGACTCCCATGAGATAGTGATTTAATTATAGCGATTGAGTGATTGTTCACTGCCATACTGTAGTGTCATTGTTTACCCCTTGTGGGGTTGTGGTTTACTTTAGTTGTTAACATTTTCTCATTACCACCTAACAACATTCATATTTGGTTGTTGCGGTATTGTGATAAGAATTTGTACATTGACCTATATATCCCACCATCCTACACATACCTCTATTGACTGTTGCAATAGTGCGATATTGGATTTTATTATGAATGCATTATTTTAGATATCATTTTATTGAAAAGATTGAACAATTTTCTAATTTTGCAATCTCTTAGTTTTAGTTTTAAGTGTCAGTTAGACTTAAGAGATCATTTTTTTGTTTGTAATGGGGAGGCTTAGTTCACCTAATGTTAATATATCTATATGTATTATTAAATCACAGATGTTCATTATATGTTTGCATCTAGAAAAAATACAAGAAACAAGAAATTATATTCTAACTAAACAAAATTAATTTCAAATTTTCAACCAAAGTAAGAAAACTAAGAAGAATGATTGAACCTAACTTTAAATGCACTTTAAATCAGCATTGAAAATCTTAGGGTTTTTCTACAATGTACCAGTAGAATAATGATGATTACATTCATAAATGTATTAGTAAAAAAATAGTGAATAAGATACCTATACTCAAATCTTTATTACATTCAATAATAAATTACACCATACATATGTTGGATGTTGTGGTTGTATTGCTGATATGTGGTTGTCATTGATGTCAACACTACTAGCATTAGTGATTCTGAAGGTTGTATATGTCGAGGATATTGAGAAAATTGTAATAAATATATTGCAGGTAGCCAGTGAAGCTGAGAAGGTCAAAGTGTTGGAAAGTGTTGTAAATTGGTAAGCAGAAGGTGTGCATTAAAGGGTTTGTTGTTAAGTCTATCTAGTATGTTTTTTAAAAGTTTCAGTGGTATGCATTAAGAATCGAGGAAGTTATGAAGCTTTATGTTCCTACAGTCACTCTGTTACTGTAGCAGGTGCTCTTGGAAGAAGATGATGAAATTCTGGAAATTTCAGTTGTTGCGCATGTTCCTTTGACATTCGTGGATGAGTCTAGATCATGCTCTATCCCTGTTATATGTCTTCATTGATTGGTGTGATTGTGATCGGAGATTTTTCCGATGTGTGCTCGAGTTTTCATGTTCTTGGCTAATATGATGGTGGTAACGTGTTGTAGATCAATGAGGATTAATATTTTAATGTTTTGCATGTTTGAGGATGTTGATTTAGGTCCTCACTATGTTGTGACCAACTTAGGTTGGTGTGCATCATGATTTTTTCATGTATTAAGGCCGACAATTGTAATTTATTCTTTATTTGTGGTCGGTAGAGTAGTTGATGTAAATTTGTGTAGCAGATATATAAGAGTGATTGTTTTCCTCATTTTGATGTATGCTCGGTGTGTGTATGCAAATTAAATTTGTGAATAAAGATCAAATCATTTAAGAGAAGAGAAGAGTGTGAAAGAGATTGAGCACAACGTGAAAGAGTTTGAGCAGAGTGTGTAGAAGTTTTTCTGTGCCTAACCGAAACTGTCATCAGGATTTTGTAGAAGCTAATTTCTCATTTCAACCTCATCATATGGATTTAATTTGATTATTGTATGTAAGTTAGTGAGCCTTCCTCTGAGCAGTGAGCTCTAGGCAGTGTGCCTGAATGCATGTGCATTCCCTATTTACTCTTCATTATACTTTTAACAGGGTATAATCTTGTGGACTAACATCCACTATGGTTTTTCCCCTAATAGGGTTTCCATGTATAAAATATTGGTTTTCATGTGTCTTTGATGTGTTATTGATTTATGCTTGCACTGTTAATTATCAGATCTGAGATTAAAGGTTGATTAATGTTGAATAAGTTTTATTTTGGTAACAATTGATTCACCCCCCCTCTTAGTTGTCTATCCCTTTTTTTCCAACAATTGGTGTTAGAGTGGGTTCCTCTTAAGGGAAATCTTAACAGGTTGAGGTGATCCAAGATACATCATACAAAAAGGAAAGTCCTAGATTTGATGGAAAAAACTAATCTCTGTGGAAAGTCATAATGGAATGCCATTTGAAGTGTATTGGTGAGCCTTTCTGGAAGATTACAAATAATGCTTATACTATCCCTCAGAATTGTCCATCTACTGCTGATGAAATCAAAGAAGCTGAAATAAATACCAGGGCTATTGAATCATTGTTGAGTGCTTTGATAGATTTAGAGATGACAAATGACTGCAAATGATATCTAGAAAAATTTGGAAACATTGTATGGAGGAGATCCACTAGTAAAAGTTGCTAAACTATAGAGTCTAAAAGGAAAGTGGGAGGACATGAAGATGAGTGAAGATGACAACATCCTTTCCTTCTCTCAAAAGGTGAATGAACTGGTGATGAGCATTAGATGTGTTGGTGGAACCTTGGATGAAGAAGAGAATGTGGGCTAAAATAATTAGATCTGTGCCTCCTTCCTACAAAGCAAAAGCTCATTCTATTGATGAACTCAGGACAGTGACAAATGTGACAAGAGACATGTTGATTGGAAAATTTTTTGCCTTTGAGTTAAGTGAATTTGGTGAAGCTACTCCTAAGATAGAATCTACATTCAAGGTTACTGTATTCGGTAAAAGAAAGCAGAGATATGATACGGGAGAGAGTTCCAAAAAGACATTCAAGTATGAAGATGAGATGAAATAGATTGAAGATGAAGAAAGAGAATTAGAAGAACTAGAAGCATTGATTGTGAAAAGAGAATCCAAAGGTCATGGTAAGTACAAAGGAAAGTTACCTATTAAATGTTTTTCTTGTAGTAAAATAGGTCATTTTGCATCAAGGTGTCTTGAAAGAGTCTCTAAGTATAAACCTAAGAAGACTAGATTTTAAAAGAAATGTTATTATGCTAAAGAAGGTGTTACTGATGATGAATTTGATAAAGAAACTAGAAATGAACATGAATGGGTATTTATTGCTATCAAAGAAAATGGTCACGTGTCCACTGAATCTACTAGTAATGTGAATGTTGAGAAAGCTCTTGCAGAAAAAAATGAAGAAAAGGATGAGTGGGTTATTGACAACAAATGTTCACATTATATGACTGGTGAAAAAAATAAGTTTGTAAGCTTGGAAAACTATGATGGTGGTGTTGTAAGATTTGGAGACAACACTTCTGGTGTGATTCATGGTAGAGGCACTATTTATTTTGATGGTAAACATAATACTGATGATGTTCTTTATGTAGAAGGCTTAAAGCATAACTTGTTGAGTGTTGGATAGATGGTAGACAAGGGTTACAATCTTCAGTTCAAGGATGGTAAGTGTAAGATAAGGGGAAGTTCTAGAAATATGATTGCTTTAGGTATAAAGACAAGAGGTAATATTTTTCACTTAAGTGTTGCTAGTGAAAGCTGTTTAATTTCTCAAGTTGATGTGAGCTGGTTATGACATAGGAGGTTGTGTCATGTGAGCTTTGATAACATTGTCAAGATAAGCTCTACTCAAGAAGTCAGAAATCTTCCTAAGTTAGTGAAGCCTACTAGCACTATGTGCAAGGAATGTCAGATGGGAAAGCAAACTAGAAATTCTTCTTGGAGAAAATAATAAAACTCTAATGGAGTACTAGACTTGATACATACTGACTTATCTGGTCCATCCAGAATCAAAAGTCTTCAAGGTGAAAGGTACTTTATGTTGCTTATTGATGATTACTCTAGAATGATATGGGTTGCTTTCTTAAGAGAAAAACATGAAGCTTTAGAAAAGTTAAAAATATTCAAAGCTATGGCAGAGAATGAGACAGGCCAAAAGGTAAAATGCTTAAGGTCAAATAGAGGTGGTGAATTCACTTCCCAGGAATTCAATTCTTTCTGTGAAGATCATGGAATCAAAAGACAACTATCTTCTCCTCGGACCCCTCAACAAAATGGAGTTGTTGAAAGAAAGAACAAAACCATTCTAGACACTACTAGAACCATGATGTTAGAAGAAAATTTTCCTCATTTCTACTGGAGAGAAGCTATAAGTACTGTTGTGTATACCATTAACTAGGTAAATGTCAACAATAATTCTGGTAAGACCCCTTTTGAGCTATGGTTTGGTTATAAGCCTACTGTCAAGTATTTCAAAAAATTGGAAGCAAATGCTACATTAAGAGAGATGATGATATAGGCAAGTTTGATGCTAGAAGTGATGAAGGAATATTTCTAGGCTACTCTACTAAGAGAAAAGCTTATCGGTGCTTTAATAAAAGGTTGAAGAAAATGGTTGAAAGTGCAAATGTCAAAGTTGATGAAGATATTGATAGACCATCCAGATGTATTGGATATGATTCAGATGATCAACATGATAGTAATAACAATAGAAATAATGTTCAGACACAAAATCAACTTCAAATTGTTCTGGTGAACCAAGGGAATCAAGAAGCAGAAACTAGCAGAAGTGCAAAAGGAAGAACACAAGAACAAGAAGTTAGAGAAAATCCTAAAAATCCCAAGTATTTAAGGCGAAATCATTCTGACAGTCAGATCATAGGAGATAAGAGCAAAGGTGTGCAAACTAGAAGAAGAATTTTTGAAGAGTATTGTCTAATTTCCAAAATTAAGCCTAGCAATATCAATGAAGCGTGCAAAGATGAATATTGGATGGAAGCCATGAAATAAGAACTAATGAAGATAGAGAAAAATGATACATGGGATCTTGTTCCTAGACCTCAGAATAACAATGTGATTGGAACCAAATGGGTGTTTCAAAATAAGCTGAATGAACAAGGTGAAGTGGTCAGAAACAAATCAAGACTGGTTTGCAAAGGGTACTCACATATGGAAGGTATTGATTTTGAAGAAATTTTTTCTCCTGTTGCTAGAATTGAAGTTGTAAGATTATTTCTTGCTTATGTTGCTTTCAAGAACTACAAATTCTATCAGATGGATGTAAAGTCAACATTTCTAAATGGTGAGCTAGAAGAGGAAGCCTATGTTGAGCAACCAGATGGATTTCAACTAACTGATGAAAAAGACATGGTATGTCGATTGAAGAAAGATCTATATGGACTTAAGTAAGCTCCTAGAGCTTGGTATGCTAGATTGGATAAATACTTGTTGAAACATGGATTTAATAAAGATACTGCTGATAGCAATCTGTATTTCAAGTTGGATTAGAATAAAGAGTTGATGATTAAAGTATTTTTTGATGACATTATTTTTGAAGGTGATGATGATTTGTGTATGAAGTTTTTTGATGAAATGAAAAGTGAGTCTGAAATGTCAATGATTGGAGAGCTAAAATTATTCTTAGGATTACAAATCACTCAGTTAGATGATGGAATCTTTATATCTCAGTCCAAATATGTAAAAGAGTTACTGAAATTTTTTGGCATGGAAGACTCAAATCCAGTTGGTACACCTATGGTAATTGGATGACAACTTACACAAAATGGTGATTCTCCTAAAGAAAATCAAACAAGATACAGGTCAATGATTGGTGGATTACTCTACTTGACTTAGACCAGGACAGATATAATGAATGTTGTATTCATAGTTGCTAGATATCAAGCTGATCCTAAAGAGTCTCATGTGACTGTTGTGAAAAGAATCTTTAGATACCTAAAAGGGACAATTGATCTTGGTATTTGGTATCCCAAGGATGATGATCTTACTCTGAATGCTTTTACATATGCAAATTGGGCAGGTGATGTTAATGGCAGGAAGAGTACTAGTGGTGGTGCATTCTTCTTAGGGAAGAAGTTGGTATCTTGGCTAAGAAAAAAGTAGAATTTTGTTTCCTTATCTACTGCTGAGGCAAAATATATTGCTGTTGCAAATAGTTGTACTCAAGTATTGTGGATGAAGTAGATGCTGAGAGATGTTAAAATTGAGTATGAAGAACCCATTGCCATATTCTATGACAACTCAAGTGCCATAAACATTTCTAAGAATCCAGTACTGCATTCAAAGACAAAGCATATATCCATCAAATATCACTTCTTGAGAGATAAAGTAAGTGACAAAGAAGTTAGACTGGATTATATACCTACAAAGGAGAAAATTGAAGACATCTTTACTAAGCCATTTCCTAAGGATACTTTTGAGTACCTCAAAGGAAAGTTAGGGGTGATTTCCCCTTCTGATCAGAACTAAGTGATGTAGGTCTTTGCATCAGTCCGTGAAATCATAGCCATATATATTATTCTGGATTGATGTTGTGGTGGTTGCTACTCAGGGGGAGTAGTCAGATGTGCTAAAAATGAGGACTATAGCATGTGTACCTTTTCCATTGATGTCAAAGGGGGAGATGAGCAATGTGAAAAATATGGGAGAAGAAAATAGGAAAAGAGTGCACAATCTAAGGGGGAGATTGTTGGAGAAGAGCTAGCTGTGTTGGTGGTATTATTTTTCATATCATGTGTTGCCATCAATGCCAAAGGGGGAGATTGTTATATGTTGTGGTTGTATTGTTGATATGTGGTTTTCATTGATGTCAAAACTACTAGCATTGGTGATTCTAAAGGCTGTATATGTCAAGGATATTAAGAAACTTGTAATAAATATATTGCAGGCAGTCAGTGAAGCTGAGAAGGTCAAAGTGTTGGAAAGTGTTGTGCATTGATAATCAGAAGGTGTGCATTAAAGGGTTTATTGCTAAGTCTATCTAGTTTGTTTTCTAAAATTTTCAGTGGTATGCATCAAGAATCGAGGAAGTTATGAAGCTCCATGTTCCTAGAATCACTTTGTTATTGTAGCAGTGCTCTTGGAAGAAGAGAATGAAATTCTAGAAATTTCAGTTGTTGTGCATGTTCCTATGATATTCATGGATGAGTATAGATCGTGCTCTATCCTTGTTGTATGTCCGAATTTATTGGTGTGATCATGATCAAAGATTTTTCTGATGTGTGCTCGAGTTTTCATGTTCTTGGCTGACATGATGGTGGTAGCATGTTGTGGATCCATGAGGATTAATATTTTATTGTTTGGCATGTTCGAGGATGTTGATTTAGGTCCTCACTATGTTGTGACCAACTTAAGTTGGTGCGCATCATGATTTTTTCATGTTTTAAGGCCGACAGTTGTAATTTATTCTTTATTTGTGGCCACCAGAGTAGTTGATGTAAATCTGTGTAGCGGATATATAAGAGCAGTTATTTTCCTCATTTTGAAGTATGCTCGGTGTGTGTATGCGAAGTACATGTGTGAATAAAGACCAAATCATTCAAGAGTAGAGCATACTGTGAAAGAGATTGAGCACAGCGTGAAAGAGTTTGAGCAAAGTGTGTAGAATTTTTTTTGTGCCTACCGGAACTATCATCAGGCTTTTGTAGAAAATTTCTCAGTTCAACCTCATGAGATGGATTTAATCTAATTATTATATGTAAGGTAGTGAGCCTTCCTCTGAGTAGTGAGCTCTAGGCAATGTTCCTGAATGCATTTGCATTCCCTATTTATTCTTCATTATACTTTTAACAAGGTATAATCTTGTGGACTAACATCCACCGTGGTTTTTCCCCTAACAGGGTTTCCAAGTATAAAATCTTGGTGTTCATGTGTCTCTGATGTGTTATTGATTTACGCTTGCATTGTTAATTATCAGATCTGAGATTAAAGGTTGATTAATGTTGAATAAGTTTGATTTTGGTAACAATTGATTCACCCCCCCCTCTCAGTTGTCTATCCTTTTTTTTCCAACAATATATAACCAAATTTTAGGTGCAAGCTAACCTCTTAAGGTGAAAAAACATCATCATAATCATATACATTTCCAGCAAGATCAGAATCCTGATCATTCATGTCTGCATCTTCTTGATTTTCTTCCTCGTCCTCATCTATGACATGCAATGCATTCTCTCTCCCAATATCTTCATTGGTAATCAAAATGTCTTCTTCAAACACTCCATCATTATATTCATCCACTTCTTCGAATGTTTCTTGTAAATTAACATATTTCCCATTAGGCATTATATCAACAACTTCCATGAATTTTTGTTTTGAACAAGAGTTTGTTTGAATGGCTACAACCATCTTGGGCTTCTTACATCATCAATTAGAAATTATTGGTTAATTTTAAGAGGTGAAACATACGACTCATCCATCTCTGATAAAAAATTTCTTGTATTTGCACATACAAATCCATACTCATCAAATTATACTACAAATGGTTGGACCCACTTACATTTTAATAATATAGGACTATTTTCACCATAGTCCACTTGAATAATTTTTTGGATGAATCCAAGATAAAATTTCTTCTCAGTTTCGTGAAGAAATTTAGCACTAACAACACAATCATAGTTTATCTTTCCTTTGTATTTTTCTTCCACCCTTAAATGACTACCATAGGCCCACATTCCACTGAAACATGTAGCCCATAAATGTGGAGATTGTGAAAGCTCACTTTCATCCGATGTTATATCTTGACCTTCTTCTTTTGTATCACTGACTGTATTAACAATCCATTCTTTAAATTTTGGAAAAGAATCACCTCCAATCAAATCAGCATGATGTCTACGCCTTTGAGGTCGATGTTACATCCAAGCTTGATTGTCTTTTTCATATTTTCTACATAGAATATTAACTTAAAAATAGTAATATTGATAATATAAATGTGTAAATGCAATTAAGTAAATAAATTATTCTGTAATTTTTTTTAACTGCGCCACCTATTGAATGAAGATGTGTTCTGAAGAATATATGCATGTATCACACTTCTTTCTTGATTTGATATCTTGAAGTGACATCCATTTCCTTCTAATACTTCCCCTACAACTATCTCTTCTTTGTCATCATTTCATACACGTTGATTGGCATTTTAAAAATCCTTCATATATTCTATGCAAAATCCCATGGCCTCTTGCATTGAATATCCCTTAGACATGCTACCTTCCGGTTTTTCCCTAGTACGAACAAATATTTTCAAAACATTCATATATAGTTCTATAGGATACATCCATCTTGTTCTTATTGGGACACAATGCTTTAGTTCATATTATAGATGTATCAAAAGATGCATAGAAATGTTAAATATTTTTGGTGGAAATTATCGTTCCAATAGACAAAGGACTTCAACAACCTCCTCCCTAAATTTATCAAATTTCGAAGGATCTAATTCATGTAAAATCATTCTCTTTAATATTATTCCCAACCTTATAACTGTCAATCTTGGCCCCTTTTCCAAACTTAATATATTTACCACAATAGGTAAAATATTATCCATTATGACATGATAGTCATGGGTATTGAGGCCTCTTAAGCCATTAATGTTAGTTTGGCTTCTAATACTACTACTTACATATCCAGTGGGAAAGAGAGTTTGAGACATCAACTGTAAGAATTATGCACATTGTTCCTTTGTCCAAACATAAGGAGCACTAGGTTTTCTATATTTTTCAACCAAAATATTTCGACGAATCTTTAGTCTTTGAAAGTTTTCACATGATGAAATAGTATCAAAAGCACCAAAAAGACTTTCTATAATAGCATAGGCTATATTTTTCTCAGTATGCATAAAATCAACAGTATGCCTAATGGCTACATCTTTAAAGTATGGAAACTTAAAGAATATGCACAACCTTTTTACACTGCTTTCATTACATGGATCATATCTACTACCAGCAATCCCATCATTTTCAATACATGACATTCATTTTTGTCCATTCTCAACAATCTAATCACTTGTTATTAGCAATGGTGCTTCACGATTCTCTTCTTGACCATTGAACCGTGTTTTTTTTTTTATGATACAGATGGTCCATTTTAAGATAAGCACGATGTCCACAATAAATAAACTTACGCAAAATTCTTGAGTGCCTCACAAAATCCTTAAAGTTGCAAGCAGGGCATCCATAGTATCCATGAACATTGAGACCAGAAAATGTTCCATATGTAGGAAGATCATGAATCGTAAATAATAAGGAAGCTCTTAAAGTGAATTTGATTGAATGACCACTTAAAGATTGAATTACTTCAATTCCTTTCTACAATTCTATTAGTTCATCATATAATGGCTCTAGATAAGCATCAATTGTATCTGAAGTCACACTTTTCTTTCCTGGTATAATCAATGATAGCATTAGGAAAAATGGTTTAGTTGCTAACCATGGAGGCAAGTTATAATCTATTAAAAACATGAGCTAAGTTGACCATTTAGTACTTTGATATGAGAATGGGTTCATCCCATCTAGAGCCAAACCCAACCTTATATTATGAGGATTTAGAGAAAAATTAGGCCATCTCTTATCAAATTTCATCTACGTCTTACAATCAGGCACATGTCGTTATTTTCCATCAATGCTCTTATTTTGGGCATGCCATTTCATAAGTTCAACAATGTCTCCGCACCTATACATTCGGAGTAATAGTGGGATTACTAGAAAGTGGTGAAGAACCTTTCTAGGAACCATAATTGATTTCAACGCTTCTCTATACCTCACTTCGTGACATTTTGAACATTCAATCTCACTTGCAAGATTCTTGTGAAATAATACACAACTATTCACACATGTGTGGATGTTTTCATACACTAAGCGTAGCTTAGTGATTTCCTTTCTATATTAACTTAATTTTTTTGGCAATGTGGAGTCAGGTGGTAACAACAAACTTAATAATTCGAATAACTGATCTACACTCTCATTTTTCCAACTAAATACCACTTGAAAGTTAATAATTTGAAGGATTATTGTCAAATGACTTAACTTGGAATTAGCATACAAAGGCTTTGAAATATCCTCCATCAACTTGGCCCAATCATCATTTAGACCCTCATTCAACATTTTATCAACTTCAAACCCTTCATCTAACATTGTTGCCTCTTCATCTACGTTTGGTGCCACTTTATCTATATTTGATGCCACTTCATCTATGTTTTTTGCCTCTTCATCTCTCACACTCTACCATTCTATCATATCTTCATAATAATTGACATTCCAAGGGCTTATACCACTATGCCCATATCTTATCATATTTCGATAAATCTGACTTATTTTTTTCACCTTTCCACCAAGACAATCATTACATGGACATGGATATTTATCCATGTCACTCTCATTGGCTATTCTCTCATCAAATGCATGGTATTTCAACCTTCGACATTGATCCATCTATAATGTTCTACATATAGCAACAAAATATTCTAGACTAAGAGACAAAAACTATTTTTTTAATTGAAAGGCATTTCCATAGCAATAGAGTAATAGAGAGAAAATAAAATAGATAGTTTAACTAATGAATTGTAAAAAATATACTTTTTTAGTTTTTATTCAAATAGTTGATTACATTGCATTGCACATATTTCAAACTCAAAGCATTACTTCAGATTACATAACTAATAACTTAGAGATGTTGATAGATGGAAAAATTTCAATTACAATATAGTTTTTACAAAGTCAACCTAAGTAGTTATGCAATTACTTCACATTGCATAACTAATAACTGAGAGTAGCTGCCAATTGCATTTTCTTGTCATGGAATTCCATGAGACCACATTTCTTTGAGGCATTTTTTCAAAAAGTTTGTTGCCTTGTCTATGCTACCACATTTTTCATGCATGTCTACCAATGCATTTTATTAAACAGTTCTTTGCCTTGTTGCTATGGCTAAAATCCTAAAACAAGTGCTTTCGAACGAGGTAAGGATGCTTGGAAAAAATTGATCAAAGCATAATAGTAAGCAATAACATAGACAAGGAAATGAACTGGTTGAAAAAATGCCTCAAATAAATGTGGTCTCATGGTGATGGAATGCCATGACAATCCATAACAATTCGCTTGTGATGGAATTCTTTATGGAATTCCATTACCATGAGACCACATTTATTTGAGGAATTTTTTCCAAAGTTCATTGCCTTTTCTATACTACCACATTTTTCATACATGTCTACCAAAGCATTTTATCAAATAGTTTGTTGCCTTCCTGCTATGGCTAAAATCCTAAAACATGTGATTTCAAAAAAGCTATGGATGCCTGAAAAAAATATATCAAAGCATAATAGTAATAAAAAAGCTATGGTCTCATGGTTTTTTTTGGCATGAGAAATTAGCGTGATTTTGTTTGCATTTTTTTGCAGGTTTTAAATGCATTTTTTTGGAAATTTTACTGTTTGAAATGGGGAAAAATCTTTATGGTCAGTTTTGTGCTCTTTTTAATTGTAGGATTCTCACAGTTATTGAAAAAGGTAGTGTTCATGAAGGAATGGAAAAGATGCGTAAAGCCTTTCAATTATACTTGTATTGTGCAATGGCATCAAATCATTTAGCAAACCATTTTTTCTTCACAGGGTAGTATTTTCTTGTGGAATAGTTGACTGAGATAGCTATTGTTTCAACTAACCACCCTCTCATGAAATATCATTCATATTATAATATTACATGATCTTATCATAGTAAAGGTGATTATGACACAACTAACCACTACTACATGGCATTAGTCAAGGAAAGCCAGAGGCCACAATATTTTGTGGACAAGTTGAATTGAAGTTGGGAGATCTTAAGAGTTCTCTCTCAAATTTTGAAAAGGTTTTGGAGGTCCACCTTGAGAACCGTGTGAGTTTAAAATTTGTAGGAAATATATATGCTCAACAAGGGTAGGTAGAGAAGGCTTTGAAAATTTTAAGAAAGGAAACTCACATAGATCCACATGATGCCCATGCATTTTTCAAGATTAGTGAGTTATTAATATCATCAAACCCCAATGCAGCCTTAGATTCTCTTATAAAGCCAAAGTCTCTTTTGAAGAAGAGTAGAGAAGTACCCATTCTATTGTTAAACAACATTGGGGTTCTTGATTTTGAGCATGATGAACCAGAGTTGGCTCAACAAAATTTTATGGAGGTATTAGGAAATGATATTTTGCCTCTACATAAATCTCTATGATCAGTTTTGTGCACTTTTTACTTGTAGGATTCTCACAGTTAGTGAAAAAGGTAGTCTTCATGAAGGAATGGAAAAGATGTGTAGAGCCTTTGAATTATACCTGTACTCTGCAATGACATTGAATCATTTAGTAAACCATTTTTTATTCACTACAGGGCAACATTTTCTTATGGAATAGTTGATTGAGACAACTCTTGTTTCAACTAACCACCCTCTCATGAAATCTCATTCATATTATAATCTTGCATGATATTATTATAATAAAGGTGATTATAACACCACTAGCCACTACTACATGAAATCAGTCAAGGAAAGACAAAGGCCACAATATTTTATGGACAGGTTCAATTGAAGTTGGGAGATCTTAAGAGTTCTCTCTCAAATTTTGAAAAGGTTTTGGAGGTCCACCCTAAGAACTATGAGAGGTTATAAGTTGTAGGCCATATATATGCTTAGCAAGGGCTAGCAAAGAAGGATTTGTAAATTTTAATAAAGGAAACTCACATAGATCCACCTAATGCCCATGCATTTATCAAGATGGGTGAGTTATTAATATTGTCATACCCTAGTGCAACCTTATATTATCTTAAGATGCCAAAGTCTCTTTCTGAAGAAGAGCAGAGAAGAAGTACCCATTCAATTGTTAAACAACATTGGGGTTCTTCTTTTTGAGTGCGATGAACTAGAGTTTGCTCAAAAAATTTTTATGGAGGCATTAGGAAATGATGTTCCACCTCTACATAAATCTATGTGGTCAATTTTGTGCATTTTTTACTTGTAGGATTCTCATAGTTATTGAAAAAGGTAGTGTTCATGAAGGAATGGAGAAGATGCTTAGAGCCTTTGAATTATACCCATACTCTACAATGGCATTGAATCATTTAGCAAACCATTTTTTGTTCACTGCAGGGCAACATTTAATTGTGGAATAGTTGACTAAGACAACTCTTGTTTCAACTAACCACCCTCTGATGAAATATCATTCGTATTATAATCTTGCATGATCTTATCATAGTAAAGGTGATTATGACACCACTCACCGCTACTACATGACATCAGTCAAGGAAAGCCAAAGGCCACAAGATTTTGTGGATAGGTTCAATTGAAGCCAGGATATCTTAAGAATTCTCTCTCAAATTTTGAAAAGGTTTTGGAGGTCCACCCTAAGAACTGTGAGAGCTTAAAAGATATAGGCCATATATATGGTCAATAAGGGCAAGCAGAGAAGGATTTGGAAAATTTAAGAAAGGAAACTCACATAGATCCACATGATTCCCATGCATTTATCAAGATGGGTGAGTTATTAATATCGTTAGACCCCAATGCAACCTTAGATTCTCTTAAGACACCAAAGTCTCTATTGAAGAACAAAAGAGAAGTACCCATTCAATTGTTAAACAACATTGGGGTTCTTCATTTTGAGGATGATGAACTAGATTTGGCTCAACAAACTTTTATGTAGGCATTGGGAAATGATGTTCTACCTCTACATAAATCTTTGTGGTCAATTTTGTGCATTTTTTACTTTTAGGACTCTCACCGTTTGTGAAAAAGGTAGGATTCATGAAGGAATAGAAAATATGCGTGGAGTCTTTGAATTATACCCATATTCTACAATGGAATTGAATCATTTAGCAAACCATTTTTTCTTCACTACAGAGCATCATTTTCTTGTGGAATAGTTGACTGAGACAACTCTTGTTTCAAATGACCACCCTCTCATGAGATCTCATTCATATTATAATATTGCACAAGCTTATCATAGTAAAGGTGATTATGACACCACTTCCCGCTGCTATATGACATCAGTCAAGGAAAGCCAGAGGCCATGGGAGTTTTTGGATAGGTTCAACTGAAGCGGAGATTTTAAGAGTTCTCTCTCAAATTTTAAAAAGATTTTGGAGGTCCACCCTGAGAACTATGAGAGCTTAAAAGTTGTAGGCCATATATATGCTTAGCAAGGGCTGATAGAGAAGGAATTGGAAATTTTAAGAAAGGAAACTCACATAGATCCACCTAATGGCCATGAATTTATCAAGATGGGTGAGTTATTAATATCATCAAAACCTAGTGCAACCTTAGATTCTTTTAAGATGCCAAAGTCTCTTTTGAAGAAGAGTAGAGAAGAAGTACCCATTCAATTGTTAAAAAAAATTGGGGTTCTTCATTTTGAGTGTGATGAACTAGAGTTGGCTCAACAAACTTTTATGGAGGCATTAGGAAATGGAATTTGGGTTGAGTTCATAAATAAAATCCCTAGTGTTACTTATGTAGTTTTTCCTATACTCTTTAAGGATATAAAATTATTCCATCAACTAGAAGAAGGTGGTGTTTCACTTGAGTTACCATGGGATAAAGTCACAACACTATTTAATCTTGCTAGGTTGTTTGTGTTGAGAATTTTGTGTCTCAACTTCTAGTTTGTACCTCTACTTTTGGACTTGGTGAAAATTTGATGTTTCAACCTTTACCACCTTACCGCACCTGGCTTCTTTCTGTCCTTACCACTTTATCACAGCTATGCTTTTATCCCTTGGCGGTACAATGGTGACAGTCTTGATGGTTACCACCTTACCGCACACGGTGAGTTGTCTCACCACAGTGGCTACAGTGAGACCGCCTGCGGTCACCCTAGTAGTTACTGCCTTACCGCTAGCAGTGGGTCCACTCACCGCGGAGACCACGGTGAGACTACTTGCGGTTCGTCTGGCAGTTACCACCCTACCGTAGGGTGGCCTAGAAGCCCCCACGATAGCATGGTATGACTGCTAACGGTTAGCTTGATAGTTACCACAACACCGCAGGTCAACTCCAACTGGGTAGTGATAGCACGATGTAGACAAGGAGCGAGTTCACATGGTCATTCCACCACACCACGGATGGGTCGGTTGGACTCAGCGATTGTGTGGGGTATCTTTGGCAGAGCTCGATGGAGTCGAAGGGTAAGCTTGGATGAGCTCACCACATAATGATGGGTCAACTTAGATGGAGTAGCGGTAGCATGGGAAAGACAAGGCAAATCTCGGAGGCTCATACCGCCATACTGCGATGGGTTAAGACAAACTCGGCGGTAGTGCGGGGAAGCATGGGTGAGCTCGGCAGGGGTCACCGCTTTACCAGAGATGGGTAGAGTTAGCTCGGTGGTGGAGCAGTAGAGACTTGGAGAGCTTGGGTGAGCTCAGAGCTCAGTCAACCGAGATGGATGGGAAAGTCAAAGAGTGACAACAAATGAAAGGACACATGGCTCAGTGTCAGATGTTGATTGGCCAAAAGCCAAAAATAGTAAAAGCAATAATTGCAGGCCTATTTCAGCTGATGATAAGAACCCGATTTGGGTGGTGAAGTTATTGCTAGGTGGCTCGATGCAATTTGAGTAGATCGATTGCTTGCTTGAATGATCGATGCATGAACATGGAAGCCATGGGATTGGTTGGAAGTGTAAATGCGTTGAAGACTTGTACAGTCAATGTGAGGTTGACTTAGATGTACACGTAAGTTGGCAAGTTGATGTGAGATACAAAATTCATATTGTATACTTTACAAGGAAGTATTGTAATTGTGAGTTAATATCAAAAAGTGTTGCTGTGAGCTGAACAGAGAGGAAAGACTATAAATTGTATGTAATATCTTTATTATTGTAATACAACTGTCTTGACTTGGTGTGGTGGGTTTTTTACCTGAAAAGGTTTCCCCACGTAAATACCTATGTTATTTGTGAATGCTTATGAATTTGTTATCTTCTTTATGTTACATGTATTAATCTCAATATTTTTAGAAGCTATTAGAAATAGTTTTTGCTATTCTCCTCTGTTCTATTAGTGTTAAGGGAATGTATTCCGCACTGTTGGGTCTGTAGATCCATCCTTGTTTTCCCTTCAAGTGGTATCAGAGCCTGGCTCGTTGTGTTAACCTTGAGAGAAAGTTTATTTTTTTGTGTTAATACTGTTTTAGTGGGAGTCTTGCATTGTTAAAACTTGTTTTCTATTTGAGATGGTGAATACATCTAGTAGAACAGATATTGAAAAGTTTAATGGCAGCAACTTTGAGTTATGGAAACTCAAAATGGAAGACTTGTTGGTGGATAGAGACCTCTGGTTAGCAGTTTCTAGAACTAAGCCACAAAGTACGATGCAAGAGGCTTGGGATCTTGCTGATAGAAGAGCAAGAGGTCTTATAAGACTGAGTCTAGCTGATTCTGTACTCTTGAACGTCCATGAGGAGCAGTCTGTAGCTTCATTGTGGAAGAAGCTTGGTGATATTTATCAGGGAAAGTCTTTGATAAATAAGTTATTCTTGAGGAAGAAGTTGTACTCCTTGAAAATGGAAAAAGGTGCATCTGTTGCAGACCATCTAAACTCATTTAATATGAGTGTTACTCAGCTGATGTCTATAGGTGTAAAGACTAAGGAGGAGGATCGTTGCATGCTCCTATTGTGTTCATTACTTGATAGTTGGGATCATTTGGTGATGGCTATTGGAAGCACAACCATTGCATTCAAGATGGATGGCATGGTTGCTTCACTTCTATCTGAAGAAATACGAAGGAAGTCTTCTAAGATGGCCAAAGAGGCTCTTGTTGTTTGAGGTAGACCAAAGGAGAAAGGCAAGAAGAAGGACAAGAAGTCAAAATCCAAATCTGTAGGGAGATCAAAGTCTCCTGGTAAAAATTTCAAGGTGAGATGTTGGAACTGTGGGCAACCTGGTCATATCTAGAAGGACTGCAAGGAGGAGGAGAAGAAGAATTATGCTAACAATGAATCTTCTCAAAGTGATGTAGATGCCTTCATTGCAACATGCTTGACAACTCAGGCATCAGATGATGTCTAACTAGTTGACTCAGGTGCATCCTTTCACATGACATTAAATAGAGAATGTTTCTCTAAATACAAGAAGTATGATGGTGGAAAGGTGTACCTGGCAAGTGATTCAACACTGGAGATATTTGGTAGAGGAAGAGTCAAAATTTAGTTTCCTGATGGGAGATTCAAAGGTATTAGTGGCATACTTCACATACTAGGTCTGGCTCATAATCTTCTTTCTGTCAGTAAGTTAAATGATTATGGCATAGAAATTTCTTTCTCTAGTAGAGGATGTAAAATGGCTAGAGGTGCAATGGTGCTGACTAAGGGTGTTCGTACTGGCACTTTGTATAAGTTGGATGTACGTCCTGTTCAATGTAACAATGCCTCTATAGAGTCATGTAAAATAGCCCCTGTAGAGAAAGATGAAGACACTTCTCTGTCTGCAAATGCTTTGGAGGTAAAACTCCCAACAGAGAAGACTATGCTATGGCATCATAGACTAGGTCACATAGGTGAAAAAGGTTTAAAAACCTTGAAGAATAAAAATCTTGTAGAAGGGCTTGATGATTGTAACCTTGCATTCAATTTTTGTGAACATTGTATCTATGGAAAACAACACCGTGTTTTGTTTTATTCTAGTCTTCATAAATCTTTTGGTATATTGGATTATGTTCATTCAGATGTGTTTGGTCCAGTTAATGTTCCTTCATTATCAAAGTCTAGATATTATGTTTCCTTTATTGAAGATTGTTTGAGAAGGGCATTTGTATACTTTCTTAAAAGTAAATCAGAAGTGTTCAGTCAGTTTAAAGAATTTAAATCTTTGGTAGAGAATCAGACTGGAAGGAAAATTAAATGTTTGAGGACAGACAATGGCAGTGAATTTTTTTTCTACATATTTTGAAAGGTATTGCACTGATCATGGAATTAAAAGGCATAATACCATGCCTTACACTCCACAACAGAATGGAGTTGTAGAAAGGTTGAACAGGACACTGATGGAAAAGGAAAGGAGTATGTTGAGTGGTGCTGGTTTGGAGCAAAATTTCTAGGCTAAGGCTTTGGCTACAACATGTTATCTAATAAACTGATCTCCTTGCTCTACTCTTGTTGATAAGACACCTTTGGAAGCTTGGTTTGGTAAGAAGCCCTCTCTGAAGCATGTCTATGTCTTTGGCTGTGAGGAACATGTTTATGTGCCAAATGAAAAGAAATCTAAATTGGATAACAAGGTTGTAAAATGTATTCTCAATAGCTATGGAGGTTGTGTGAAGGGATGCAAACTTTGGAACCTTGTTACTGAGAAGTTTTTGTATAGAAAAAGCGTGATATTTCATGAGTTGAAACCTTCAGTAAGTGATCAACAGCTTGAGACAGATCAGAGTGACAAGAGGAAGGATGTAGTTGAGATTCCCCAAACTCCAGAAAAGGAAGAACTACATGGAGTACTTGAGACTGAGGAGAGCTCAAGAAGCTCTAGAAGTTCTGATGATGAAGAACCACAACCTCAACCTGTAAGAAGGTCTACATGAGAAAAAAGGCAACCTGAAAGGTATGGTTTCTCTATGTTAGATTCAAACTGTGCTTATGCTTTAATTACTAGCAACAATGAGCCTAGGACTATAAAAGAAGCAATCAACATGACTGATTCAAATTCTTGGCTGGAAGCCATGAATGAAGAAATGGATTCATTGAAGAAGAATGAAACCTGGGATTGGGTACAAATGCCTAAAGGGAGAAATCCTATTGGTTGTAAGTGGATATTCGAAAACAAGACAAGCTTTGATAGCAGTGTTGAGAAATATAAGGCACGACTGGTTGCAAAGGGATTTTCCCAAATTGAGGGAATTGATTATGGAGAGACTTTTTCCCCCGTAGCAAAGCTAACATCTATCAGATTTCTGTTGTCATTGTAAACTATGTATGATTTTGAAATTGAACAGATGGATGTGAACACAACGTTTCTCCATGGTGAGCTGGAAGAAGAAATTTATATGTCCCAGCCTGAGCATTTCATTGTGAAAGGTAAACAAAATCTGGTATGTAAGTTAAATAAATCTTTGTATGGTTTGAAGCAATCTCCTAGAATGTGGTACCAAAAATTTGACACATTTGTGTTGTCTATGGGATTTGTAAGATCAAAATATGATTATTGTGTTTATCATAAAACTAAGAATGATCATGTGCTTGTTATTACACTGTATGTGGATGATATTTTATTCATAGGAAATAGCAAGTCCATGATTTCTGATCTTAAATCTCAGTTGTTTGCAAAGTTTGAAATGAAGGATCTTGGTGCAGCAAGGTACATTCTTGGAATGGAGATAACTAGGGATAGAACAAGCAAAAAGATTTGGGTCAGCAAGAGTAAGTAAGTGAATACAGTTATGGAGAGGTTTGGTATGATTGACTGTAAGCAGCTAGTTGTTCCAGTCATGCAGGGAATGAAGATATCTATTGAAGACAGTCCAAAGTCTGCTACTGAGATGGAGGTCATGACTAGTGTGCCCTATGTGAGTGTTGTTGGTAGTTTGATGTATGCTATCATCTATACAAGACCAGAAATTTCCCAAGTAGTGGGAGTTCTAAGTCATTTCATGGTAAACCCGAGAAGATCACATTGGGATGTTGTGAAGAGAGTGTTCAGGTATTTGAAGGGGAATTCAAATTATGATGTGTGTTACCATGGCAATTTGGTTGCATCACAAAGAACACTCAACATTCAAGGATATGTTGATTTTGATTGGATAGGGGACATTGACAGCAAGCAATCCACTAGTGGATACACGTTCATGCTTAATGGTGGAGCAATCAGTTGGATGAGCAAGCGATAGGCTGTAGTTGCTTTATCCACGATAGAGGCAGAGTACATGGTAGTAACTCATGCCTGAAAGGAAGTTGTTTGGCTGAGATGTTTGTGTTCAAACATTGGTTTTAATGTAGGGCATATCACTATTTACTATGACAGTCAAAGTGCCATTTGTTTGGCAAAGAACCCAACCTTCCATGCCAAGAATGTTGTAGATGCATTAACAAAGCCTATGAGCACATACAAGTTTAGATGGTGTGCATAATCAATGGGCCTTGAGGACTATGAAATACAATAAATTTTTGAAGTCATGAGGAAGCTGGAAGTCTTTGCCAAGTGGGAGCTTGTTGAGAATTTTGTGTATCAACTTCCAATTTGTACCTCTACTTTTGGAATTGGTGAAAATTTTATGTTTCAACCTTTACCGCCTTATCGCGCTTGGCTTCTTTCTGTCCTTACCGCTTTACCGTGGCTATGCCTTCATCCCTTGGTGGTACCGCGATGACAGTCTTGGTGGTTACCACCTTACCATGTGCGGTGAGTTGTCTCACCATGGTGGCTACGGTGAGATCACCTGCGGTCGTCCTGGTAGTTACCGCCTTACCACGGGCAGTGGGTCCACTCATCACGGTGAGACCGCCTATGGTTCATCTGGCGGTTACCTCCCTATCACGGGGTGGCTTGGCATCCTCCATGGTAGTGTGGTATGACCACTAATGGTTAGCTCAATAGTTACCGCCACATCGTAGGGCAACTCCCACCAGGCAGCAGTAGCACGGTGCAGACAAGGAGAGAGCTTGGATGGTTATGCCACCACACCGCGAATGGCTCAGTTGGGCTCGGCAGTTGCGTGGGGTATCTTTGGCAGAGCTTGGTGTAGTCGAAGGGTGAGCTTGAACGAGCTCACCATATTGTCGTGGGTCAACTCGGATGGAGTAGTGGTAGCATGAGAAAGACAAGGCAGAGCTTGGAGGCTCATACTGCCATACCACGATGGGTGAAGACAAGCTCGACGGTAGTGCGGGGAAGCATGGATGAGCTCGGTAGGGCTCACCGCTTTATCACAGATGGGTAGAGTCATCTCGATAGTGGAGCGGTAGAGACTTGGAGAGCTCAGGTGAGCTCCGAGCTTAGTCAACCGAGTTGGACCAGAAAGTCAAAGAGCGATAGTAAATGAAAGGACACGTGGCTTAGTGTCAGATGTTGATTGGCCAAAAGCCAAAAATAGTAAAAGCAGTAAAGCCAAAAATAGTAAAAGTAGTAATTGTAGGTTGATTTCAGCTGATGACAGGAACCTGATTTAGGTGGTGAAGTTATTGTTGGGTGGCTCGATGCAATCTGTGTAGATCGATTTCTTGCTTGAATGATCGATGCATGAACATGGAAGCCGTGGGATTGGTTGGAAGTGTAAATGCATTGAAGACTTGTACAGTCAATGTGAGGTTGACGTAGATGTACATGTAGGTTGGCAAGTTGATGTGAGATATAAAATTCATATTGTATACTTTGCAAGGAAGTATTGTAACTGTGAGTTAATATCGAAAAGTGTTGTTGTGAGCTGAACAAAGAGGAAAGACTGTAAATTGTATGTAATATCTTTATTGCTGTAATACAATTGCCTTGACTTGGTGTGGTGGGTTTTTTACCTAAAAAGGTTTTCCCATGTAAATACATGTGTTATCTGTGAATTCTTATGATTTTTTTATCTTCTTTATGTTACATGTATTAATCTTAGTAGTTTCAGAAGCTATTAGAAATAGTTTTTGCTCTTCTCCTCTATTGTATTAGTGTTAAGGGAATGTATTCTGCACTGCTGGGTCTTTAGATCCATCCTTGTTTTCCCTTCAGTTTGAATAACTACATGATAATGAAAAAGAAAATCTTTTATACAGGATAATATTGTTCAAGTTTCCTGATTATGTGGATACATATCTACATCTTGCAGCCATGGCTTAGGCTCAAAATGAGATCCAACTAAGCCTATAATTGATTGGAGATGCACTTAAGGTGTATAAAACCTCATCAAATGCTTTATCTATGCTTGGAAAAATAGAACTGAAAATAGATGATGGGCTTAAAGCAAAGAAACAATTAAAGCTGCACAAAGTGAATCAAATGCAAAGAATTCTTATGTTGACATTTCACTTGGAAATTGGAATTATTTTGTAGCTTTTCACAATGAGAGGAGGGATCCAAAGGTGGAGGCACAACATCTTGAGAAGGATATAGAATTGTATTGTAAAGTGTTAGCATAGAGACCAGGAAATGTTTATGCTACAAATTAGGTAGCCATTGTGCTAGCTGAAAGGGGTCAATTTGATATTGCAAAGGAAATTTTTACATAGGTACAAGAAGTTGTAGCAAGAAAAATATTTGTTTAGATTCTTGATGTGTGGGTAAATCTACCACATGTTTACTTTGCACAAGGAAATTTTGCGCTTGCAGTGAAAATGTATCAAAATTGTTTTAGAAAATTCTAATTTGGCACTAACACCCAAATTTTATTATATTTAGCTCGAGCACATTATGAAGCATAATAGTGGAAAGATTGTAAAATAATATTATTAAGAGCAGTAGATTGTAATGAGAATTTTGAATTTTTGTTTAATATAATGAGGGTTTTGAATTACCTCTGAATTTGCTACAAAGGGCATCCCAAAATCCAATTTCACTACGAAGTGCCTCAATGAATTCAAATTCATTGCAACAAACTTTGAATTACTTGCCTGTGCTCGCCTTTTCAGAATTCTCCAGGTCCTCTCTGAATCCTTATCGCGCATGCAAGTATCTACTATAACTGATCAAAATGCCTCATGCCAGGCTAACGAATGAAGTGAGGTCTACAATGAAGTGAGGTCAAGTGAGATGAATGAATTTGTAATGAACATGAATAATCACATCAATACATTGTGCACATGAATACATTGCACCAATAATTGGCCGAATTGTTTTAAATATTTTTTGTCTACTTTGGGTTTGATGACTAATTATTTAGTCATTTCTATTTCTATGACTAAATAATTTTTTAGTCAATGACCAAATTAGTCATTTATTTACTCATTTATAGATGAGTTGCAAAAAATGAGTAGAATTTAGTCATTTTTAGTTGTTGTGATTAAAAGTTTTAGTCGCCTAGTCATTTATTTGACAAATTCTACTAGTGCAAGGTTCAAGGTGGAGAAAGTCAATGGGAAGAATAATTTTGAGCTATGGAAGCTCAAGATGCATGCTTTGTTAGTTTAATAAGGATTTCACAAAGCATTGGTAGGAAATTCAAAGAAATCTACAAATATTACTGATGAAGATTGGGAGGATCTAGATACAAAAGATCTTAGCACAAGTTGGTTGTGTTTAGCAGATGATGTTCTTTTCAATATTGTTGAAGAGAAAACAATTGTAGGCTTATGGAGTAAAAATAAGAATATTTATATGACAAAATCCTTTAAAAATTGGATCTACTTGAAGAGGCAGCTATATAGTTTGTGAATGAAAGAAGGTATAAAAATTGTTGATCATTAAATATTTTCAATACTCTTAAATATGTCAATTAGCTAGTATGGGTGTAAAATTCGAAGATGAAGATAAGATAGTTACATTATTATGTTCATTTCCCAAATCCTAGAATCACTTAGTCATTTCTATTAGCTTTAGCATAACTCACACCCTTGAATTTGATTCTCTTGTGGGAGCTTTATTATCTGAAGAGGTGCAGAGGAAATCTAACATGGAAACCTCCACAACAGAAAAATGGTGGTTAGGGGTTGATCCATAGAAGAAAGGGAATATTTGAGAGGCACATCTAGATCTAAGTTAAAAGGACAGAAAAGGTAAGGGAAAATGTTGGTACTGCAATAAATTAGGGCATCTCAATAAAGATTGTTAGAAGAGGAAAGAAGACAATGATGACTCCAAAAAGGAAGTGAATCCAGTTGAGACAAGTTCAAGTATGATTGATGAAGTTTTATCACTTTGTAATTCCTTACAGTATTATGAGGAATGGTTATTAGATTCTGGTGCTTCTAATCACATTTTTCCACATAAGAATTGGTTTTCTTCTTATGAATCTATTGATGGACGTGTTGTTCTTATGGGAAATAATGTTTCTTGTAAGATTGTTGGGATTGGGAGCATTTAGATATAAATGTTTGATGGTATTGTGAGGACATTAATAGAGGTAATACATGTGCTATAACTCAAAAGGAATTTAATTCCCTTGGAACTTTTGGATTCTGGAGGTTATAAATTTACAAGTCAAGTTGGATCAATGAAAGTATTCAAAGGCATTTTGGTGGTCATGAAGGCTACAAATATTAGAAACCTTTATAAGCTAGAAGGGAGTACTGCAATACATGAAGAAATAGTGGTATCTGAGGAAACAAGTGAATCTACTCATTTATGGCATCAACGATTGGGCCATATAAGCGAGAAAGGGTTGAAGGTACTATTCAACCGTAAGTTACTTCCAAATTTAAAGTATTTGAATTTTAATTTTTGTAAGCATTGAGTTTATTGGAAGAAATCTAAAAATAAGTCTAAAGAAGGTATTCATACAAGTAAGGGTATTCTAGATTATATTCATTCATATGTTTGGGTACCATCCACTATAATTTATTTTGGAGGATCATCATATTTTATGACATTTATAGATGACCACTCTAGAAAGGTGTGGGTTTATATTCTTAAAAGAAAAGTTGATGTGTATAGTGTATTTAAGTAGTTTAGAGTTTTGGTTGAAAAGAATAATGGTAGATCAATCAAGTGTTTAAGGAAAAATAATGGAGGTGAGTTCACATATTTGGAATTTGAAAATTAATGAAAGGAAGCTGGGATCGAAAGGCATAAAACCACTATTTACACTCCTCAGTAAAATGGTGTTGTTGAACGCATGAATATGACTCTTGTAGAGACAGAAAGGAGCATGCTCATTAATTCCAAGTTGCAACAAGGGTTTTGGGTAGAAGTAATCTCTACAACTTTTTATCTAGTAAATTGATCACCATCAGTTGCAATAGATTGTAAGATTCCTAAAGAGGTATGGATAGGTCATTCTTGTGATTATTCAAATCTAATTTTTTTTGGTTGTGATTCATATGTTCTTATTTCAAAAGATCAACATTCTAAATTAGACCCCAAATCCAAGAAATAAATCTTTGTTGGTTATAGTGATGGAATTAAGGGATAAAAATTGTGGGATCCTACTAACCACAAAGTCATTATTAGTAGAGATGTAGTATTTGATGAATCTTCTCTCATAAAATCAGATATAGTAGAAGTTGATTTGAAATAGGAACAAGTACCTCAACATCAATAAATTCAATTGGATACTCATCTATCTACAAAAAACATGGAGCAAGAAGAAGAAGATGATGTAGAAAATATAAAGGAAAATGTGGAAATTCCACAACTAGATCTAAGGAAATCTACACAGGTTAGAAACCCACATAAAATGTATGATGATTAATTTACATTTTTTGCTTTGATTTCTAATGATGGGTAACCTAGTTTTTATTAGGAAGCAATGGATGGTGCTGAAAATGCTAAATGGAAAATAGAAATGAAAGAATAAATGAATGCCTTGTAGAAGAATAAAACATGGGGTAAGTGCACAAAGATGGTTCCCAAAAAGGGGACTTAAGTGGATAGCTTTTTTCTGAAATCGGGAAATACTGACCTTGGACGTGAAATTGAGGATACTTACACTCAAAATTTTGAGATGGAACAAAAAGAAGGATTCAAGTGCTCCAGGTCTAATTTCTAAACTACTAATTTATTTTGAAAATGGTTGAGATTAATGGGTTGAAATGAGGGATGTACAAAAATTGGTGTTGTTTTTTTTTCAGAAAAAACATAACATAGCAACTCTTGTATGACCCTCGTATGGTGAACTTTTTTTTAGTATTTTTAAAATCGCAACGGTTAGAAGTTAGCTAACAATATGTAGTTGATGCATGATTTTTTGATAATTTTTTAATGAATATTTGATTTCTTACTAATTTTCGAAATGAACATTTCTTGAAAAACAAAATTTTGGCCGTGCTGCCCCTACAAATTTTGGAAACTAATTGATTTTTAAAAAAAAAAAAATTAAAATTTGTACAATGGAGTCTAGTTTCTAAAAATGTAATTTATTTGAAAAATTAATGAACGGTTAATTTATAATGAAAAAAATACCAAATATTACTTTTTGGCAAAAAAAAGACATACAGATAAAATAAAATATGGATGAAAGGCTTAACAATTTCAGAAAGTGAAAAAATTACATCGCTGGATAGCTAAGAGAGAACCCAACATTACCCATGTGTTCGATTTTTTTGATATTGAACCACGTGCAATCCTGACGGTGAGCACGAACTCGATTATGAGAAATATGGTAGATTTTTTAAAAACACGTCTCTGGTCGTTGGGAATTCCGTCCAAGCCTTTGGGTTGGTATTCCAAGGAAAATACCATGCCTAAGGCTCGAGAATTCCCAAAGAAAGATATAATGCGAGCACATTATAATGCACTCATGTTATATCTCACCTTTCACATGGTTTTTGCTTCTATGGAAACCATGTCAACTAAGACATAACACGAGCGCGCTATAACGTGCTCGTGTTATGTCTTAGTTTATGTTAAATACCAATATATTGAATGTATGCTGATATATTTGTATGTTTGTATGTACATGTATTCTTGTATGTCATGTATGTATGTATCGATGCATATATATTGTATGTATGCCTCTATGTATGTTAGATTGTATCTACACATGTATGTATGTATGCTTGTATGGATGTAAGATTATATGTACATATGTATTATGCTTGTATGTATCCGTTTATGTATGTTTTTAGACGGAGGGAGAATATAGAGAGAGCACGTCTGGAGAGATGGAGAGGGGGTGGAAGTGAGAGTTTAAGAGAGAGGGAGTGGGAGAGAAGGGGTTGGAGTGAGAGGGACTTAGCTAGGTAGGGTGGGAGGGAGAGAGGGAGGGAGAGAGAGAGAGGGGGGGTGGGAGAGAGAGAATTCGGGGAGAGGGAGAGAGAGAGGGGGGAGAGAGAGACAGAGAGAAAGAGAGAGTTATGTAGGTAGGGTGGCAAAGGGAGAGACTTGAGAGTGTGAGGGGGGTGAGAGGGAGTGTGAGAGAAATGGAGTGTGAGAGAGAGGGAGTGGGAGAGAGAGGGAGTGTGAGTGAGAGACCTGAGAGAGGGAGAGGGTGTGGGAGGGAGTGACCTGATAGAGGTAGAGAAAGAGGGGGGTGGAGTGAGAGGACTTATCTAGGTAGGGTTGGAGGGATAGATAGAGAGAGGGGAGAGACAAAGAGAGAGTTACCTAGGTAGGTTGCCAAAGGGAGAGACCTGAGAGAGAGATGAGGTGGGAGGGAGAGACATGAGAGAGAGGGAGAGAGAGGTACTGGGAGGAGAGAGTGGTATAGAGTGGGAGAGACATAAAGAGAGATGGATAGAGGGAGTGAGAGAGGGTGGTAGGGATTGATTGAATGAGAGGTATGTAGAAAGAGGGAGATGGTAGATAGAGACAATTAGAGAGGGTAGGAGGGAGGGAAGGAGGGAGAGGTGAGATGTATTGATAGGGAGAAAGTGATAGAGGTTGAGGGTATAGGGTTGAGGGATTAGGGTGGAGGACCTATAGGGTTTAAGGTTTGAGGGTTGAGGCAATAGGGTCGATGGTAGAGGGTACTTGGTTGAGGGTGTTGGGTCTCAAAAATGTAGGTTTTAACCAGAAGAGTTTTCCAAGCTCTTACTACACTTTTGGCAAATGTACAAAGCCAATTGATGCAATTGTACCTTCTGCTCTTCAGGTTCTGCTAGACCTAGGTGGGTGTACCTATGAGTGATGCAGATTTTGAAATGTGTTTCCTGATGCAACAATCTACCCACAATGGCAAATGGAAGTGGATAGACATAAACACTAAAAATAATCCTACTCCTACTACACAAATGAAAGGATTTGAAAATATTAATTGTATGAAATCTGATCTCTGGGTTGAGGCAAATCAGTGCCTTCTATCCACATGGGCAACAGAGTCAAATTATCAAGAATTGTGTATTTTTCCCTTTTTGTCTTAATTCAAGTTGCTAGGCACTTTTAAAAATGAAATTCTAATGACTGGCATATGACTTCATTAATTTATGGCATGCATAAATAGTGCTGGAATGTTTTCTTACTGGGTTCTACTTCAACGATCCAAAAGAAATACTAAATCGTTGTGACTTGCTTAAAAGAATTTTAACTCTGACTTGCATACACCAATCAACCAAATCACACAGAGTGAAATTTGCACTTTGATAAATCAAACATATGCTTGATACACTGATCTAAATGATTTAAGACTTCAATTTGGAGACAACCCACATAAGAAATATAAATTATTATATCACAACTCAAAACAGAAAGAATTTCACAAATTCAAGATGATCTATCCATTGATTCTGCTTCAAAGAAAGTTTGTACATTATTTGCATTCCCCCAGTCTCCTCTCAAGAAAAATCTAACAATTCTAACTCTACCTACTGTCTCCCCTCTGCCTCTTTTATAACAGATTTATACAATAAAATTTGAAGAGTCACAACCCTTCAGTTTTTTGTTACAGTCGTTTGAATTTTCTGACAGGAAATAAAATATTTGATTAATTACCTTATCGGAAAATCAAATATTTTACATAGTTCACCTTTTATTTATTACTTTATTTCCTTAATAATTTTCCCACCTTTAATATTTAACTTTATACATTTATTGCTCCTCACATTTCATTTCTATGTGACCTTTATTGTTTTACTGCTTTGACTTTGATCGGCCCCATACTACCATCTCCGACTATCACGCCTTACCGCCACCACCACGGTCTCCTCTTTACCCTCCTGTGGTAGTGCGATGGCCATTCTACAAACTATGAGCCATTATCCCCATTGCTAACTCACTGCCTATCCTTATCCACCGCAGTACTGCAGTCACTAGCTTGACTGCTAGTGGTATAGTGGTAGCCGCTTTGCAAACCGCTAGCTGCTCATCGCTTCACCATCGACCTTTTTTGCTGACTATTACCGCTACCTCGTTGGTGCCTTACCATCATTTGCTAATGGTTTAGAGGTGGTCACCATGGTCTGTCGTTTAACCACACGCGGTACTGTGGTAAACACTTTATGCCTACTACTCCATTATTGACTTCCTGCCCTTGTTGAGTGTTTGACTGTTTACCGCGCTACCGCGGTGTATGACTTAACTGCAAGTGGTAGTGTGGTAAGCACTTTATGCCTGCCTACTAACCGCTACCACCATACTGCAGGCCCCTTTGTGGGAGGCCGCGGTAAAGTGGTAAGTAATATAAAAATGAAATTAAAAGCAGCAACACAAGGAATATATGTGTTTGAATATTTTTGATGGGGTAGAATGCATTTTCACAAAAAAGATAGTGAGAATATTAGGTCCAAATGGGAAAAAACCTTAAGGTTTAAATAGAAAATAATGGAAAAACTTAGGGTTTTTTATGGAATTTTTGGGTTCTAACAGTGGCTCCTGTTGAGGATGAGTGATTTTCAAATCACTGCAAGAATCCAGAGTATCTACTGGGAGAGCAGACCAAGCGAAAGATATGAAAAATGAAAGCCATGGTAGATGAAGGGAATGAAAAGTGAAGGACATGAAAATGGAGCATGGAGAATGGAAACCCTAAGCTACTATGCATGGAAGAGAATATTTAAAGAGGTAATGCTAAGAATTGTCCATGCACTGACAATCCTTAATCAATGTACCTGCTTTGGTTCAAAAACTCAAACCACAAGGAATGGCCCTAGGCCACCCCAAAAAGAAAAACTTGCACTTTCCTCTATCATAAATTTTGTTCTGATTAGAACTCATCAAGTTTATTTTGAAACTATCCATTCTACCTGCCCTGCAACATGTACTGCCATTGAAAACCTTCAGGAAATCATTGCATTCAACTTGATTCATATTCATTTTACCATTCTGCATTTCATCATTCTCATTATCATATAAAAAATACTTATCATTTTCTGCATACAAAGTGTACCCAAACTCAACAAAACATTCATAGGCATGCTCACTGTCATATGTTGTTGAATGTGCCTGCAACTGCACTAGGACCTGAAAATCTGAATACTCCTTATGGCAATCAAAAAATGTTATCTCATTAATATTCTCTGAATCAATCAAATCAGAAATTCTCTCTAGTTCTTTCCCATCATCAATTGTTATTGACACATAGTCTTGATCCAGGCAGTCAGCCTCACACATACTTGAATCAACAAATGTTGGACATCCATCATCAATAACATGCAAGCATAAATCATTCAATTCACATACCTCTTCCTACACACAAACAAATTCATGATCAGCTTCAATATTTCCATCATTGTGAGAGATGGACATGGAACCATCTGAATCACTACACACAGTATCTTCACTATCAAAGCATATATAGGTTGGGACCAAAGTCTTGGAACCATCTTCATGTGCATACTTCTGGTATTCCAGAGTTAACAAATCTGAAACTTGCTCACTGCTAAGTGAACAAGTCTCTGCTTCCATATCTTCTACCATGTCTCCAACCTCTTCTTGATCTTCATAATAGTTGCAACAATCATCCTGTTGAAGATCAATATACACTATTTCATCTTCACAATTTGACTGACAATCTATTATGCCAGAGGTACTCTCCATATCTTCATTGTTGGACAGCATGCCATGTTCTTTTGTTTCAGATTCTGAAGCACCGTTGGTAGTATCCACATACTTTGTCCCAAGCATGGAATCAATAAATTTATTTGCTACATCAAAGGCTTGCTGTTTTAATGATTCTGACCAATAAATTGATTTAGGCTCTGATGCTCTCAAAAATTGTGCAACAAATGTGGGTCTTGTGGGCCTAAAATGAGGAGGTAATTACATACATACATCTACCATCCTATTGTATAAAAAACTCATAGATTCTCCCTTATATCTCCTTATATCAAAAAAAACATCCACAAAATTTTTTCCTCTCTTCAATTTGAATATACTCATCAAAAGTAATTTGTTGTGAATAGAGTACATTACCTTTGTTTCTAGAGTTCTCCTCAGTTGCATCATAGGGCACTTGTGGTGTCCAAGATCTCTTGGCACTTATGAATTCATTCTCACTGTATGATGGCCTGTTTGGTGATTTATTTTGAGCACCTTTGACTCCTAATTGCAGCAATTGTTGGTTCACTTGTAGCCTCTGTTGTCTCAATTCCTTCAATTCTCTTATTGACTATTGTCTTCTCTCTTCGTCTGACATCTTGAAAAAATGTGACTGTTCCACAATATCCATGCATTATTTATCAAATCTAAAACAGAATCGCCACCTACTTTTCCAAAAGTAGGAAAATGAAATGGATTGCTTTTGTTTGCCTCGAGTGGAATATCCAACAAAAAATTTGAAATTTTGTTGACTCTATAAATGGAAAAGTTGGAAATTTTTCTGAGTAACTCCCCAATGGAGTCACCAAGCTGTTGGGTCTCAAAAATGTAGGTTTTGACTAGAAGATTTTTCCAAGCTCTTACTACAATTTTGGCCAACGTACAAGGCCAATTGATGCAATTGTACCTTCTTCTCTTTAGGTTCTGCTAGACCTAGGTGGGTGTACCTATGAGTGATGCAGATTTTGAAATGTGTTTCCTGATGCAACAATCTACCCACAATGGCAAATGGAAGTGGATAGACATAAACACTAAAACTAATCCTACTCCTACTGCACAAATGAAAGGATTTGAAAATATTAATTGTATGAAATATGATCTCTGGGTTGAGGCAGATCAGTGCATTCTATCCACGTGGGCAACAAAGTCAAATTATCAAAAATTATGTATTTTTCCCTTTCTATCTTAATTCAAGTTGCTAGGCACTTTTAAAAATGAAATTCTAATGATTGGCATATGAATTCATTAATTTATGGCTTGCATAAATAATGCTGGAATTTTTTCTTACCGGGTTCTACTTCAACGATCCAAAAGAAATACTAAATCGCTGTGACTTGTTTAAAAGAATTTTAACTCTAGCTTGCAGACACCAATCAACCAAATCACATAGAGTGAAATTTGCACTTTGATAAATCAAACATATGCTTGATACACTGATCTAAATGATTTAAGACTTCAATTTGGAGACAACCCACATAAGAAATATAAATTATTATATCACAACAACTCAAAACAGAAAGAATTTCACAAATTCAAGATGATCTATCCATTGATTCTACTTCAAAGAAATTCTATACATTATTTGCATTCCCCCAGTCTCCTCTCGGAAAAAATCTAACAATTCTAACTCTACCTACTGCCTCCCCTCTACCTCTTTTATAATAGATTTATACAATAAAATTCGAAGAGTCACAACCCTTCAGTTTTCTATTACAACTGTTTGAATTTTCTGACAGGAAATAAAATATTTGATTAATTGCCTTATCGGCAAATCAAATATTTTACATAGTTCACCTTTGATTTATTACTTTATTTGCTTAATAATTTTCCCACCTTTAATATTTAACTTTATACATTTATCACTCCTCACATTTCATTTCCATGCGGCCTTTATTGTTTTATCGCCTTGACTTTGACTGGCCCCTTACTACCACCATTGTGGTCTCCCCTTTACTGTCTCATGGTACTGTGGTGGCCGTTCTAAAAATTTCTAGCCATTCTCCCCGTTGATAACTCACTGCCTATCCTTATCCACCACGCTACCGTGGTCACTGGCTTGACTGCTAGCGGTACCACAGTAGCCGCTCTACAAACCGCTAGCTGCTCATCGGTTCACCGCCAACCTTTTTTGCTGAATATTACCGCTGCCTCATTGGTGCCTTGCCGCCATTTGCTAATGGTTTACCATGGTCACCACGATCTGTGGCTTAACTGTGCACGGTATCGCAGTAAACACTTTATGCCTGCTGCTCCGTTATTGATTGTCTGTCCTTGCCGAGTGTTTGACTATTTACCATGCTACCGCAGTGTATGACTTAACCACGTGCGGTAGCCAGGTAAGCACTTTATGACTGCCTACTAGCCACTACCGCCATACCACAGGCCCCTTTGTGGGAGGTTGTGGTAAAGCGGTACGTAATTTAAAAATGAAATTAAAAGCAGCAGCACAAGGAATATATGTGTTTGAATATTTTTGATGGGGTAGAATGCATTTTCACGAAAAATATAGTTAGAATATTAGGTCCAAATGGGAAAAAACCTTAAGGTTTAAATGGAAAATAATGGAAAAACTTAGGGTTTTTTATGGAATTTTTGGGTTCTAATAGAGGGTATGGGGTAGAAGGTTTAAGGGTTTAGGGTTGAATGGTTTGGGGTTAAGGGTTTAGGGTTAAGGGTATACTTGGTTGAGGGTACATGGTTTAGGGTATAGGTTTGAGGGTATGTGGTTGAAGGATTAGGTTTAGGGTCCAATGTAAGGGGTACAGGGTAGAGGGGTAGAGGGTTTAGGGTCGAAGAATTGAGGGTTGATGGATTAAGGGTTGAGGGTTGAGAATTGAGGGTTGAGGGTTTAATGTATAGGGTAAAGGGTAAAGGGTAGAGGGTTTAAGGGTTGAGGGTTGAAGATTGAGGGTTTAAGGTATAGGGTTGAGGGATTAAGGTTGAGTGTCCAATATATAGGGTAGAGGTTATAGGGTTTGAGAGATTAAGGGTTGAGGGCTTAGGGATTAGGGTAGAGAGCTTTCTTGGATTTCATGGTATAAGGGTTGAGGGATTAGGGTAGAGGGATTAGGGTTTAGGGTAGAGAGTATTGGGTTGAGGGTTGAGGGATTAAGAGGGTATAGGGGTTGAGGGATTAGGGTTTAAGGGTTGAGGGTTGAGGGTTGAGCGATTAAGAGGGTATAGGGGTAGAGGGATTAGGGTTGAAGTGTTGAGGATTGAGCATTGAGGGTTGAGGGATTAATAGAGTATAAGGGTAGAGGGATTAGGGTTGAAGGGTTGAGGGTTGAGCTTTGAGTGATTAAGAGGGTATAGGGGTTCAGGGATTAGGGTTTAAGGGTTGAGGGTTGAGGGATTAAGAGGGTATAGGGGTTGAGGGATTAGGGTTTAAGGGTTGAGGGTTGAGGGTTCAAGGATTAAGAGGGTATAGGGGTAGAGGGATTAGGGTTGAAGGGTTAAGGGTTAAGCATTGAGGGTTGAGGGATCAATAGGGTATAGGGGTAGAGGGATTAGGGTTGAAGGGTTGAGGGTTGAGCA